>OZ010643.1:5989884-6504884 GCA_963932165.1 Pimpla rufipes
ATGAGGAAGCAATGTGCAAAGTTCTACTTTTTTCCCTTAAGAGCCCGTCTAACAACGATGAGCGGGAAAGAGGAACGCCGTAGTCGATCGCGTCGTGACGTCTGTAAACGAGGTTGGGGAATACTGAAATCGGACTCGCCATGGCATTCGTGGCAAGCGTGGCGAGCCGTACTTTTCCATTGTTCGACAAAAGTTTCATACCGCGTGCTTGTTTACGGCCTATTTTGGGGAAAATAAAACGTCGATATTCGGGCGCATTTTTATAGTTTCGTATTTTTCGATCAACAGCGAAAAATCACATTCACCGCGAGCTTCTGTAGCAACGGTAAGCGGGGAGGATAAACGGCGAAGAGGATCCCGTGGCCGCAACCGTATCAAACGTGTCGTGTTTTTCACGCAATCGACAGTCTCATATCACGGGTCGATTGATGCCTATTTTGTGAAAAAGAAAAGTCGAGACTTAGTCACATTTTCGTAACTTTGTGATCTTCCATCGATCGTGAAAAATCGCGTTTATTGCGGGCTCATGTATGAACGATGGTTGAGGAGGAGGAACACCGGAGTCAATCGCGCCATGGCGTCTGAAGGAACTCCGCAGTGTACCTTGTGTATTTGTATTGATAGAGAGAAATGTCGTAAAACGCGTCTTCGTCTAACGCTGATCACGGAGAAACTGAAGCGTTGAGCTTCAGACGCGTTTCAATAGTCTCGTATTTTTCATCATTCGTGAAAAATGACGTTGATTGCGTGATCGTTAATTCCCGGGTTAGTGTTTGGATTTCTTAAGGTTATACGACTTTCAGAGATTATTCGAACACTTCTCAATGGGATAAATATCTGAAAACATCAAGCACGTTGTAGGTACTGAAAAGATTGATTTTGCATAATAATAATCCCAAAATATTATTAACAAAAAAATGAAACATTTATTGTTCGCCAATTTACCTGGTAACCCAACTTTTTTTTCTTATGAAAATTATTCATTCATTTTTCTGAATACGTATGCATTTTTTCGGAATTTTGACTAATTTTTCAAAATTGCGTTTTTTTTCAAGAAAAATCAGGGTCGAAAACCGCATTTAAAAAAATTTAGACAAAATTCTGAAAAAATTCATACGTATTCAGAAAAATGAATGAATAATTTTCATCAGAAAAAAAGTTGGGTTACCAGGTAAATTGTCGAACAATTCATTTTTCATTTATTTGTTAATAACATTTTGGAATTACTATTATTCAAAATTAATCTTTTCGGTACCTACAACGTGCTTGATTTTTTCAGATTTTTATCCCATTGAGAAGTGTTCGAAATATTCTCTGAAACTCACGTTTGGCGGGACTGTACCAGTCGTATTACCTTAATTATCCGATATTAACGAAGACGGTTTCTTACCAGGATTTATTGTGAGAAAAATAAGTATTAAGCCGCGATGTCAACAAACATTGAGGTGGGCGGACGAACGCTGCTCTCAGTTAAATTGCACAATCTATAACTACAATGTATCATATGAGTTCGATTCTTCACGTCGTCCAAAATTTAGTTCCCTTTGTTGTCATTCACTGAGATTCATAGAGTGCGCATTTTTCATGCTGTTGAAGGAGATTGTGTGCGATTGTTTAACGTCTGTTCCTTCGGTACGGAGTTTATTTACACGTACTCGAATTTTTTTTTGCCAACATGAAAGAGCGTCGATAGTTCGTTGAAAAAAAATGTTAGTCATACTTATACAAATTATTGGTTAAAATGTACGTTCTAGTTACCTGCGACTGCCAATGGCTGACGAAAAAACAGAAAATTATCTCATCCAATGCAAGTTAGAAAACCTTGTACCTCATTTTAAAGGTAACTATAACAGTTTTTTTTAAGTACGAATGATAATAACAGGTATTTAATTACAATTTTTATTTCTGTTTATAGATCAGGAGTATACTTTCGAGTGTCTCCAAGCACTTCGCAAAGACTTAATTGCTGAATTGATTCCGAAGGTTGGTCCGAGGAATGAATTCAGCACCAATTGGGAGCGAGAATTCGGTCTCATGGCCGTCACCGATCGAAAAAGAAGCGAAATCGTTCGGATAGTCTTCCCGTAAGGATTCGATTTATTATCATTCGGCAACACGTCAATACTGTATAGCAAATTAAGAGATTTCGGGAGTTTTAAATTGTACGAGAAATTTTTAGAGACAACTTCTAAAATAACGTGTTCCAAAATATATACGAAATTATTAACAATTAGAAGAAATAAGGGTTACATATAAAGTTTTTAATTAATTCGTGAATTTTTTTCCTTTATTATTATCATGCAGAATCAATGACTTCTCAATACATGTTAGTTTTTTTATACTTATTAATTATAGGGATGAAAATTTGGTTTGCGATTGTGTGTAAAAAATGCTTAAAGTATTTTCTGTAACGAGTTGAAGAAAAACAACTACTGACCATTTATAAACTCTCGAGAAAAATATTCCAAATTTTAATAGATTTGCTGACTTTTTTTAAATCATATTCTTCTTATTTCTATCGTACAGGAAGAGCAAGTAGATAGTCCAAAAGGACACAGTGAAAGCGACGATTTGCTACCAATCGAGATCATAGAAGACGCTTTATCTAAAGACGCGAGTGAGGTCGATAACGTGCAACAAAAAGATTACGAAAGACTCGTAGCTCAGCCTCCAGTACAATATCAACGACCAAATCTGATAGAACGTGGTTTGAAGAAACCGCGGGTTCGTTCATACGTTAATGACAGTGAATATCACAAGCGGACCAAGGGTGGACGGAAAAACTATGTAAGTAATTATTAAGTAATTATTATTTATTATTATTAAGTAATTATTATTTATTATTATTAAGTAACTAGCGGTCGGGCGCTTCGCGCCCGACCGCTAGGTTATTTCATTTTAATTTAATTTGTGCTAACTAAATTCTGTATGATGAGAAAAGAGACGTCGATGTTGTTGTTATTTGTATCTGCAATGTATGTTTACTCAAAACATTAGGTTACTTTTTTATTCATTCAATAAAATATTTATATTAACTATATATTTGGATGTAATTGCCATGGTACATCCAAGTATTTATCATTACCTAATTACACTATCCTGGCATTTACCCCATTCCCGAGGAAAAACCATTACTCAAAAACCTGGGAAGGATGGTGTGTACATTTGTAAAGCTATATATCTCATTAAATTACATTTTATGGATTAATGTCAGATTGAGTATAGATTTAAAAAAATATATAACAACGGAATCTTCTACTGATGATATGTCCATCTTCTTTCTTCTACATCAATTTGGGTATCATCTAAAGAAAATAAATTCATTAATTACTAAAATTATATTATGTTTATAAAACGACTATATTAATAATGAATTGCCATACCGAATATTTGACATTCTTTTTTGGTGTCATTTTTAAAATTGCTTTCCTCTTCTGTTTTATGTTGTTGAATACTTTTATCAGCTCATAAAATGATTCCATGTTTTCTGAAAATAATTACAACAAACGCAAAAGTATCCGAAAAAACGATATTCTAACGACGGGGGCGAGCCAACGCATATATATAAAATATATAAATATACACATGATATATGCGTTGGCTCGCCCCCAACGCATATATCATACGCATATGTGTATATTTATATATTTTATATATAAATATGTATATGTGTATATTTATATATTTTATATATAAATATACACATGATATTTATTTTAAACATATAAACATAATAATATTATCTATACATATATGTACATGACATTCATTATGTACTGAAACTTCTCTGATTCCTCTGGCGTGGGAGGACGCCAACGGAGGGGTTCGTGCACGGGGCCGGAGGGAAGGAGTTTTATTTTTGTTTTATCTTTTTTTTTTTATCGGATCTGTTAGGTGTGGGATGGCCTCAGTAACGACTCCGAAATATCACTGAAAGAAAATTAATTTCCCTTCATCGTGATTTTCAGCGAGTATTTTGTCCTCATCGGCCTAAGGGGAGGTGGGTGCTCTTTTCCTATCAGCTTTAATTGTACCGTGATGGCTAGAGATTCCCGTTATTCCGTATAACCGTGTGCGCCTAGGTATTATAATCCCGGTTCGGTGCGAGAATAGCGTCAACCGCGGCAGACGCCTCGCCGAGCGTCTGTTCGTGTTGACGTTTTTTTTTTCAGCGCTCGCGCGACTCGCTACGCGCGACGTCTCCGCGCTCGTGCGTCACCACCAATATTCCTCGGCGGTCGAGTAGACGCCCAACTTCCACGAATTATGACCGAAATTCGCGGAAGGAATTACCACTCGCGTGATAATCCTTTGACGGGAATTCCGTGTCTAGGCCGTCTAGTCCTCTTCGGAACTCTCCTTCTCTCTCTCTCTCTCCCTCTCTCTCTTCGCCTCTGTCGGGAGGGTCGACGCAATGTCGAGGCACCCTACAGAGGGACGAAGTTTTCCTGCGCACTGGACGATTTGTGGGTCGATGCAATTTCAAGGCACACGTCGTCCAGTGACGCTTCTCGAAATTCGTCGCCTTCGACTGCGTCTGATCTGTGGGGTCGGTACAATACCAAGGCCACAGATTATTGGCCAGTCTTCGCAGCCAAACAATTATGTCAGGTCGATGCAATATCGAGTTGACACAATTGATTTTGTGCGTACAGCTGATTTTAAATGTATGCTTTACGGTAAGATAGGAATATGTCTAACGATATTAATTAAGAATATAACTAACGATATTAATAACTATAAGAACTATAAGAGCTACTAATAACTATAAGAAAATAAGAATCGCGTATAGAACTGCGGGTACTGAATTTGAGGGGCAAGTGCCTACGCGCGGCGTGATGCTGCCTTAAGTAGGCAGTGGCCGTCACTGCTCGGTGCCCCCCACTTTGTCTCGTGGGATTGGGAGAGGGCACATTGGGTGCCTCGCCTGTGGCGGAATGGGCGCCCGTCCGCCGTACAGCGCTCGGACGCTGGTCGAGCCGTCGGTGGGGGTAGCCGTTCCGTTACAACGTCCCCCTAAATTTTTTTATTTAGGGACCCGGGTCGGAATATGAGCTGTTGTGGCGCGCATCTCTAATCTTTTTTTTTTTTTTTTTTTTTTTTTTAGGGATATGGTTCTTTTTTTATTATTATTATTATTATTATTTTTTTTTTTTTTGATTTTTGATTTTTGATCTTTTTTATTTTTATTTTTATTTTATTATTATTACCTTTTTTTTTTTTTTTTTTTTTTTTTTTTTTTTTGCCTAAATGAAAAAATTTACTCTTGTGGGTTGTCCTCGTTTAGGTATTCGTCCAATTTACTTAGGACGCTGGTTACGCTTTCCGTGTCGGGTATAGGAAGATCGTTTCTCGGTGTAGGGGCCGGTGGGATATCCTTGCGCGAAAGTGAGTGTCCAGCATAAACAGGCGTCCACGAATATTTACGCTTTACAGCCTTCTCGAGTTCGCCGGTGCTCTTCTCTCGTCGTGGCGGAGCCCTTCCTGCGTGTTGGTGGGCGCCGGGTCGCTCTCGGGGTTCACCCAAGATGATTGGTCTCGCGGGAGTTTGTGCCTGGATCCGCGGGGTGATGTCTAGTTCCTTCGGGAACCATGGGATCCGGTACCGTGCTGTCTTTCCGTTTGCGGTACGCATTGGAGGACCCAGCACGCACTTTCCGAATAATTCGCTGATCCCGAATTCATTGCGAATGTAATGAAAGTGGAACTCTTTCGCCTCTGTCTGCATGTTGCGGATATTTGACAGGCGGTTCGGTTGTCTCGTTCTGCGGCGGATGGCCACTAGTTTGTATGGCCGGGGGGTAATTTCACGAATGCCGGGCTCACTTGCCGTCGTTTGCGTTTGCACACTTCGCGACATGCTCGCTTTTCGGGTGCTCGGGAGTTACTGTGCGAGTCTCGTAATTCTGTATGTACGGGTCCTGGGTTTGTTGTCGTCGACGATTGACCTGAGTTCGTCTCCGTCGTGTGCGGTTACACTTTATTTTGATGGAATGGTTTCAGTTCATTTGTATGGAAGCGTCCTCGCTCGCGGCTCCCGTCCGTGTACTCGAGCACGTATGAGCATTCTCCGACCCTTTTTTTGATACGGTACGGTCCCTCGTAGAGCGGCATGAACTTGGCGATCTGCTTTGCTGCTGGGTTTGATACATTCAGGGCCTTGACGAGTACCAGCTGATCTTCAGCGTATTTTGTCATACGGTGCTTGCTGTTGTGTCTATCTGTATCTCTTTTTCGACTACGGCGCATTTTCTCCCGCGCCACGAAGATGAGAGATTCGTGATCGATTATTTTTTCGTTTCCCTGCTTGACCAGATGGTACCAAGGAGGCCTGGGTGGAGTTCCCGTGTGGAGGTGAAGTGGCACGCACCCGGTGGATTCATGGTGTGTTTCGTTAATGCAGATCTCTATTGTTTCGAGCCAATCAACCCATTTGTTGTGGTTTGCTCCGACGAACGTTCGGAAATATCGCGATAGCTCGCGGTTCGTCCGCTCGATGGGATTTGCTTGCGGGTGCCGAATCGAGGTCAGGACTCGTCGTATGCCTTGAGCTTCTAAGCCTTTATTCCACTTCATCGACGTAAATTGCGTCCCTTGATCCGACAATACTGCCTGTGGCTTTCCGTATTCAGGGATGTATTTGGAGATGAGACATTTTAGTGTTGCGTCCGTGGTTGCGCTGCGCAGTGGATACAACTTGGTTAGTTTGGAAAATACGTCGATCATGGCTAGTATGTGTCTCATTCCATACTTGCCGGCGGGTAGGGGACCGTAAAAATCGACTGATACTAACTCGCCTGGTCTGCTTGGGAGCAGACTTTGCATTTCGGCGTACGAACCCTGCGTGTTTATTTTATTTTTTTGGCAGGATTCGCACGTCGCGAGGGTTTTTCGCGCGAGCTGATACATGCGGGGGCAGTAAAAATCTTCGCTGAGGAGGAGATAGCATTTCCGTGCGCCGGCGTGGCCGTAGAGTTCGTGGCACTCGGATATCATTTGCTCGGCTGCTATGGCGGGGATTACTGCCCTTAGTCGCCCTTGGATGCGCTTGTACACTACGTCCCCTTGCAGTGCAACGCTCTCGTCGTGTGGATCGTCCCTAGCATGGTTTCTAAGCTTCGCAATTCTCTCGTCTTGCCCTTGCAGGGCCGCGAGTTTGGTGAGTAATTGCTCGGTTTCTGCTGATAATTCTCCCCTTAATCTTGCGATTATCAAATTGTCTGTACGCGAGGATTTATCGAGATCGGGGAGGCGACTCAATAGGTCGGCGACTAGGTTCCTTTTCCCTGCACAGTGGGTTACCTCGATCTCGTAGTCCTGGATGGCAAGTGACCAGCGTGTTAGACGCGCGTGGGCGAGCTTGCATTCTCTCAGAAAGGTTATCGCCTCATGGTCGGTAATCGCGTGGATCTTTGAGCCTAGCAGGTACGACCGAAATTTCTGCAGCGCCCAGACTATTGCGAGCAACTCTTTTTCGGTGGTGTAGTACGCGATTTCTGCACCTTTGAGCGTTCGGCTCGCGAAGTGCAGTACCTCTTGTTCGTTTAGGGCGTTGATTTGATAAAGTACTGCCCCGAGCGCGTAGTCACTAGCGTCGGTTTGCAGGTAAAATGGTCGTCTTCGATCGGGGTATCGGAGTATGACGCTGTCGCAGAATTTTCCTTTGACGTCGGCGAACGCCTTGTCTTCATCTTCCCCCCACTTCCAGCGTACACTCTTCCGCGTGAGATGTAGCAAAGGTACCGTAGCTCCCGCGTGCTCGCGTGTAAATTTACTATAGAAGTTTATGAGACCTAAAAAGCCTCTGAGTTGCTTCACATTCCTCGGCCGGGGGAAGTTTTTAATTGCCTCGATTTTGGATGGATCGGGTTGAATTCCTTCCGGGGTCAGCACATGCCCGAGGAAGATGACTTTTTCCTTCAAGAACTGTGATTTTTCGAGGTTTAGGGTTAACCCATGGCGTTCAAATCGAAGGAATAGTTGTTCCAAATCGTACAGATGCTGTTCGAAGCTTTCGGACATGCAAAGGAGGTCGTCCACAAAATTAATTGTGTTTCCCAGTCCTCTTAAAATTGGACCGAGTCCTCGTACGAGGCTGGCCGTGCTGGTCCGTAAACCGAAGGGAGTTACACAGAACTCATAGCACTGTCCCCTGTGCAGAAATGCCGTGTATTGTCGTGACTCTGGACTGAGTGGAATCTGCCAAAAACTTGATCGCAGGTCGAGCGAGGACATGTATTTCACTCCCGTGCATTGCTGGAAGAGTACTTCTGCGGTTTCCATTTGTTCATTGTCTGGCAGCAGTATTTCGTTAATTTTCTTCGCGTCGAGGCATAGGCGAACCGTACCATCTTTTTTTGATACCACGACCAGCGGGCTTCGATACGGACTGCAGGATCTTTGTATCACTCCGAGGGCCAACATTTTTTCGATTTCCGCATCGACGCTTTCGCGGTATGCGACGGGTATTAGGTATGATTTCGCCTGGAACGGGGTATGTTCCACGACTCTTAGCACGTGTTGATAAGAGTTTAGTAGCCCGGGGCGCTTCGCGAATACTCGTCGATATCGAGTAATTAGTTTTTCCAACTCGCGGCCGTGTTCGGGGTTCGGCCAGTTTGCCTCGTGGATTTTTTGTGTGATCTCGTCACTCGTCACGTTATATGCATTTTGCTCGACTCGGCTCATGGGAATTGCAAGTTGCGTGAGGTCGTCCGGAGGATTGGCGAATCGCAGTATTCGTGTGTCAGGCCTTTCGCCCGGTAACGCGAAGGTCATTACGTACTTGTCCAGGTCGATTTTGGCGCGGATTTTGTGCAGCAAGTCTACACCGATCAGACAGTCCTCCTTGAGGTTTGGTATGATTAGCAGTGTTGCTTTTTCGTTTGCTTTTCCGAGATCTATACCTGCAAATATTTGTTTTCGTACTTTTGTCGGCCGGCCCTGCATTGCTCCGGTTACGGTCACTCCGGTGAGCGGAAGTGTCGGGCATTTTTCGAAGATTTGCCTATACGTTTCGTAAAATTTCTCGGATATCGCGCTGACTTCGCTGCCGGAGTCGATGAGAGCGCGGATGCTGTTTTTCTCGATGTTAATGTCAAGTACTGGGCACTTTGGATATTTTCGGAGGGTCGCGTCGCGTGAGTCCAATAGATATTCTCGCATGTCTTCGCCATATCCAAGCGTCACTTCCCTTATTGCGAGATTTCGGGCAGTGACGCTCTCTCGTTTTCCGGGACTTCGATGTCGACGACATGGGACTCGCTATCCTCTCTGGTATCTTCGCTCGCGGTGATTGCTCGGAGGCGATGCGTCGGGGCTTGTTCCCTACGCGGCGCTGCCTCGCGATTTCCCGTGTTTCGAGCAACCGTATTTTGTGGATTTGGTCGCGCCTCACGGTTCTGGGGGTTTTCTCGCCGCGGCGGAGGATCACGATTAGCGGGTTGATCGCGGGTTTGTCCTCGGTCCCCCTGTCCTCGTGTGTCGGGGGCCGCTTCATAACCCTCATTTTTTTTCCTTGCTGCATTTAGCGGACCTGCCTTGTCGAATCGCTCGAGAATATCCAAGAAGAGTTGTATCTCGGTTATGCCTCTCGACATTACTGCGCTACGTATATCCTCAGAGAAATGACCTGACAGTCGCTGGATGATCTGACGGTCTGACGGGGGCGGGCATAATTCGCGTGCCAACCCGATCAAGGTCAGTGCATAGGCTACTCGTGATTGCTGGGGAGAGTAGCGCCAGTATCCGTGGCGCAAGTTTTCGAACACTCGGTCTTGCGCCTCGTCGCTCCAGAACCGACGGCAAAACACCTGGACGAACTCGTCCCAGGCGCCTACCTGCGGTTCGACAATGACCCACCAGTCTCGTGCCAACCCCGTAAGGCACTGCTCGACGAGCATTCTGTAGTCGTACCTGGGACCTAGTGCTGCCCGGTACTGACGCATCTCGTTTAGGAATCGCATCGGTCTCTCATTCGTTCCTCCTCCGAACGTGGGGGCAACTAATTTTGGCGCGCCCCAAAGCTTCGCCTCTTGACTCACGGAAATGCTGTATGGGTTCGTATTATGCCCGGGCATTCCCTCGGGTCCCGGTAGATTGTTCGTTCGGGGAGACGAATTACTAAATTCACCGGGATGGGAGCGTGCTCGACTGAACTCGGCGTACGCCATGTTTTCGGTATTCGCGGTTCGTTCCGGCCGTCCATGTTCTGGTGCGTGGGCCCGCGAATAATTCGCCGAGTTCGACTGGAGCTGATTTTCGGGGAAGCCCGGCAGATCGGCAAAAGACACTTGGCCGCGCCTCACTGCGCTGGTATTCGGATTTTCGTCCGCTTCTCCGCGATTCGGGTGTTGCATTAGCGACTGGGAGATTGCCTGCAGCTGCTGATGCATCGCGCTCAGAGTAGTCTCGAAATGCTGTTGCATGCCATCGAGTCTGCGCGAAACTGTCGAGCTCAGGTGGTTTAGTCGGTGGTCGTAGGCTTCGTGATCCGAGATTCTCATCTCGCGTAGTTCGTCGAGCATCGACGTATGATCTTGGTAGCCGAGGCTCTCCTGGCCACGCCATTGACTCCGATGATGAATCCTCGATCGCCGTGGGCCAATCGGATCATTTCTTGGTGCTTGCCCATCGTACGCCCTGGCAGCGGTAACGCCTGCCCCGCCCTGCGGTGAATTAAACATAATTTGATAGCTCGTTGTCAAGGGCGTGGGCGTTGCCGTAGTTGAGGTGGTAGCCGCCGTGCTTCCCGATGCTATTGTCACCGTTGGTACAGATGCGGCCATTACGGTCTCGTTATGTGTACTCGATACCAACATCTTCGCGCGTCGGGTTATCGTTATTATTTCCCCTAATTTCTCCCAATATATATATTTTTTTTCTTCTCTCTCGGGCCCCACGTTGGGCGCCAATGAAACTTCTCTGATTTCTCTGGCGTGGGAGGACGCCAACGGAGGGGTTCGTGCACGGGGCCGGAGGGAAGGAGTTTTATTTTTGTTTTATCTTTTTTTTTTATCGGATCTGTTAGGTGTGGGATGGCCTCAGTAACGACTCCGAAATATCACTGAAAGAAAATTAATTTCCCTTCATCGTGATTTTCAGCGAGTATTTTGTCCTCATCGGCCTAAGGGGAGGTGGGTGCTCTTTTCCTATCAGCTTTAATTGTACCGTGATGGCTAGAGATTCCCGTTATTCCGTATAACCGTGTGCGCCTAGGTATTATAATCCCGGTTCGGTGCGAGAATAGCGTCAACCGCGGCAGACGCCTCGCCGAGCGTCTGTTCGTGTTGACGTTTTTTTTTTCAGCGCTCGCGCGACTCGCTACGCGCGACGTCTCCGCGCTCGTGCGTCACCACCAATATTCCTCGGCGGTCGAGTAGACGCCCAACTTCCACGAATTATGACCGAAATTCGCGGAAGGAATTACCACTCGCGTGATAATCCTTTGACGGGAATTCCGTGTCTAGGCCGTCTAGTCCTCTTCGGAACTCTCCTTCTCTCTCTCTCTCTCCCTCTCTCTTCGCCTCTGTCGGGAGGGTCGACGCAATGTCGAGGCACCCTACAGAGGGACGAAGTTTTCCTGCGCACTGGACGATTTGTGGGTCGATGCAATTTCAAGGCACACGTCGTCCAGTGACGCTTCTCGAAATTCGTCGCCTTCGACTGCGTCTGATCTGTGGGGTCGGTACAATACCAAGGCCACAGATTATTGGCCAGTCTTCGCAGCCAAACAATTATGTCAGGTCGATGCAATATCGAGTTGACACAATTGATTTTGTGCGTACAGCTGATTTTAAATGTATGCTTTACGGTAAGATAGGAATATGTCTAACGATATTAATTAAGAATATAACTAACGATATTAATAACTATAAGAACTATAAGAGCTACTAATAACTATAAGAAAATAAGAATCGCGTATAGAACTGCGGGTACTGAATTTGAGGGGCAAGTGCCTACGCGCGGCGTGATGCTGCCTTAAGTAGGCAGTGGCCGTCACTGCTCGGTGCCCCCCACTTTGTCTCGTGGGATTGGGAGAGGGCACATTGGGTGCCTCGCCTGTGGCGGAATGGGCGCCCGTCCGCCGTACAGCGCTCGGACGCTGGTCGAGCCGTCGGTGGGGGTAGCCGTTCCGTTACAGTACATATATACATGATATTCTTTATGTACATTGAAAAAATTTAAGACGTTCCTTCAAACATGTATTAATATAACTGTAAAATTTTAACACTTTATCTTTAACCGTTTTTCTAAGATTAATTCCCAAAAACCACCTCGAAAACGGGTATACACACTAGAAGACACCCTTAAATTGATTTATATTGGTCAGAAGATAAGCTTATTCTTTCCTTATTTAAATATTTCTTTGTAAACAACGTTTTTTGTGTATATTTTTTGTTCTTTGTTATTGGGTATACATTTTCCTTTTTCTGTAATATATCATTAAAAATTTTCTTTTGTTCGTACTCTTGATAAAGCAACATATAGTTGACCATGACTGAATACTTTGTTTTTAAGATATATACCAACTTTTTCGAATGTTTGACCTTGTGCTTTATTAATGGTCATGGCGTATGCTAATTTTATAGGAAATTGCTTACGCACCATTTTAAATGGAAGTTCGTCATCTGTACTTATTACTTTTATTCGTGGCAAGAAGACATACTGACCTGTTCGTCTACCCGAAATTATCCGTGCAATTAATAAATTATCCATCATGTCTGTTATAACTAATCTCGTTCCATTACATAAACCATCCATAACATTTAAATTTCGCAATAACATCACTATAGCTCCAATTTTTAACATCAAGTTATGTGGAGGAAAACCACTTGGAGTTATACTATTTAAATATTCTATTGGAACTACATATCTCGATTCTGTTTCAGCACAATCATTTGTGTCTATACTTAGATATTGTCTTGCGTTGCCTTCTAACTTCGCAATTATTTCATTGTTAATATCATGTACATTTAAATTTAATGGTGCCAAAATTGCATAGTTATGTACATCAGTATCATTTTGCTTAATAATTTTACCATATACTTCGCTAATTATATATTTACTTACGAAGAAATCTTTCGGAATTTCGATTATATCACTTTCATTTTCCATGTTTTTATTTATACTCCCACTTCCCACATTTATTAACCAAGACATAAATTCTTTTTGATTTTGATCAACTCTTTGATTAATTTTTAATTCTATACACTTGAAAAATTTCCACAAGACACTGTTTTTGATACATTCTTCAATTACCATCGTCCTATTTCCGCGTTTGACCACTGGAAGTATTTGTCGCCAATCTCCGGATAATACTATAACTTTTCCGCCAAATGGAATTTTGTTATGCATCAAATCTCGTAAAAATGAATCAATCGCTTGTAAAGCATACTTCGGTGACATTGTTACTTCATCCCATATGATGACTTCCGCTTTTCTTATAAAATTAGCATGCTTAGACGATCCACTCACGTTGCACGTTGAAGTTTCATTTAACAACATCGGTAATTTAAACATTGAATGAACAGTTCGTCCCTGTCTTAATAAATTAGCTGCTATTCCCGTGGATGCTACTGAAATGAGATGCCTAGCTTCACTTTCCATCATCATAATAATGGCATTTAATAAATAACTTTTTCCACAACCTCCTGAACCGTCAAGATAAAAATACCTTTTTTTTATTGAATGATCGTTTATCGCACTCATGACAGCATTAAATACTACATTTTGTTCATGGTTAAAAGTTTCTTTTATTTTTATAATTTCTTTCTTTAATACTTTAATGTTTAATTGTATTGAATTTTTAACTTCATCACTATCCTCGTCAGTAGATATCAATTGCTGATCTACACTGGGTAATCCAAAATTACCTAAAGTAAATCCATGACAAATTAAAACTTCTTCTATATTTTTCAATGCCATATTTTCTGCGACCAGAACATTTTTTTTTGGATCGTAAAGAAATTCTTTATATTTATTCCAAAGTAAATTTACGTTTTGAGGTAAACAAAAGACACAAATATATGCAAAAAGCCTACATAATTCACGTGGAAATTTGAAATTTGTTGCTTCATCAAGACATTTTATTACCTCATTATCATTTTCTATTAAATTTCTACTCTTTGCTGCTTCTGTAAATGTTGAATATGTTACACCTTCATATGTTTTTAAATCATCAAAACTCTGTGCTCCTCGTACATGGAGTAACAATAGTCTTAAATTATACCTTTCAATTTGGTTCGGACTTACGAAATACATTCTACTTATTATTGGTTTACGTACGAATGATCTAGGTTTCCAAACATTTTTCTGTATATCGAACACGTAATGATCACTCAACTCGACGTACAAGTATTTTCTGGAATTTTTATTTACTTTGTTTAATTCAAACCAAGCGGTGAGTGTTGTATTTTTATGGTCTTCTAATGCTTTTTCTTCTGAACCCTCATGAAAATAAACCAATTCTTGTCTGTCTAGATGTACAGCTAATCTTACAACAGCATGAGATTGTTCGTGCATTTTCAATTCAAGGATCCTGTGCATAGCTTCTGGTGGACATACGTATCTAGTAGATAAATAATGGTGTATTTCATCATACCGAAATTCAGACAAATCATTTTCTGAATTACTTTCTCTTGTTATTTCTACCAAAGCGCAGTCGTGACCTTTATAGCAATATTTAAACAGATACTTTATCCATTGTACTGTCGAGCACACTTCAACATTGCAATGGCAATTTAGATCCAATAATAGAAACGGATTGTAAGGAACAATGTAATTGTTCCTTGCTATTTTAATAGTATTACCGCTCTTATAACAAATAACTCTTCCATTATCAGGTCTTTTATAAATCGGGTATGAAGTATCACTGAACGTTGTCATATCTGAAATTTTTTTTGGAAACTTCTTTGTACATAGTTTCGTGTCAGGATCCATGCATGGTGAATGAACATTCTCTTTTCCACAAGGTCCGTGAACCATAAATTTTTTTACTGTTTCATATAATCGAGGATTTTTTTCTCTATCTGGTATTTCAGCCGAGATAAATTTATCTATTGTTTCTGCATCACGAATCATGTATTCTTTTTCTAAAAATAGTAGCAAATGTACATGTGGTAAACCTCTTTTTTGAAATTCAATAACATAAATATATGCAGTATGAGTACCAAAAATATGATCTGTAAATAACAATTTTTTCAATCTGTTTACTTTCATATGAAATACGCGAGTTACTAAATCTGGACGATCAGATGCAGATTCTCCTTCATTTAAATTTTCCAAAATTTCTGGCCATTTCGGATTGCATGTCATAGTTATGAAAAGTTGAGGTTTTCCATGTTTTTGAACTAAGCACATGGCATCGAAATACAATTGTTGGTATGCCTGTGGACTTGTTTGAAAAGATTACGGTAATATTACAATCTTTCCCGGCTTAACTGTATTATAATCATTTCTCGATCCTTGTAAGTAATCCATTAATCCACTATACATTTCAGATCTGAGAACCTTTTGTTCTTGTCTAATATATTTTAATCTTTCACCTTCAATTTTGCTCCAAACGTCAACTATGTATTGTTGTGTTAAATTCCCTGCTTGCAAGCAAGGATTGAAGTGTCCTCTCCAAGATAAACAATAGCTGTAATATTGTAATGGCGTTACATTTCGGTTTCCAAAAGAATGTTTTATACCAGTTGTCCAACCTTTTTCACCCTTTGGAAATAATAAAGGGTATGTCATCGGGTCAGTATTGGGACTCAAATTCGAAATAGGTATTGACTTACTTCCTTTCGGATGAATGCATATATCTCGATTAATTGGTGGCTCTCCATCGTCACCGGTAAAAATTAGTGCTACCTCATTGCAAGTTGGTATATTATAACGATTTTTATCTAATTGCGAGTCCCGTTTAATCCACATATAAGTCGGTCGTACAATGCGATTTTCTTTTTCTGCTTTTATTCGTTCCTCCTTTTCTAAGTCTGCCATCATTTTATATGCATTCGCGAAAGGATTTATATCCCTTATCAAATGATCTAGATCGCTCAGTAATTTTTCATTAATCTTTGAATTGAATTTTTTATTTAAGCGTTCACAATTTGCTTGTTTCGAATCGATAACGTATAATTGGCCATATTTTCTTTCTTGACCTTCGTCTGGATGCATTGAGAATGTATTATGATAAATTTGTCCATGAATTCGAAAAACAAATGGCCCTTTTCCAGATAAATTATCTAATTTTGCTCCCATGCTCGCAAATGCAAGAGCATTGTTATAAGAACGTATATTTTCTTTGAAATGCTTACCATACTTTGATTTTCCAGTTAATACATTTTTCAAAATATCCGGATAATCCTCGGCATCTGATAATTTTACTTTGCCTTTATGACAACATTTACTAAATTTTTTATCAAACGGCCGTTCATCGTTGAAATTTAACGATTTACAAAACTCACAAACAATATCCATTTTTCCAATGTAATGTTGAATTATCAATTTTTCGTCTACGAAATCAATATTGTTTAGACCGACCATAAAACAATCTTTTTTTTTTCGACGGCTTTTTCTTTTGTTTAATTTATGTTTTTGTCTATTATCTTCAATGGAATCGGTACAACTGAAAGAATCACTGTTTATGCTGTCTGTGTCTGGCCCATCTTCTGTATCCGAAATCTCTATCGAGTTTTTATGATTATTTATGTTCATGGCTGTGAATGTACATTCGGTCAATTTTTGTTTTGATTTTTCGTTACGTTGTGTTTCTTTTGTTTCATTATTCTTCGACTTTGAATTAATGGAACAATCTCCTTGCATCTTAATTTTTAATTTTTTTAGCTTTTCTTGATGAATTGAGATATCCGCATTGGTACTTGTACATTCAATTTCATAATTATCTGATTTCTTATCTCGTTTTCTCTTTTGTGAATTAACGTTTTTAGTTTCTAAGCTAATCTGACTTACTTCTGTTGTTTTATTTGTAACTTTATTAGACGCGATTCGCTTTTTTCTCGATGTGACACCGTCGGTATTTTGATTGATAACAGTGTTCGAATTTTGTTTTGTGTTCGTAGTTATGTTTGATTTTTTAGTAGAGCTTACTTTTGGTGGATTTTGTTTTTTCTTTTTACAATTTGAATTAGATTGAGATGAATCATTATGATTTTTACGTTGGATTTGGCAAATATCCAATTTTCTACTTCGCTTTTTGTTTTGGGAATTTAATTTTTCATTCTCTATTGAAATATGACTGACTTTTGTTACCTGAGTCTGTTCTTTGCTACGTTCTTTTCGTTTTCGTTCTCGATCGATCATTTTATTAAATTCTATCACTTCGTCACTTCGTGTCAATCTGTTATTGATCTTATTCAAATTTTGCAATCGTCGTCTCCGATCTTGTTGAGTTTCCCCTATGTACGTTCTGTCTATATTATTACTCACATATGGGAAATGAGCGTACACATCGTTAATCAACATTTCATACAAATGAGGTCGCAATTTTGATTCATCGTACGAAATTCTCGATGGATCCATACCAAAACTCAATGAAACCGCAAAAGCGATCGAGAATATACCACAATCAACAGCGTTTCTTTGGTTTTGAACGTTATGAAATACTATTTCCGTTTTGAATGGAAACAGCTTCATCAAGAAAATACTTGCAGATCTTTCCAATGATTTTTTATTTATGCTATCATAGATGTGAATAACGTTGTTATCGTAATACGAACAGATCCAATGTCCTTCTTTGGTCTTTTTGTGATCTATTTCCGAGTTTTGGTCAATCTCATTATAAGTAAATAAAATCTGAATGTGCTTTTTGTTTGGTTGGATTGGAATTATTATATCTGGTACTTGGTATAGTAGAGTTGATTGCATTTCAAAGTCTGTGTTCTCCTTTAACAACTCACAAAATTTGCTCATATGTTCGTCTTCTAATTTTTTTGAATGATCTGTAATGATTTGTCTCATTTCGGTATTTAATAATATTGATTTAGGCTTGCCACATCGCTTAGTTACACTTTTCATTGTTCTCATATGTTTTATCACGATTTATGATGATTTATTTAATTCCTTCTTCAGGCTTTTACGTTTATCCCCACTCATTCCAGTTATCCACATTTATTCCACTTATTATGTTCTCTTTTCCTAATGCACTACTGTATCGCATCTGCAGTTTGGGCACAGGGAACTGCAGAAAACCTGTGCCGATACAGGCGTCTAAATTATTACTGATTTTCTGCTGTATGAGAATACATCATAAACTTAGAAAAGCTGCCTCCCTCTCAGTACTTGACGTTCAAAGCAGTACATGGCTAAGCGGTCACCCATCCATGTACCGACCGCGAGTCGAGCTGCTTAACATGGGAGACCGCCGAAGATTTATTTAACGTTTTTCTACTAATGTACTTCACCTTTCGATATCGTAATTTACGATGTTCTATTGCCAACGTCCCGTTTCTGTACACTGAAAAGAACCGAATATTCACTGTTTAGTAAGTAACGATTGCATGCATTTCTCAAAAATAAAAAATCATATCTAATTTCATACCACTCAATATAATTCTCCGTAATCCGTAATAAAAAAAAATGTAATAAATAGAATAGGTATCGCTTTCTCAATTCTCAATTCAATTCTTCCAAGACTGTAAGCATAGTACATTATGCTACAAACGAGGAAAGTGCGAGATTTGTCTTGAGTGGAACGTATGCTGCCCGAGCGAAGCGCGGGCAGACATCATACGACGTGAAAATGCACTTCCTTCCATGTAGCATACTATATTTTTTCCTACGTTAAAAAAATTCCTATATTTTTAGGGCTGCAATTTAGCCCGAAAAGAAGTAGTATTTTTTTTCTTACGGAGGAAAAGTACTTTTATATCACACGGTGTAAAAATGACAGCTTTTTCGCACGCTTCGCGTGCTTAAAATCGCCATTTCCGCGCGGGAACTTTTTTCGCACGAAAAACGTTTATTCGCCATCGTGCAGTAATGTACTAATTCTTTCCTCTCGACAACTTTTCCTCCCGCTGGTTAATAATGGCTAATTTCCCACCCGCAGGCATGGAATATGGTCATTTCAGCGTAGTCGAGAAAAGAGTTTATTTAATTAAAATCCAAGTGTAAACCGAGTAAATCGTGTTTGCAACTCGTTGTTCGATTTTATAAGATCAAATATTTTGTAAATTATGTGCGAGAAAAATCTCAGAGCGTTGGTAAAGCAGACCAATTGCCTATCAATACAGACCAATCGTATCAAAATCGCTGTTGTAAAAAAAAATTAAAAAGATACCGAACCCTCAATTTGATTTTCCTGACCCGATAAAAAATATTAGTGAAAACTGGACAGGGAACGAACGCTCAATTTGATTCTCACAAGGTTAAAACAAAATCGAATGTAATCTGATTGAATTCTGTTAGTAGCTTGTCATACTATTTTGCCACATTAAAATGTTCGCGAATTACAATCGTGTGAGAAATATCTTAAATGGTCTGTAAAACAGATCAATTACCCATAACGCGCTGTCGCAAAAAAAAAGAAAAATCCGGCCCCGAACCTTCAATTACATTCTTTCAAAGATTCTGTAAAAAGAATTTTTATGCATTTCGATAAAATTGTTTTAGCAACTTGTCCTTATTACATTCTCTGATTTTTTTTTAAATGTGGTTCCCCTGTTTCTTTGGGCACATGTCTGGATACATGTAATTTGTCCGAGAAAAGAGACCGGCAAATGAAAAAAAGTTTTAACTTTTCTTATCAAAACTACGTGGTGTAAGGCCCGTCAGAAATTTGTAGTAAGCGTTATGGCGTTATAGTCTGAGTAAATCGGGTTATCGATCCGTCATTTAGTTTTATACTGACAAAAATCGTTGTGAATCAATTAAAAATTCATCGACACCGATTGGTGCTCGATCGGCGTCCGACTTCGGCGTTCGCACAAGTCGAGGGTGAATGGGTTATCGCTTTGCCGTGCATTAACCGCTGAGCCGGGCCTTATTTTACTTATACTAGGATGTCTGCACTTGAATTCCTTAAGGGGGGAAATACGTGGAAGTTGTCGAAAACGACGAAAAATTTCTTCATTTTTTACCAATGCATCTACTCGACTAATCGTTTTGAAATTTTTATGGTATTTTACTGTACATTATAAGGCTTGAAAAACATTTTTTTAATCTATAATAAGCATTCATCAGCAGCCTGCAGTCAATTGAACGAATTTTCCCCGCGATGTCGAACTGCAGCAGCTGTATTTTTTTTTATCTGAAACAAAAATTCAAAAACCATTCCATTCTATATCAAAGCACGCTGTCGATAAACCAAAAAAAAAGTGTCAAAAATTGTATATTGTAATAATGGCGGCACTCAGAGAAAAAAAATGCAGACACTCAGAGAAGAAAATAATTTTCATCGAAAAATGTTATGCATTGATTGCCGCCATTATTGGAAAATTCAATTTTTAAAACTTTTTCTTGGTTTATCGACAGCGAACTTTCATATAGAGTGGTTTTTTTATTTATGTTTTTCAGATAAAAAACAAAAAAACTATATGCGCCGCAGTGTGACATCGCGGGTTCAGCTACAATTGGCTGCAGGCTGCTGATGAATACTTAATATCGATAAAAAAAATATTTGTCATGCCTTATAATGTACAATAAAATACCCTAAAAATTTCAAAACTATACGTTGAAGTGGCGTTTGTAAAAAATCCCTAAATTTTTCGTCGTTTCCATGTATTTCCCCCCTTAATTGTAGATACCAAACAAATCAGTAGAATATCGGCAGGTATACCGGCATGTTTACTCTATTTTCCTTGCGTTTTCGGCGAATGCGGTACAGCTAAACGAAAGTAAGACGGCTGCGGACTCACTAAATTAGACTAGGTCAGCAAACTGCTGGTAGGAAAGTGTTAGAATAAGTACAGGGTTAGGCTATGCTGAGTTATGGAAAAAACCCCTACGGGATATGCCAGGGACGGAATATAAAAAAATCTTGAACATCGATGTTCAAATAAATCTTTAATTTTTCGACATAATATTTTAAAGCGTCAACGACATTTTTATGTAATAATTTTTAAAAAATTTCGAAGCAACCAATGTTTTCCAACAACAGCTGGACCAACAAAATATTTATTTGAACATCCCTGCCCAAATCTTTAATATATTCACAAGTATTTTTTAACATTGTAAGAGATCACATATCTCGCACACAATAATTGTACGAGAAATATCGTAAATGATTGGTTTTACTCTCACTGTGACGCAGTGCCAGGGGCGAATGGTCTGGTGCTTACCGCGCAACGTTATATTTTCTTCAACTTACCCGTCTTGTTAATGGTTTTTCACGATGTAGAAGTCACGCGTCGGTTTATTCGGCTGCGGCGTAAGTAACCATCTCGTATGAAGTTTTAGACGGTAATGCGAGAGTCAAGAACCACGAACCACGAACTGGTATAAAAATCTGCTTTATAAAATGTTAAAAAATATACATGGGTCCAGAAAACTCTTAACGGTAGGTTGATACTTACATTATAATGAAAATTCAGTCTCGATGTAATCCAATGAATTGCACGTAATTACTAATCACAGCTGAAACTGTCAAACAGGAACGTCAACCACGACGTTTGTCAAGTTGATGGTAACTGGCATTTATTTTTTTCGTTATAAACTGACACTACTCTTATTCGTATTTCATTTCACATAGATCGTTATTTATTTTTCTATGCCAGTCGATCCTAATAAATCGCGGCGATATCAATTTTCGTTTGAACGTCGTCGTGTCAAATATAACATGCAAGAGCAAAATACTGTGTATTTTGACCTTCTGGTCATCGCGGATGCTGCGTTTGGACCATCGCACTGGTCTCATGATGTCGTGAGCCAAACATTGGGTAATTATTATCGCATCCGGCATGTTGGCTTTTATGAGACAGTTTTATAGTTTTTCTTGTTAATGCTTTGCGTCACAAAATTACTGTCTCTTAATTAATATTACTATAAAATTAAACGTTGATCCCAAACTAATTTTTTCAATACTCTGAATAGATTTCGTCAATCGGAGCGAAAATTCGTTCACCGTTGGTTGTTCTACGGTTATCAAGGTGCAACTTGATTCTGGTCGTCACCATCAGGACTTCGGATACTCCGAGACCAGAGATAAAACTGAGGGATTAGTTATTTTAAGAGCAAGAACGGTAATAATATTATGTACGTACGTTTGTGTTATAGTGATTGAATATTTATTTCGATCTATCTGACTCGTGAAAGCGAAGTCGATCGGTAAAGCTTAGTCGGTAACAACAACAGTAATTCAATTTTTTTTTTAACATGACCTTTTAAATATTTAACCAAATATAAATTATTGGTCGAGCAGACGACGAAAAATTCATTACAGTTATCGTTACCGACTGATCTACAATTGTTCGTATAGCTCTACTTTTTTTATCAGACAGATATGCTTGCACTCTGTTTCTTTGAGGACTCATTGGAAACGTTCATCCGATTCGTCTGACCTGGATAGCGAAGTCAGCAATAAAAACTGTAATATAAATTCTTTCTTTTTTAACGGGAGGTGAAATATCACAGTCCGTATCAAAAACAGTAACGAACTTTTTTTAATGGCGTGCATTTTTTTCGAGAAAAAAGCAAATTCCACCCTTATGCGATCGGTAATTTCGCTTCCTGCCCGAATATTCATTTTTATATAAAAAAATTAGCAACGTTGAAAAAAGTTGATTTGAAAATTGCAGCTATCTCTCTCATTCACAGTCATTTCACTTCACTTTCACTTCCCCTTAAGTGAAATTTTAACATATTCCCACAGACGAACATTACTCACCGAGCTGATGCTGATAATTCAGATTCTTTTCTTGAGAAAAGTTGAGCAGACTCGAAGAAAAACGTATTACAATCGTCGTTACCGACTGAGCAAAATTTTTTCCCATTGCTCTATTTTTTCATTAGACAGATATGCAATCTCTTGTCGGTCAATATTATCAATAAAAATCAATTTTTTTGAAAATAATTCCCTTTATTAAACCTATCGGCGATGTCTCAAAATGTTTCCACTGGCTGGCGTTTATATGAGATCTATTATTTAACATAAATAAGTCAATTTTTTTCAATACCGGGCATATGGTAAGAAATTCTCACTCGACTACATTTTTGTTAAAAATATGACTTTTTTTTACCCAGAGTTCCTGCACTAATGCATTTCGTCGGACTCTATTGGCTTTCCACGAAACAAGGATGAGAATAGCAGGCAATTCGTCTTTCTCGCCGTCTCAGCCGCAAGAAGACACATCAAAACAAATTCGTCTGGCAAAACAGAAAGAGAAACAGAATGCGTGGAATAAACGTCGACTTCTTGAGACAGAACTTAACACCCTTGAAGAGAATTTGACGGTGAATCTGACGGACGATGATTAAAAGCTAAGTATCAATGATTCGTGAAAATAGAATTAATGTGAGGTGTATTGTGAGGTGGAAATGTTGATATCAAATTCTATAGAGAGTGAACGATAATTAATCTTGCAATCCTCGAAATTCGCGGCTACGGTGGATCTTACAGGCATAACATGATGACATCACCCTGTCGATTTCCATTTTTTTTCTACGCCAGTCCGAAATTTTTCGTCCCGTGGTTCAATCTACAACTTCCGGTCCTTAACAGCCCAATTAATTTGTTCGTCGATAAATATGTTTAACTACACGCTGATTTTGAGTTTGATGGTATTTCACGTTTGATTTAATTTCTTTTTTACCAGTCGGCCAACATTTTCCTTCTCGTGGTTCCATCTACGACTTCCGGTCCTAAATTGTCTAATTAATTCAACAGTCCATAGATATTTTTAGCAACCCGCTGATTTTGAGTTAGGTGATATTTTTTTATTTCATTTAATTTTTTTTAATCATTCTGCCAACATTGTTCTTCACGCGGTTCCATCTACAACTTCCGGTCCTAAATTGTCTAAATAAGTCAACCGTCTATAAATATATTTAGCAACGCTCTGATATTTTATCGAGGGTTAAATTCTCACCTTATATCCGTAAAAACATCTGCCGTGAAAATTTTCGCGGTACACAGAGTTTGTTATGCATCGAGTAGTATTACGTTATGTTAACCATAACAAAATATAATCATAAACATTGTCTGTCTCTTTATTTACCATTTTCATTTCGAACATTCATATATTTTATACTTCTTCTGGTTCTTCAAAAGTGCTGAAAATATATACATCCTGATTTATATAATTAAAGTATTATTTCAACTGTTACACTGTTGTTACGAATTCGTATCTTGTTCATTTTCCTTCTTCATATAGGAAGTTGATTAAAAAAAAAATAATAATGTAAAGTAAATTTTTATAAATTCGATGTTTTAGTTTTAGCATGCTGGAAATAGTTTTAAATGTTGATAAATATAATGCTCATAATGCTTTGTTGATCACTTCTGTTCGAAATATCTACGACGTGCGTTCACATGTACACTTTTTCTATCACTATTTTTTTCGTCTAAAAAGTAATTAAAAAAATAAAAACAAAAGTAGTCCAAATCAATCATTTCTTTCTCCAATAAATGTATAAATCAATGATTCAAATATCAATCTGACGAATTCAAGTCTGACTAATAGAGTTCGAAAAGATAAATCACGTAAAATGTAATTCAATTCCAGGCAGTTATTTCAATTCTATCTAAATTACTCATAATCTTAATCATCCAAATCTATCACTACAAAGTGAATTCTAATGTATATTTGTCTATATACATTAGAATTCATTATATATATATTGTAGTGGCTTTTAGTCTACCGGTCCATAAACCGCCCACAAATTGCCAAGGTCCCCGGGGTTCCTCCCTTTTACCCTGGGCGCCAGGCGCTTTCGCGCCGGGAGGAACTCACGCGTTGTTAGGACCCGGCTGCTCTGGCCAGGCTAGCCGCAGCCGTCGAATCTGTAGAGTGGCGGGATGCGAAGAGCTGACGATCTCGGAAGGGTTGAGAAATAATGCAACAACCAAACAACGGTCAATCTGCGGGAGCTCACAAAACCGTTTATTAAACAAGGCAAATTAATAGTGACGAAAATAATTCAAGAATAGTCTCCCGCAATGCTGTCCAACCGAAACGAAACACTTCTTCGTTTCTCTTAGTTTCGCAGGTCTACCGCTCGACAACAAAGTTCTCTCTTACAAGGTCGCGAGCCACCGCGCGCGACGCGGCCCTCGCCACACACACACTCGCACACACACGCACACACGCTCTCACACGCGGCGGGAGAGACAGCGGTCGCGTGGTTTTCCCCGGTCTAACTGCGCGGTTACAACGGCGGTATGATTCGAAAAATAACGCCGGGGAAAAACCCGCGAAGAAAAAGAAACAATTGCAAAAGAACTATTTACAAAATATGAAATTACGAACAATATAATAATAACACCTGTCAATCGCGCACCGCTTCTCTCCTCGCACACTGACTCGACTATTATCGTCGCGGGATGCACAAAAAAAAACAAATGAATTTATACTCTGATCCTCGGCGCGACGGCTCACTTCCCGCGACCGAACGACCGGTAGAGAGGTCGAACTCGCGCCCGAGTTTCCCGCAGGACCGCCCGGACGATCGGGCCTCTCCCGCTGCACCCGGCGCTGGCCTTTGTTATCGTAAATTATGTCTCGGCGCGAAGGCCTCTAGGGCTCGTCGCCGAGATCTTGCGCTCGCGTGCACAGGCTACAGCCACACGGGATGCTCGAGAGAGCCCCGTCGACGCGGCCGTCTCGCGCGAAGGCGACGAAGGCGCGATGTCTCGCGCAATAATTTAACAAAAAGAAAACAAGGAAAAAGCACTGACGCCTCGCGGCGAGGCTCACCCGTAACCCTCGTGGAAATATCCTCGCGTCTCTCTGTCGATCTCGGAAGGCGTCGTTGGCGGCGGGATGGACGTGCTCGCTCTCTCGCGTTTATCCCTCTCGATCTCCTTGGCGTATTCGTCGCTGTCGCTCGCTCGCTCGCACGCTCTGCTTCTCGCTCGACGGCTCCTCGGGAAGTGTCTCGATCTTCACTCTCTCGCACGCTCGGGCAAGTGGCCCCCTCTCCGTCTCGTAGCGCTCTCCGGCAGGCAGGCGGCCAACTCTGCCGTGCCGTGCAGCAGTCTCGTTTCCCCAGCGAGTTTTCCCCCGCGCCACAGTTGGCTGGCGTGGCGCGAGGCTTGGACGGCGGCGGTCTCTCCGTCTGCGGCGGTGGCGGGCGATTCGAACCGCCGAGCGGTCAGCGGCGCAGCGGCGCAGCGGTGAGGCGAGGGCGAGGCGGCGGCGAGGTCCCAGCGTCGTCTCTCCCTCTCTATCTCCCTCTCCCGCGTAGATCGCCGTCAGGGCTCGCCCCGACGACGGCGTCAGCGCCAAGACGGCCCGTGAAGCGGGAAATATAAATAAAAAAAAATAAAGAAAAGAATTAATAAACGTTATAACGCTACCTATGGCCCTGCGGATCGGTCTAGGCGTCGTCGAGCGGGAGTGCAGAGCGGCAGTTGGGCGACACGGAACTTTCCCGTGTTACAATATATATTTTATATACATTATATATATATATATTATTTTTACCGACTTACAACGAATAAAGTTGTAAATAAATTCGTCCGCGTCCGCGACCGTCCTAAAAACCGTCGCCTCTCCGTCGACCGTCGTGCGTCGTCTTTTGTTATTATTTCGTTCGTGTTTACGCTGTTTGAATGAAGTTGTCAAATACATGCCAGCATTTTTTTCGATGTTCATTTGACAGCTTAATCAAACCAAACCAAATATTGCATCAGACTCATTTGGTACTTTTATTCGGCAGCTATATTAAGCAGCTTAAACATGAGCAACATCGTACCAAAGGACGACGGATGGGACGCGGACAAATCGATTTACAATTTCATCAATCGTAAGTTGGTTAAAAAAGGTACATATATGTCTATCATCATGGTTCAATATATGAATATAGATTCTGACGGTTGGGAAACCGTCTTGATGGACGAGTTGAACAGAGTCGAAGAGGCGATATCAAGCGGCGTAATCCCATCGGATATTATGTGAGGTTTTTATAGCTATTACTTTATTGTATGATTATTTTTTACCACTCTGTACCGACTAAAACAACTCTTCGATAACTCCATTAAGTACCGGATATATTTTTTGATTTTATCTTGATTTGCTGTTGACTGATTTTACGTATCTTCCACTGATTTTCTTCTGAGCAATCTATTAATACTAAGAGAAATATCTCGGTCGGTATCAAAAACTCTAATATTTTTTTTTAATAATGTGAATTTTATCAAAAAATTTACAAAATTGGTAAAGTAGAGTCGGATCTGATTGGCATGGTAATTTTACGTCGTGTCCTAATTTTCATTTTTTTTTAAATGAGCAAAAAAAAAAGTGAATTTAAAAATGACAGCTATTTCTCTCGCATTCATAACAGTTTCAATCCGCTTTAGCCCCATCTTCATGCTTGACAAATAATATTTTAATATCTTATATTTTTTACAATTCTAGCGTTTCTAGTAATCCCAATGTACTTTATAACAACAATTTTTCTACATTTATAAACATTTTTTAATTTCCTTTTATTTTATCTTCAGTATAATCGGCAACGGCTCTGTAGAGATTGATACGCCTATTAAAGTCTGTCATGAGGCTTCCCTTGATTCGGGCGATGATAATCGCGAAGCAAATCACGACGAAAATCGCGAAGCAAATCACGACGAAAATCGTGAGGAAAATCACGACGATGGTGACGACGATCCTAATCATCTCGATAACACAAAAGACGATGAGACTCCCATCGAGAAGAAGACAAAAATCGAGTAATAAATTTTGATTACAAAAAATATTGTAGATTCCCGTGTATCTCTTCAAATTGTTATATTTCTCCGGGAAATGCCTCTCTGATCTTGTTATAAACTATCTCTTGTTCGTGTGTGGGTTATTTCTTTGCTCGACTTATATCATGGAATACATTTAATTACGAAAATAAACTATTTAAACCTTTGAACAGTCCATTACTCTTTTACTTATTTAAACCTTTGAACAGTCCATTACTCTTTTACTTATTTAAACCTTCATCTTATTAACTATTCATATATTGAGTCTTGAGATTACTTCATCCCGTACATCTATTGATATAATTATCATATTTTGATTCGTTATAGAGGAAGCTTTTTCATTAAAAAAAAAATCAAGATATAGTGTCAAAATAAAATAGACCATAACCTCGGAATCGATATATGTGTGTATACGGTTATGATTCTGAAAAGATTTGACATAGTGCGCTAAATAAAAAAATTCATTGTATCTCGTCTGTTTACTTCAATCGGTGCTCCTTCACATTTTTTAGAGAATTGTCTATCACAAAGCTCAGAAAGCGTGAAACTCACGAGGAGGTACTTATTGAGAGCACCAATCTACGAGACATGGCTTTACCGATGCTTACATCTATGATGAAAGCAGAAATTAAAGAAGCTGTCGTTCTCAATCGGCGTAATGAATGTCTCATCGGCATGTTTGGACTACGTATTACGACGATGGACCCACAGACTCTACTCGATCTTAATTGGGTTAACGACCAAATTATCAACTTCTATATGAATCTTTTGATCGATCGAGGCAACGGATCGAACGCGGCATATCCGAGGGTGTACGCAATGAACACCTTTTTCTACTCAAAGTTAGTATCCGGTGGTCAAACTGCGCTGAAACGCTGGACACGTAAGGTCGATGTGTTCGCACACGACTTGATATTCGTCCCAATACATCTCAGTAATCACTGGTGCATGTCAGTAATTGACTTTCGAGTGAAGACAATTAGCTACTACGATAGCATGGGCGGGAGCAACTCGAAGTGTCTCGCGATACTTAAACAGTATCTAAAAGACGAGAGCATGGACAAAAAAAAACAAACCGTTAAATACTCACGATTGGAGATTATTTTCCTTGAAGAATATGCCAGAGCAGAACAACGCAAGTGACTGTGGTGTATTCTCATGTGTGTTCGCCGAATTTATGTCCGCCGGAAAAAAAATTACTTTCACGCAACAAGACATGCCTTACTTCAGAGAGAAAATGATGTATGAAATATTGAAAGGAAAGCTTATTGAAAACTAAGCCTTACTTATTTTCAATCAAATTAAAACAAACTTAAATTAAATTAATATAAACATTTTTCACAAAAATGTATGGACTTATCCTTCAATAAATTAAAACCGTTGGTAGGCTTATCTCGGACTCCTTCACTCTCGCTCCGACTTTGGCTTGAACGCCTTCGAAGAAGAGCTAAGATCGTGGTTACAAAAAAATGTTATATTTCACATATTCTATATTTTTCATTTCCGCGACACATTTAATTTTCGTCCTACATTTAATTTTTCGAGGGGCCGCCCGAAGTACTGAATTACGTTGGCATTGAGAGCGTCATGGTAATTTTGCTTTGCCTCCTTTCGCTCGTGATCCAGGACCGAAATTTTTAGTTGTAACAAAAGATCGTAGAGACGATGAAAATTTTCTGCAAATTCAGCGGAAAAAAATAGTCGCCCTGATTTTTCGTGAAATAAAAAAAAAAAAAATCTCGCGTAAAAGTAGCGAAAAGTGATCAAACGCATTTTGATAACTTCTTGCGGAGACTTGTGATGCTCCCTGCTGTGAATGGTGATGGCCTCGAACATAGCGTCGACCAGTTTCGTGTACCATTTCTCGAGATCGACTTTGCGATCGGAGTTCGTGAATATCTTCTCCGCGATCCGCGCGAAAGCGTCGAAATTCTCGACGTACAGAAGAATTCCGCACTTGTCACGCCGATTGACGTTCGTGTCGCGGAGACTCGACTGCAGCTGCGCCTCCATGAATTTGTCTAAGGCGCGCTTGACCGGCACGAGAGCCGAGGCGAATGCCATCGAGAGAAGTGAGCCGATGTCCTGGGCGGACATTCCGTGCTGCGAGAGTCGCACCAGGACGTACGCATGCATCAGTTAAAATACACGCGAATCTTTCGTCATCTTCTCTGGCCATTTTACCCCGTCCTCAGTCCGATGAGATACTCACAATCTGTCGATCTTGTCGAGGAACGATCTGAAATTATTCAACTCCGGCTCGAGAGACGGTAATATCGTAGCCATCGTCGCTCTCACTTCCTCGTTTATCTGTCACTACAATTTTTTGCTCGCCGTCGAGGTGGCCGAGTCAGGACTCGTCGCGCCGTGCTCACGCTGTCCGTCTCCTCCGTCTCCGTGCTCTGTTTCAGTTATCAAATCAATTTGATTTTTCTTTTGCGTAAAAAAAGACCTCCCATCGTTTCCCGAATTTATCTGACCTTCGAGGGCGTGAGCTCAACGTCCAGTTGCAGAAACGAGACGCAGAAAGCCTGCTCGGCAACACAAACCGGCTGGAGTTGCGAGAGAACTCGATCGAGCAGCGAGTTCAGGAGAACGCCTTTGCCCTGCGTGACCCAAACTTCGCCGCTCAGCAGGCAGATCGGAGCCGGAGTTATCGAGTCCTCGCCCTTTTGGCCGCTGGACTTTGACGAGGTTGCTGCCACAATTTTTTTGATTGTAGCATTACCCGTTTGAAAAGTATTGAAAAAAAAATCATTTCGATCCTTCCTTTTGTCGCAGAGATAATTTCAAAAATCTTACAGTGTGGTCTCGTGCTGATGAGCCGCAAGCACTGCGAGGACATGCTGCGCGTCGTCGTCTCGGCGGCGCGCGATTGGTCTACGATCGTCGACGACGACGCGCGGCTGACGATGATCAGACATGCGTATACTTCGCGTTTAAATTTCAGCTGACGACGGCTTACATTGGCTGCGTGCCGATGTTTCTCGGCAGGGTCGTGCAACTGATCGTCGCGGGTCTGTCGGACCCGGAGTTTGTCGGAGTTGCGACATTTGGCCCGTATAGAGCCGAGAAACACGAAAAACAGCGTGTAGCCGAAACTTCAAAATTCACATAAAAACCGTAATTATGTGTTTTTCGATGCACATGAGGCAAAAAAATACGTCCAACAGAGCGTTCACGTGTACTCGCATGCATATAAATGTACAAATAGACATGGGCCACGAGTAATTTGCCCTGAGACGCGAAAGAGTAAAATGTCGCCGGACATTGAATCTATCTTTAAGAGCAAATATTTTCATGTTGAGATGTTAGGCAGCGGTTCATCGTTCACATTCGTTGTTCCTCCGTTGGACGCAACTCAAGAGTGCGAAAAATGGTCAGATTTGGCCCGTATTACACCCGAAAACACGAAAAACAGTGTTTTACAGAAGTCGTAAAATAACATAAAAGCCGATTTTTAGTTATTTTTTCAAGCATTTGAGGGGACAAAATGCATCCGATATAATGATCGCGTGTACATGCACACAAAATCGTGCGTACATGAACATATTTCGCGCGAAATTTGCCTCGAGAGGCTAAAAACCGAAATTTTTTCAATTTTTTTCGAACTTTGAAAGCAAATATTTTTGGATAGGTGCATTTGGCAACGGTTTGGCACTCATATTCGTTGTTCCCTAGGTGGGCGGTATTCGAAAATGCAAAAAAATATAGGGGTTACAAAAACTTATTAACTTTATTATATATATATAATAATTATTATTTATTATTATTAAGTAATTATTATTCTCTGTTGGAGAATAATGCAGTGCTCTGTCTATAACCGACTACTCGGATTTGGCTGATGAAGTATTGGAGTTATTTCCAAACGAAAAGCGTGAGATGTATTTCATACCGTCTACGTTGAAGCGAAACTCACTTGATGGAAAACCAGAACGGGCTCGCGGTAGACTTGTCGATAAGTTCCACAACTGTCTACAATTATATCGACGAACGTGCGGCTATAGAGAAAGTTCGACAAAAAGCGCAGGAGATTTGACGAACAGCACGACGCCCGACATAAATAATAAACGTTCGAACATTTTCTTTAGTTTATGAATAATTTTCGCGCTCTGTATGTACTTATTTTAATGCTTTTTTTCAACAGCTGAAGACGAAGAACACAGTCTATGTTGGCCCGACCACAATCGCGATTTCAACGAAATGGAGCCACATTGGAGGAAGACGGCAAAGATTCGCCATCAAACGTTGGTGAAGACACAGAGAACGGTCTCGCAATATTTCAAAAAGTATCCTTTTCTGAAGGATGCTGCGAACGGTTCGAAATTAATCGACATTGACTTCAGCGAACTTTACGAATCTGATGCCGTACAGTTGTTCGTGAGATGGGATTCTCTTTTCGAGAAACTCTACGCTGTCAGCAAAACTACAAAAGTGAAAGGAACAATCGAGAAATTGTTGAAACGTTTGTCGAACACCGAAATTGATCAACGTACGTAGATAACTTCCGTACTATTGTATATGATATGCGTTTATTAAATTGGTTCCGATAGTCTAATATCTTAACTGTTAATTTCAGATTCTAAGGAATTCGTCCAAATAATGCTGTTGGCTCATCTGGTGCCTTCTCAAAGCGGAAGTTCAATAAAAGGAGGAAAATATTGGAAACCCTCTGCGGAAGAGAGTCAACAAGGCATCGTCGTTCACGTAAAAGTGAGTAGAAATAAGGATGCCACATAATAGATCAATTCTTTAACAAATCTTTTTTTTTAAATATCGATATTTCAAATCAATTTACCAATTTTTAGTGCCACTACTATACACTGGATCGACTTTTCAATAAAAAGATCGATTCTATCAAAAATATTTTGTTTGTAAATGAAAAAACAAACTTAAAATTTTGCCAATTTCGTTTTGCAATTATCAAACTTCGAGCAGGAAATACAATTCATCCATAATCTGGAACGAAAACATCCGACGCATTTTTTAAAACTCTATTTAGCTATTTCGGTTTTTTTTCAAAATATTTTTTCGATTAGTGGCAAATGTTATGATAAGTTTAAAAAAATTAATGTACGGTATGAAAAAGTCGAGTCTGAATTTTATTTTAATGTTTTCAATTTTACTGACTTCCCAGAACAAATCAGAAATCAAATAATAATAATTCTTTTGTTATAACTTAACAATTTGAAGATCATTTTACAATGTTGTATGATATAACGAAATTTGGATTTCGTAAACATTCGCTGAAAAATCGATTTTCTTAGTATCAATACTTATTTGCTGGACGCATGTCGAATCAATGTGTAATGTGATGATACGATTCTATGCCGAAGATCGATATTCTTGCGCGATTCGACTTCCATATGTTAGTTCGTTTCTTGTAAGTCAGGCCGTCCGCGGGGGCGTTTGGGAAGCTCACGGGGATTTGTGGGAGTTTTTCGGCTTTTGAAATAAATCGTACGCTCGGCGTTTATTATTTAATATAGTTTCTATTTCGCGTCTTTATTCCCTCGGCAGGCAACGTGGCTTATACTTGTAATGGCGACGTGGTCCGCGTGCGCTCGTTGCAACACCCGGCCAGCCGAGAAAACAAAAATAATACTCTTTTGGTTTATAATGAAACAAAATATCTAGTCCTCGATTCCGATTGTACCCTCTACTTTCGTTATACCGCCGGGATTCACTCGATTCGTCGTTTCTTGCGTTTCTACCGATCGATTACACACTTTACGCGCTCGTGCCGTTCCGTCCTCGCTCTCGTCCGTCTCGTTCCGCGTCGTCGCGTGTTCTCTCGTTCTTCTCTTCGTTTCCGTCTTCTTCGTCGTCGCGCACGCGCATTCTCGCGTCGCCGGCGGGATCTAATCGGGAACGTTGGCGGAGATGCCTCGTGTCCGGTTCGGGGTCCTTACCTAATCCGCGAACGTAGGCGACGCGTCACGTGGGCCTCGCGAGCCAGCACCCAATCGGGCGCGTCGGCGAGCTTTGGTTGTCGTCGTCGCGTGGTGAGCGGCGCTCGGGTAGCACACGGGCTTTTCAATTGCGCTCGGCGCACGGCGTTCTTCGGTCGATCGTTAACACTCGGCTATCTTGGTGATCACTCGTCCTCGAGTGCGTTGGCGTTCGTCTCGTAGTCCTTGAGGTAGGTCGGAGGCCGTCGTGTTCTCTTGGCTCGAGTCGTCTTTTTTGTGCCTCGCGCGATGGCTTCTCCGGGATCTTCTCGTTCGTTGTCGACGTCTCCTGTGCGTTTTCCCGCTCTCGTTTTTCGGGGTCCTCGTCCACTGCGTTATTCTCTTCGTCCGAGTCGTCGCTTTCGTGCAGCCCGTCGTCGTCCGTGTGAGGCGCCCAAATTTTTAGCTGACTTGCGTGGGCGGTTGCGGCGTAGCGTCGTCCGCCCTTTTCTCGTAGCGCCGCCACTTTATATGTGTCACCGGGCAGCTTGCCTGTTATCGTCAGCGGTCCTTGGTATTTGGCTTGCAGTTTCGTCGATTCGCCCGTGGCGACAGGGACTCGTTTCATGAAGACGACGTCGCACTCGTGGAAGTCGTTCCCGATTGCTCGGCTGGCGTCGTATCGTTTCTTCATTTTTGCTTGCGCGCCAAGGAATTTCTCCCGCACGTTTTCTTGTATCTTCGTTGGTGGTGCGTAGTTGTCGCTGGCATCTGTGACCTGTGGGAGCGCTCCTTCGTCGCGTCTCGCCGTATACCCGTAAAGGGCTTCGAAGGCGCTCTTACCCGTCGCTGCACTCGGGGCGTCGTTCAGGTTTCGTTGTACCGTTGGAAGTCGGGAGTCCCAGTCTCTTCCTTCGTCGTCTTCGAGGCTGACTTGGAGTACCGGGATCAAGGTGGCGTTTACGCGCTCCACTTGGCCGTTGGCTTGCGGATGGCGGGGGGAGTTGAGCGTGTGTTTCACGCCGTTCGTCGAGCACCATTCCGCGAATTTTTGCGATGTGAAGCACGTACCCCTGTCCGAAACAATTCTCTTCGGCGTTCCGAAATCGTTCACGAGTTTGTCCAGCGCGCGCGTCACAGGTGCTACCTTCGTGTCTTTTACTGCGTGCAGTATTACGTACTTCGTGAAGTTATCCACGATGACGAGGATGTACTTTTTGCCGCGTCTTGTGGTACAAACGTTCCTGAGTGGTTGATGTGTACGTGTTACGATCGCGCAGCGGGAGGATCAGCTTTCTGCGGATCCAGAATTGCGCATCGCGATTCGACACCCCTATTGCGTCTTCGCAATGGAGTCTTCGTGCTGACGAGGGCCGCAGCGGTAACTTTCCGCTGCTGCCGCCGCCGTTCGAATATGAAATAGAGTATCCGGATAGACACTCAAAAAGATAAAAGACCGACTGGCGCGCGTGACTCGGTAACGGATACCGCGAACGCGTTTTCCGCCGCCGAATCCGCCGGCAACGAAAATGCGAAGAGTGCAAATCCTCCCCGGCGTGCCACCCGCCGATCCCGCGCTCGGCGGATGAGCGCGCCGGGAGGACAGTTCTGTTTTCACACCAGAAGCGAAAGCTTGTCAACGGTAAAACTCCTCGTAATAGCACTCGCAAAGTGATGTCAAGCTATCATTAGAGATCCGCGGTCCAGAGAAATTGTCGTAGAATCAATAGGACCGCAAAGAGCTGTGATTAGTATTTGCGCCGCGTCGGTCAGTCTTTAAGTGTTAGATTAAGTTTAATAACTTGTGCCACGAACAGTCTGGGGAGAACCTGTCGTGTAGGCTAAGAGATTGCAGCCATCGGAAGTGTGGAAGGAGGAAGAGAGAAGGAGAAAAGTGTTTGCGATCGAGTATGTTTGTGAGTAAAATTGAAGGTATGAGATGAATGAATTGAGAGAATAAGATTTGTTGACATTGGAGGTTAATATTATTGTCAGCTACAATAAATGTCGCCATTGTTCAATTACTATAATTGGAACTCGATTTATCATTTAAACAAGTCTGAACCATCCTCAAGAAACGTCCTGTAGAGGACGTCCGGTAAAAACCCAGAATAATAATTAAATATAAACCCTTCGTACTTCATAAGAAGGGGTTGATTTGTAAGCCCCAAAGCGCCCTGGGACGTAACATACGTGTGCGAATGGTCTTTCGCCGGGTGCGATCGGGTGTAATTCTCCGCTTTGAAGGCCGGGTTTTCCCTTCGTCAGCGCACACTGCAGGCACGCACGTATGTGTTTTCGTTGGTATCGTCGTGCTCCGGGGAAGTAGTAGCGTTCGGTGAGCATCCCGTATGTGCGTTCTACTCCCTGGTGTCCTTTCATGTCGTGGAATCGCACCGCGAGGCTTTTCCTCATCGCCCTCGGTGTTGCGAAGAGCAGCCTTTCGTTCTGCTTCTTCTACACGATTCCGTTGACTAGTTCGTAGTCCGTTACTTCGCTGCGCTCACTCTTGTTTCTTCGTTCGGTTCCTTATTCAGAAGGTCCCGTTTCCTGCGTAGTAGTTCGTCTGCGTCCTGCTGCATGGCTACTTCGTCGTTCTCGTTGGCGAGCGTAAATACGCCCAACTTGTGCTCAATGTCTCGTTCCTCTTCAGCGTTGCCGACCGGCGCTCGACTCAGCGCATCTGCGTGCGCGAGTTTCTCGCCTGTCTTGCGTACGATGTTGAAGGTGATCTCGCTCAGCGTGTCGTTCCATCTGATGATCTGCGGGTTGAGGGTCTTGGCGGTGCAGAGGTACAACAGCGCGCGGCAGTCTGTTACAATGGTGAATTCCAAGTTCGCGATGATGGGTCGTAGTCGAGTGACCGCCCACAATATTGCGAGGAGCTCCAGCTTGCTGGAGTGGTAGTTGACCTCCACTGCGCTCGTTCGTCGCCTCAGAGCATACACCAGCCGAAGTTGCCGTTTCTCGTCCCATTGCAACATCAGCGCGCCGAGCCCCGCAGCGCTTGCGTCCGTGTGGACCTCGGTTTCCCGCGCTGGGTCGAATGCTTGGAGCACTGGCTTGCTCGCTAATGCACTCTTCAGCTCGTTCAGTGCTCTCGTCTCGTTCTCGCCCCACGTGAAAGGTACGTCTTTGTCAGTAACGCGTGTAATAGTGCGGCCTTATGTGCGAACTTCGGGATGAAGCGTCGGAAGAATCCCGCCATTCCGAGGAAGCGTTGAACTTCGTGGACGTTCTTCAGGGTCGGGTAGTCGATGATCGCCCTCGTTTTCGTGTCTCCTGGTTCGATGCCGTTGCCCCTGATTTCGTACCCTAGGTAAGTAACGCGTCGTTGTAGGAATTTACATTTCTCGAGATTAATGGTCAATCCCGCCGCGCGTAAGGCGTCAAGTGTTAATCGTAGTCGTCCTCGTAGATCGTCCCAATCACGTCCGGGTATGAAGATGTCGTCTAGGTAGTAGAGCACCACCTTTTCGCGAAATGGCCCGAGGGCCTTGTGCATCACTTTCGAGAAGTATGTCGGTCCGTTCATTAACCCGAATATCATTCGTGTGAACTCGACCGTCTCACCCGGCGTGATGGTCGCTGTCTTCTTGCGTGCAGAGTCCATCAGGGGTATTTGCAGAGACCCGTGTGCCAGGTCCAGGGTTATGAATACCTGACTGTCGCGGATTTCCGCGAGATGGTCGTCCAAATTTGGTAGCGGGAAGTGAACCCGCTCGGTTTGTGCGTTGAGTCGTCGGAAGTCTGCGACCAGTCGCGATTTCCCGTTTTTCTTTTTGACGATCAGCACCGGCGAAGCGTACGGCGACTCCGTGTCCGTCACTATCCCTGCTTCCTTCCACTCACGTATTATTCACTAAATTTCCTCGCGTTCACGTTCACTCGCGCGGTACGGTTTCGCGTATACCAGTCGACTTCCCGGTTTTTCGACGATGTCCATTTTTATTTTCTTGGCGCACCCGATCTCGAACACGTTCATCGCGATACAGTTGCGATATTCATTCATTACTTCGACTAACTCGTTCACAATTATCCGCGGCTGGTCGTCGTCGACGTCGAGATGTTCCGCGCGTATCTCGTTATCCGGCATCATTCGTGTCACCACCGGCATCGGGGCGATCGCCCCTTCGATCAGCCGTTTTCCCGCGTTCATAGTACGTTTCGTTTCGCAGTAGTTGATTACCGCTAAGTCGTGCTTCTCGTTCGTGCTCTGTAACTCTACGAAGTTGATGGAGGCGGGCTGCAGCATCGTGGACTTCTCCAGCGTCGCGCTCCTTTCCGCTGTCTCCTCGTTCGGCATCATTGCGTTCACATCGTTGTCATTGAGGGTGAAAATCAGCTGGTCGTCCCGTTTGTGATATTCCACTCAACTCTTCTCGGTATACGTTCTTCCGATTATTACGTCGTAGGTTTGCGTGTCGTCTGGTACGACCCTTACCATTATTCCCGGTACAAGCACGTGGTCGATCTCGATGTCCGCCTTCACGACTCCCGGGGATTTATACGAAATAATAATTTATTACTTCCGAATTTAACAATGGTAGTTTGCTTACACTTGGTATTCAACAATGTTTAGATTGTTTATATATTTAAATTAAACAATGTTTAGATTGTTTACACATTCTAATTAAAACACAATAATTAAGTTATTCTGACCTTATGTGGTAAAATCCCTTGCTCGGATATTTACTCCGTACCAACCGTACAACTCCAGGAGTCGATTGTGACGGCCGAGTGTCTGCTCTCTGGACCTTATATGCAGGTGAGAGAACAGACACCTCAGCATTTGCCCTAATTTCGGCAATCATTGTTTATATCGACTGTTCTACATTCGGTACCGAGGATGCACCGAATATCGTATGCATCAATACCATACGGTATGCGTATTGCACCGATTGCCGAAATCCTGACTCAGCTGTATGGTCGGTAAGGCGACGGCGATACTCGCCTGCACGCTCGCTGGTCTGGCCGCGCGCTCGAGTGATGCCCACTTGCACACATTCCGATTGGACACAGCCCGATTGGACACACAGTATTGGACACATAAAGATTGGACACAAGCCCGATTGGACACATCGACATTGGAGACAAACCCGATTGGACACATATCCAATTGGACACATGCCCGGTCATACACATGCTCGATTGGGCACACCGGATTGGACACATGCCTGATTGGACACATGCCCGATTGGATAAAAACTGTGATAAACGTGTAAGATTTCATGAGACTGAATAAATACGTAATCGAGCACAAAGATTTTAATTGATATAATGGCATAATCGTCTCTACAATAATTCGAGGATGTTCGAAATCGTCTCAATGTAAATCGTGAAATGTGTCGGGCCCTGTCGACTTGAATGTGGCCTTAAATTCGTCGATGCACAGTTCAAATCACAGGAGTCAGTGCATCACCAAAATCGGTAGGACTACGTTAGGTGCGGCGAAACGAAGAAATTTTGAAATTTCTTTATCAATTTTTTCATTATTTATTTTTTCTAGAAATTTTTTCATTCAATTTTTTACTAATTCGACTTCAGAGGCCGATATCTCCGAAACTATCGGAGCTACACGATTATGGAACCGGGATCATATCATCCCTGAACGATAGCGCGTCTATTGAAACTTGTTTTAACCCGCTAGGACCCTTATTTTTTGCGCCGTTTTTTCCGTTGCTTTGGAGAACGAAAACATTGATGAAATAATATTGTTCGACCATGTCGAAGAGGTAAATAGCGAAACTCGGATGCTTTTAACATTGACAAACTTTACTTTATTTCATTCGACAATCATGAATATTATAAAAGTACAAAATAGAACATTTCAATCGTTCTTATACTAAGCGTTCGCAACCGTCGAAGGTTTTCCGCCTTCTTCCTCGTCTTCTTTTCGCTGCAGATTTCGGTTGTTACGATCTCACTACCCTTGAGATTTGATCGTTTTATCTCGTCGCCGAGCGTGTTCTGCCCTGCATTTGCGGTCCCACGCAATCTCTTTTTCCTTCTGGTACTTAACGTCATTGACCTCGAGATACGAAAAGAATGCTGGCGCGTGTATATATCGGAGCTAAAAACGAAGGGGACAAAAAACCATGAATATATCAATGACATTTTGATCTTTCATTTTTGCTTTTTGTTATAAATACTTACGAAATGCAAAAAATTACTCGTCGAAATTGCCTCCGAACAATGCGCCCTCGTCGACGTCGTCCTTGTCAACGCCGCCCTCGTCAACGCCGCTCTCATCAACGTCGTCCTCGTTGACGTCGCCATTGTCGACGTTGAGACAGAATACTTTTCCGAATGAAATGGCGCAGTATTCCACCCGGCGCGGCCTGGGTCAAGGGCTGCCGGGGCTCTGATTTTGACAAAAACTAATTACAATAATGTTGCGCGCCAGTCAATTTCCGTAATTGACAACGAATTTTCTTTTGACAATTAATTTTATTCGGCTAGCACGGGATCGCATGGGGTTCCGCTGGAGACCCGTGGGGAAAATTGCAAGGGACAGCGAAATAAAGAATAAAGACAGGTAACTTACAGTTGCTAATTTATTCGACCAAGCAACCACAGTTCACTCGACGTGGTTGTCGACTTCCCTCCACGCTTGACACAGGTAGAAACAGTTTAACAGATTCACAAAAATTGACGAACTACAATCGTCCAAACACACAAAAGTTAATTCATTAATTTCAATTAAATATTGAAATAGAGGAAATATAACGTTATAGTTATAGAGGAAATATAACGTTGACTGCCTGTTACAGAGGTCCGCAGGACAGTGATTTCATCGTCTCGATCGCGCGACGACGCGCGTTACGCGAGGCACGCTTCGACCCGTCCCTTCGCCCTAATTGGTCGATATTCGGCGATCTATTTCGCTGCGGCGCTATCGCAGCCAGCGTCTTAGCTGAGCGGCCGAAGGTGTCGATCTGGGTGCGTAACTGGTCGATACGTCGACGGCTCGCAGCACCGGTTTGAATTCGTCGAGTCGATCGTTACGAGAATTTGACAGTTTCCGCGCGACTTAGAAATATTTTTATTCGCCGCGAAGATTGTCGAGGAGTCGACTCGCGGTTCCGACGTCGAGGCAATGGAATATAATTTTCCTGTCACAACGTCGTCGTCGTGGACGCGACCCTCGGCGACGCGGCCCTCCATAACGTCGCCCTCGTCGATGCCGCTCTCACCGATCTCGTCCATCGCCGTCTGTTTCTTCGGCCTGAAAATAAATGAAAACAATTAATTTTACATAGTCACTGTATTCGTGACAGTCTGCTATCTCGGATATATCTGCTTACCGTAATAATTCGTGCAGCAGAACCTGTCGTCGGCGTGGAAGGTCTTACTTCATCAAGACGGAGCACATGGAAAGACGGAACACACGAGGAAGACCGAAAGCATGAAACAGAAAACTTTGTCCTTCCCGGGCCACGGGAAGCTTGGGTAAAGGCAGGTGCGCACTATAGGGGAATTCGCATGGATGATGGATCTAGCAAAGTGGCACATGAGGACCCGCCCAGACGCGAGGAATCGAAAAGCGTCGTGACATTTATCTACGTGAAATTAGCCGATCATTTTAATGAATCCGATTATGAATCACTTCAATCGATTGCTGGTCGATTGGTGATCATTGGTGGCCCAATCAGAGCATTTGGTGGTGAACCGTTTTTTTTAATTAATTAATCAAAAAAGTTGCAAAGTCGAACTTTGGACATTGCTTCCTCATTAATTTTCGTTTTTCACAAAGCCACCTCTATGAAGAAGCTTGTTTATCATTTTTGGCTTCCTCATAGAGGAAGCTTTGTGAAAAACGAACATTAATGAGGAACCAATGTGCAAAGTTCGACTTTGCAACTTTTTTTATTTGAACTAAAGAAAGCTCTGATACAAACACCGTTACATCTAATTTTGATTAGATACAAAGTTTTGTATTACTTTCTTAACTTTTGCGGAAGTTATAACGAAAATCGACATTTTGTTTTAAATTCAAAATGGTGTAAAATCCGAACGACTTTACCGATCATCATCAAATTTCGTACGTAGCAGGCCTGTATGTTGTTTTTCCACTATACAATAATTCGATTCATTTGTTAAAATTTGACGTGATTTAGAGCAAAATATTTGTTTTTTCGAAAAATTCAAAATTCTATAAAATCTGAACCGCTTTACCGATTTCGTCGATATTCAATACCATACAACATTAAACCTATCTTCAGTTATGAAGAACTATTTAGCTAAACCGGCGAAGTTTTACGAAAGTTAGAGCGACCACGCCCTTTTTTCAACAAATTCAAAACTACATAAAATCTTAATTACTATATACATTTTGTCAAAAATCGCGCCATTCAAAGAGAGGCGACTACTCTACTTATGTGCCAAATTTGAGCCCGATCGCTCGAACGGTTACTGAGTGAGAGGCGATTTTCGAAGCCCAGAACACACACACACACGCACGCACGCACGCACGCACGCACATACATACATACGGACATTTTTTCTAAACCATTTTTCTCGACGTTTTAGGTGATTCTAAGCACACTGGCATGAAAATCTCGAAAAAAACATTTGTCATGAAAACAAAGCTTCCTCTATGAGGAAGCAAAATTAGTCGGTGGAGTTAGTCGAATTTTTTTTCTACGAATTCGATTTCTAAGGTGACTAATCGATGCGAAATTGATCGGTGGTCACGAATATCATAATTAAAACATTTGGTGGTCGTTAGTTTCCGCAAAAAACAAAAATCATTAACTTCCGGTAGTTCGGACTGGATGCAATGTTATCGACTAGCGTTTATGATCGATAAAACAAATTTCTGTAAACCGATTTTGTTCTACGACCTCTCAATCGATTATAAAACGTCTAATATTGATTGGTAGTCTAATCAGAGCGTTTGGTGGTCACTAGTGAGCGTACACGATATCGCAAACCATTCCCGCACATTCACACCAGAAGCGGAGGCTGTGATTGGCCGACAATGGGTACAGCGGTATTGATGAACACAAAACGTATAATTCTGAACCCATTTTGATCCACAAGGTCTTAATCGACGCAGAAACATCTAATATTGAATGGTGGTCTCATCAGAGCATTTGGTGGTCATTAATGAGCGTACAAGATATCATAAAGCCTCCACTGCTGTTGTGAATGCGCGAGTATGGTTTACGATATCGTGTCCGCTCATTAATAACCAAAAAACGCTTTGATTGGACTACCAATAAATGATAGACATTTCTGCGTCGATTAAGACCCTGTGGAGCAAAATCGGTCCAGAATTATACCTTTTATGTGCGTCAATAACGCTGTACCCATATTCTCGGTCGACCCCAGCCTCCGCTGCTGTTGTGAATGCGCGAGTATGGTTTACGATATCGTGGACGCTTATTAACCACCAAACACTCTGAGTAGATTACCAGTCAATATTAGACGTTTCTGCATCGATTGAGAGGTCGTAGAACAAAATCGGTTTACAGGAATCTGTGTTACCGACCATAAACGCTAGTCCATAGCATCCCTAGCAAGTCCGGCGACCGACCGAACGACCGAAAAAACGACTGAAATACGACCGAAAAATCGATCGGTCGATAAATGCAAAAAAACCATTGAAAGAGTCAAGCGACTTAAAAACGACCATTGAAATTATTCTTGATTAGTTGTTTCTTGGTCGCGAAAAATGTGAAAACGACAGTCGAAATGACCAATTCAATCCTTTGTAACCGGTCGTTTTTCCGCGTCGACCGTGAAAACGACTATCGAAACGACCAACTACATAATCAAACTTCAAATAGACAATCAAAAGTATACCTCTAAAGGTTTGAATAGCCGAGTGGTCTAAGGCGCAAAGCAACAGTCGGCAGGTCAAGGTTCGAATCCTAGTCGTGACAAATTTTTTTTTTTCGAAATTCTATAATAAAGGAGTCGTTTCGACAGTCCTTTCTCAGGTCTTCACGAAAAAAACGACCAGTTAAAAGATTTTGAAATGATCATTTCGACGGTCGTTTTCCAATTTTTCGCGACCAAGAAACAACTAATCAAGAATAATTTCAATAGTCGTTTTTTGGTCGGTCGACTCTTTGAACGGTTTTTTTTTGCATTTATAGACCGGTCGATTTTTCAGTCGACCAGCCGGTCACTGGACTTGCTAGGGATTGCATCCAGTTCGAACTACCGGTAGTTAATGATTTTAGTTTTTGAGGAAACTAACGACCACCAACAGTTTTAATTATGATATTCGTGACCACCAATCGATTACGCATCGATTAGTCACCTTAGGAATCAAATTCGTAAACTAAAAATCCGGCTAACTTCACCGACTAATTTTGATACATTAATTTAAAAAAAGGTTTCACCACCAAATGCTCTAACTACGTCACCAATAACCACCAATCAACCACCAATCGATTACAGTGATTCATAATTGGATTCGTTAAAATTATCGGCTAACTTCACTTAGGTCACTCGTAACTGTATTTGCTATTATTTTTTTATTGTTTCGAAATTTGAACCTGTCAAGAAACGATACGACAAGCGGCACTACTGACGATCCGTCTGTAGCACCGTTGTTAAAGCGCCTTATCGTCTGCGCCGCGGTCGTTGCCGTGTTAAATTTTTATATTTTTTCATCAGACCATTGTGGTTGTCCAATTAATGGTTTTCAAAAGTTATTTGTCCGCCCACATATTATTTTAATGTATAAATATAACTATAGACTAGTTTTTTAGGCACTCACGTTTTGCAAAAACGCACAGAAGTGCCTATTAAGTTCGGTCGATTTTACCCCACAATGCGTTTTTACAGAAAAATGTTGGGTTAATTTTAATTTATCCAATTATTTTTGCTGCACATTTCTTAAGCATGCTAAGATACATTGTTACCGCGCTCGCGAGTTACGAGCCTCAAAACCCGGGCTAGCGACAAAAATCCCCGTCAGCTGGTTTTTCCTTGTCCGGGGCGCCATCCACGCTCTTAGCGTGGCCCAGCTGCGAAGTGGTGGAAATAAAAAAACGGGGATGAGTTGGTTGGCCGGCTAGCCACAGCCTGCACAATGGTAGAGGGGGCGGTTCGGGAACTCGGGGACGAAATATTCGGTCTGGCTCGATTTTACAAAAAAAACAATTCGCGACTCAAAAATAGCTACACCAGTTCGGGCACAAAAAAAACAATTTATTGTCCAAGATCCTCTCAATTCGTCGCGATACAAAAAAACGGCGCCCTACTAAAATCGGGGAACGGTTACTTAATTCGCCGTCCCCGATTTCCTACCCGGCACGAGCAAATAAAAATATTACACAACAAAAAAAACTTTAACCGCGAACGCGAGCTAAATTCCGTGACCGGGGACGAAGCCCCGCGCGACAAAGGCCCTACTACGGTCGTCCGCTCGACCGACGCAAAACACAAAAAAAAACACGACACGCAACACGACAAAAATCAAAACCAAAAATTGCACGCTGCAATTCGCGATACTCAGTCCGGGCAGAAAGGCCCGCGACGATTCCACAAACGACCAAAAAAGAAACGCACGCACCCGGGATGGCCACGCACAGGCCGACAGCCTCGTGCGCGTGCGACCGATCGCCGGTCGTATCACGAGGCGGCGACAGAAGGTCGCCCGCGAAACTCTCCAACGCCCCCGCGATCGCTCGCACGCACCCTTTTCCCGGGGATTGTTCCGCCCCGGTACGCTTACCAAAACGGCGCCGATCGTCCGCCCTTGAGACCGACCGCTCGCGAGCCGAGGGCACTCTCACCGCGATCTCGAGAATAATATTACGCGCACTATACGGGTCCTACCGCGATTATTCCCGCACACGGCGGATACCCCACGGTCGTCGGGCGGTCGCGAAAAACCAACACCCGCGCACCCGGAGACTGTCACTAAAACCCTGAGGAAACCTCCGAGAGGGACCCTACCTCCAAATTCCTCGTTGCACAATCCAAAAGTCCCGGAAAAGCGTTGGCCTCTGTCCCCGCGACGTCGACGCCAACCTCGCGTTACACCGGCCGGACGAACAATGACTTGTCTCGACGCGCTCGTCTCCCCGTCCCCTCCCCTCGTCGCCCGAAATTCCTTAAATTCGCGCGAACTACCGGTCGCGTAGCGCGACACGCGGGACGACGACGCTGTTGACGCGCGGCGGGGGGGGGGCGGTTTCGCGCGCGAAACTCGAATCGGTAACGCGAGGCGGCGGCGCCGCTAACCCGATTGTTTTACAAAAGAACAAATAAAGAAGAACCAGGCGCTCTTTCGCAATCGCCGGAGATCCCTGGAAAACACGAGAGACCCTCAAATAATTCGGCGACGCATCGATGGATGAATTGCACGCGAAGCGCCGAGCAACACGCGGCCGAGCAGCAGTAGCCCGCCGCGGTGGGGGAAACGACGACGGCGGCGAGGCGCGAAGTCTCGCGCGACAGCAGCTGATCGGCGGCTGTTCGCAGGCGGTCGTAGAGCTCCCCGCTCTCCGTCTCCCTCCCAGCGGTGACTCGTCGCTGGCTCTTCGCGGGCGGCAGGGTCTCTCCGTCCTTCTCGCTCGCGTAGCAACGGCGGAACCCGGGAATTTTCAACTCCCGGGGAATCGGTGACCGTAGCCGACGGCGCTCTCCCTCTCGTCGCAGTGCATCTCGTCAGCGTCGGGTGCATTAAAAAAAACAATAAAAAAAAAACAGTCAAATCAGTGAGTCTTTTTCGGTCGGTGAGAGTGCCCCGGGGAGGATTGTTCGCCGGGTGGCCCGCGAGGTCGGCAATCGACGCAAAGAAGGCCGTACTACAGTGCCCTCTTTGTAACGCGTTCAAAAAGCGCGTTACAACATGTTCTTGCTGTAACGGAATAGAGAAATGTCATTATTAAGTATCATTGGCAGCGAAGAGTAGATTTTATGCCACCCGAACGTCCGTAACCATCTGATGGTCTGAACTGGTTGGACCGATCAAACTGAAATTTGGAATCGTTCCCACTCTAGCATTGAGTAGTATGCCCAAGAAATCTGGAAAAAAAATATAAAGAGAGGTTTACTTGAAGAAAAATTCCATTTTATATGTTCAATACAGGTGACTATCTTTGTATTGCTTAAATGAATTTGGCTATGACCCGCACCGTATTCATATTTTACCTTAAGGGCATGTGAAACACTCGAACGTACACCTCAAAATTTCGGAAGTGCGATTTTTCGTCAATTATGAACGGATCGACGCGAAAATTGAAATACAGACGCTAATAATGTGAATCTTGTGCGTGAATTAGTCAGAATTTTGATTTTCGAAAAAAAAAATTACAGAACATGTTACCAACAGGTTCCTGTAATGAAAAATTCGATTTTTTTTCAATTTTTCGACAGAAACTGAGAAAAGCGACTAATTCACGCACTAGATAATAAAAAAACACACATGATACGTGTATTACAATTACGATTCGGGAGTAATAAACAAGCAAAACGCACTTCCGAAAGAATTGTCGGTATTTTCGCGGAGTTTTTACGTCTCTCCCGTCTCGCTAGAAGGCGCTGATGGCGTATTCCATCTTTCTCCCGAGCCCGCGCGTGGCGTCCATAGGCGCCGCAACATTTTATTTTGCGTGTCTTGCAAAGTCGAAAGATCGCAAATGCGCGTCTTCACGAGACTGATCAACGCCGAGACAATGGCGCGTGCGTCTCACCGGCACTGAACGTCGAGACACAATGCCGCTGCCGGCCCGCGTATCGTTGGTCACGTGGCTATGTTTACGCGGGCACCGGCTTCGTGTCGCTGGTCGCAGTTTACTGGTTCCACGAGTGAATGTGCGCGTGGTGAATGAAGCAGCAAACGAAAGAGATCGCGTGAGAGGACCACGACGAAAATTTGTTGAGGTAAGTACACTTTTTTTATTATAGTGTGTATTAAAGTGTGATACACCCGTCGGTCGATTGACTTTTTCGATAAATCAATCGATCGACGGGTCTTTCCGTATTCTTACAGAGTAAGAATACGGAAAGGCAATCGATCAAACAATCTTACGAAGTGAGGTTAGTAACTTGTCAATTAATCGATTGACTTTCTTCAAAAAGTTAATCAGTAAAAATGCAGACTTTTTGAAGACTGTCAATCGATCAATTGACAAGATACTAACCTCACTCCGCAAGAATGTTTGGTCGATTGCCTTTTCTGTTGTTTTGATATGGCAAAACAAAAAGTCATTCTATCAAATATTCGCACAAAGTGCGAATAGTGTTAGACCAGTCGATCAATTGACTTTATCAAAAGGCAATCCGTGGACCATTGATACACTGCGGCGACAGTGTGTCACTGGTCCACCGATTCACTATTGGATAAAGTCAATTGATTGACTGGTCCAACACTATTCGTGCTCTGTGACAATATTTGGTAGAATGACTTCTTATTTTGCCATGTCAAACCAACATAAAAAGGCAATCGACCAAACATTCTTACGGCGTGAGGGCAGTATCTTGTCAATTGATCGATTGACAGTCTTCAAAAAGTCTGCATTATTACTGATTGTCTTTTTGAATAAAGTCAATAGATCAATTAACGAGATACTAACTTCACGCCGTAAGAATATTTCATCGATTCTCTTTTTGTGTTGTTTTGACATGGCACAGGAAGAAGTCATTCCATCAAATATTCGCATAGAGTACAAATAGTTTTATACCAGTCGACGATTGACTTTATCAAAAGGTAATCCATGGACCATTGAAATGCTGCGACGACAGTGTGTCAATGGTCCACCGATTCACTATTTGATAAAGTCAATCGTCGACTGGTGTAACACTATTGGCACAGAGTGCGAATGACTTCTTACTTTGCCATGTCAAAACAACACAAAAAGGGAATCGATGAAATATTCTAACGGCGTGAAGTTATCAATCTTGTTAATTGATCGATTGACTTTATTCAAAAAGTCAATCAGTAAAATTTTAAACTTTTTGAAGAAAGTCAATCGATCAATTGACAGCATACTGACCGCACGCCGTAAGAATATTTGATCGATTGCCTTTTTATGTTGTTTTGACATGGCAAAACAAGAAGTCATTCCACCAAATATTCTCACAGAGTGCAAATAGTCTTATACCAGTCGACGATTGACTTTATCAAAAGGCAATCCGTGGACCATTGATACACTGCGACGACAGTGTGTCAATGGTCCACCGATTCACTATTTGATAAAGTCAATTGATCGACTGGTCTAACACTATACGTACTCTGTGAGAATATTTGATAGATTGACCTCGTCTTTTGCCATGTGAAGACAACACAAAAAGGCAATCAATTAAAAATTCTTAGTATCTTGTCAATTATTAACTTTTTTCAAAAAGTCAATCGCCGAAATTAACATTTTTTTGTTTTTCAGGTCGCAACGATAAAACGATGCGAGACAGCAGCGTAAATCGTCGCGGTAGCAGCAGCAGCAGCAGCAGCAGCAGCAGCAGCAGCAGCACATCGCGGGAGCAACAGCAGCAGCAGCAGCAGAACATCGCGGGAGCAACAGCAGCAGCAGCAGCAGCAGCAGCACATCGCGGGAGCAACAGCAGCAGCAGCAGCAGCAGCACATCGCGGGAGCAACAGCAGCAGCACATCGCGGGAGCAACAGCAGCAGCACATCGCGGGAGCAACAGCAGCGGGCATCACAATCGTCGGTAAGATTCGCACGGTCGCCGAGCCCGCGAGCTCTTGTGCGACATCGATTCATGAATACTGTTTGGAGAACTTCAAGTTCTCGAAGCAGTATTCGTGGATTGAGTTGAAATCGCCGAGCCCGCGAGCTCTCGTGCGACATCAATCCACGAATGCCTGCTTCGAGTACAACGAGTTCTCGAGAACTCGTAGTTCTCGAAGCAGAAATTCGTGGATTGAAACGAAATCGCCGAGCCCGCGTGCTCATGTGCGATGTCGATCCACGAGTGCTGTTTCGAGAACTTCTAGTTCTCGAGAACTAGAAGTTCTCTAAGCAGCATTCGTGAATTGAATTCAAATCGCCGAGCCCGCGAGCTCTCGTGCGACATCGATCCACGAATGCTTGCTTCGAGTACTACTAGTTCTCGAGAACCAGAAGTTCTCGAAGCAGGGATTCGTTTATTGAAATTGAATCGCCGAGCCCGCGAGCTCTCGTGCGATATCGATCCACGAATGCTGTTTCGTGAATTTCAAGTTCTCGAAGCAGCATTCGTGGATTGAAATTGAATCGCCGAGCCCGCGAGCTCTCGTGCGATATCGATCCACGAATGCTGTTTCGTGAATTTCAAGTTCTCGAAGCAGCATTCGTGGATTGAAATTTAATCGCCGAGCCCGCGAGCTCTCGTGCGACATCAATCCACGAATGCCTGCTTCGAGAACTACGAGTTCTCGAGAATTCGTAGTTCTCGAAGCAGGCATTCGTGGATTGAATTGAAATCGCCGAGCCCGCGAGCTCTCGTGCGACATCGATCCACGAATGCTTGCTTCGAGAACTACTAGTTCTCGAGAACCAGAAGTTCTCGAAGCAGGCATTCGTGAATTGAATTGAAATCGCCGAGCCCACGAGCTCTCGTGCGATATCGATCCACGAATGCTGTTTCGTGAATTTCAAGTTCTCGAAGCAGCATTCGTGGATTGAAATTTAATCGCCGAGCCCGCGAGCTCTCGTGCGACATCAATCCACGAATGCCTGCTTCGAGAACTACGAGTTCTCGAGAATTCGTAGTTCTCGAAGCAGGCATTCGTGGATTGAATTGAAATCGCCGAGCCCGCGAGCTCTCGTGCGACATCGATCCACGAATGCTTGCTTCGAGAACTACTAGTTCTCGAGAACCAGAAGTTCTCGAAGCAGGCATTCGTGAATTGAATTGAAATCGCCGAGCCCACGAGCTCTCGTGCGATATCGATCCACGAATGCTGTTTCGTGAATTTCAAGTTCTCGAAGCAGCATTCGTGGATTGAAATTTAATCGCCGAGCCCGCGAGCTCTCGTGCGACATCAATCCACGAATGCCTGCTTCGAGAACTACGAGTTCTCGAGAATTCGTAGTTCTCGAAGCAGGCATTCGTGGATTGAATTGAAATCGTCGAGCCCGCGAGCGCTCGTGCGACTTCAATCCACGAATGCCTGCGTGCCGTTGCAAGATTTTAAAATCGCCGAGTTCGCCGAATCGTGCTAGATTTTTTAATCTAGCACGATTAAAAAATCGTCGAGCCCGCCAGCTCTTGCGCGATTTTAAATTCGCCGAACCCGCCAGCTCTAGCACGATTAAAGAATCGTCGAGCCCGCCAGCTCTTGCGCGATTTTAAATTCGCCGAACCCGCCAGCTCTAGCACGATTAAAGAATCGTCGAGCTCGCCAGCTTTTGCGCGTTTTTAAATTCGCCAAGCCCGCCAGCGGTAACGCAATTAAAAAATCGCCAAGCCCACCAGCTTTTGCGCGATTTAAAAATCGTCGAGCCCGCCAACGATAGCACGATTAAAAAATCGCCGAGCCCACCAGCTTTTGCGTGATTTAAATATCGCCGAGCCCGTCAGCTCTAGCGCGATTAAAAAATCGCCGAGCTTTACATGCGCTTGTTCGATAATTACCGCTCATATGCTCCCACGCTAACTCGACAATGTCTGTCGAATCGTGGTTACCTCTAATTTAGCGCACGCTATGAGGTATTGGGAGTCTCCACCCTCGTGGCGACGCCAATGAGCTTGGTAATTCAAATCTGCCAGTTACGTTGGGCGACACCTAGCGGCAAAAGGCAGAGTTACCGACTCGGTAATCTGCCTTACCGCGGGAGCAGGGCCGCGTCACGTCGTTCTGGCGTGTTTCACATGCCCTTAATGCAAATACACTTTTTTTGTTTTGGCTTTAGATAATTTCAAAGTGGTGATTACCTATCACAATACATTAAAAATATTTTTGTCTTTAAAAAATCTGTCCACACTACATATTATGGTCCGGGGGTTCATCGTAGTTAAGAATCACTGCATTTTTACTTAGCTCGGTGTGTCTCAAGTAACCACAGCAGAAACACATACGTTTCTTCTAGTAAGGGACCGAACCAAACAAAGTGTTCGTGTAAAACGTAAGGGCTATCCGTTTCTATACTGTTGAAAAAATATGAAATAATTCAGCGAAGGTTGTTTTTACACTGGACCCAGGGGATAGGTTAATTTTTCAAAACAAAAATGGTACGCCAAGTCTTAAAAGTGAAAAAATTTTATGCTAAAAATCCTTTGCAAAAATATTAAAACAAATGCAATATATTATCCAAGTAAAATCCATTAGTAAATAATTTCCTATAAAAAAATTTGGCGTGCCAGTGACTTAGTGTGTCGTTAAAAACTTTAAGTTTCGCTGGCATGTCAAGTTTTTTTTTACAGCAAATCATTTACTAATGGATTTTACTTAACTAATATATTGCATTTGTTTTAATATTTTTGCAAGGAATTGTTAGCATAAAATGTTTTCACTTTTAATACTTGGCGTACCATTTTTGTGTTTTTCACTTACGAAGCTACATCTATGATGCAGTATGTTGATCAATTTTCGTTTCCTCATAGAGGAAGCTTCGTTAAAAGTGTAAAATACTAATGAAGCAATTTACAAGGTTCGACTTTGCAGGTTTTTTCTTTTTCGTTTTCTACGATAAAATACGTCCAGACCACATCACGGTACTGAGGAAGCAATGTGCTGGGCTCAATTTTGAAAAAGCATGCAAGGTTCTACTTTGCATGCTTTTTCCAATGTTTTATAGATCAAATTATTGTAAAAATATAACCACTAAACAAATTACTCTCCAATTTGTACCCAACATTTGTTTCATGATAGTCAATGGGTATCTCGTAATTTGCAACGCGGTATCTCGTAATTTGCACGATCCAGCGCGAGAAAGAAATTTTTCAAAATATTAAAAATGCCGTAAAATTTGAATGACTGAACAGATCCGCGTCAAATTTGTACTCAAAATGTGGTCCATAATTATCCATAGGTGAATCAAATTTGAGATAATTTTGCAAAAAAAAATTCCTCATTTTTTTCATGTCGGCTTTTTTTTGTTTTCATGACACAAAATCAAAATTTACAGACGTAATGACCGTTTCCTTGAAGAAATTCATCATTAATATCAATAAACATAATGACACGTTCAAAATTGCAATCGGATATCTCATAATTTACAGGAGTTAAAGTACTTACAGACATTTGAAAAAGATTGAAATTGCAATAAAATTTAACAGACTCATCATGGATTCATATTAGTCCATTTACGTACAAAATTGCAGCCCGATATCTTTGAATTTACGGAAGCCATAGCGTGAAATTTTTTTTTTTCAAAATTTTAAAAATGCTGTAAAATCTGAATATTTTAACCGGGTCGCGTCAACTACAATCCTATGCAGTATTCTATGATGGACAACGTGCGTGCCAAATTTGAAGAACATTCTTCAAAAATTACGGTAGTATCCTGTCTTAAAACAGACATGGCAATCGAAAGTCAAAACACTGAAGCCGCCTTTCGGGCGTTCCCATTGGTCATGGCAGTTCGATATTCGATATGAAATCGATCGGACTGTCATGGCCGCTGCAGTCACGCGCGCGTTTTGAATGGCTGCATTGGCCACAAGAAAAGATAAATGAAAAGCAAAGAGTGCGAGCGAAGCGAGCACGTTGTGGCTATATGTAATAAGGATATCCTGCTGATTAAAAGCATTTTTTCTAAAAATCATTCACAGTAAACATTTTATAATTTTATTTGTGTAATTTCATTAAATATACATCTATATCATTTGTACATTACTAATCTTACTTTTACCTACACAATAGAGCGTATCTGGTTGCGACAAATAACTGGCCATTCGCCAGTCGGTGTATAATACATGGGAGCACTAAGAAACTTGTTATCAAATTTGTCGACGGAATGTCTTGGCCTGGAAGTCTGGACCTTTCGCTTATAAATTTGATATAAAATTTGTGGACGTAAGGTCTTGGCTTCGAAGTGTGGACCTTTCGCTTATAAATTTGATATAAAATTTGTGGACGCAAGGTTTTGGTTGTGAAGTCTGGACCTTTCGCTTATAAATTTAATATAAAATGTATGGACTCCAGGTCTTGGCTTTGAAGTCTGGACCTTCCGCTTATAAATTTAATATAAAATTTGATATAAAATTTGTGGACGCAAGGTCTTTGCTTCGAAGTGTGGACTTTTCGCTTATAAATTTTAAATCAAATTATAATCAAATTTATAAGTGAAAGGTCCAGACTTAGAAGCCAAGATCTTACTGCGCATTAAATCAATAAGTTATCGAACAGAATGTAAGGTATTGATAAGCTGTGTGGAGGTCCAGATTACGAACCAATGAATGGATGCACAGAAACACTAGATGGGCATAACCCCACTCTGTCAGCAGTTCCCTGATTGCACGAGGTTTCCTCGTGCTATGGGGTTGCCATCGAGGGTCCCTGGCGCTTGATCGGATAAAATCGACATTAATTGTGCCACTTTACGAAACCTATCACTGTGCCGTGCTCACTATTTCGTAATTTTTTTTTCAATTGTCTTTTACAATTTCGTACCGCAGATACCGTTTTTCGCGTGATACTCGAGCGACGCGAACAATGGCGGATAACTAGTGATAGGAAATGAGCTCTATATAGTTGACCATACAACTTTAAGGAAACAAATTTTTAAAAATACTAGTCGATTGGTGGATGTTTCGTGGTGATTGGTTCATCAATTTCATAGTTTGGAGATCTATTGTTAAATTACAATAATTATAAAAATACACAAGGCCCAAAGTTAGACAAACATTTTTTTTCTCCAAATCGACTGTACTAGGGCTCATTCGATGCGGAATCGTTTGGCGATTACGAATAACGCAATTAAAACGTTTGGAGATGCTTAATTTTCGAGAGAAACTAATAAAATTAAATTCCAGTCGACAGAGCCGGATGAAAGCGGAGCGCTGTCAGGATTTTTTTTAAATACTAGTCGATTGGCGGTCGTTTGGTGGTGATTGGTAGATCAATTTCATCGTTTGGAGTGCGACGATAAGGCCTTCCCCTTCCGCCGCCACGGATTGGCCCGAACAGCACGCTACCTAGAACATAAAGAAAAATCAGTTAGATGCAGGTCCAAAGTTCAATGCATAGGCTGTTACAGGGTAAAGGGGTTACAGGACAAGGGAAATATAGTTATAGCAGAGGCAAAGCGAGTCTAAATGGGCTACAGGAAAAAGGGGCTAAATGACAGCGAAATATATATAGTAATAGATGCACCGGGGGTTTTTAGTATAAAAGGAGCGGCAGTGCAGCGAACGGGGCATTCTGTTCTAGGTACTGCAGCCGCTGCAATCAACCGGGAATTCCACCGAGCTGTCACTTGAAGGATCTACTTACCGACGGAGTGGTGCGATCGGACTTGTATTTTTCCGGATTTGGACAGCTCGACTGGGATTTCGGGCCCCAGGGACCCCGGTTGGACTAGAACAGAGTAGAAATCTGGCACCGAGAAAGGCGAAAACGGTAGCATAGGAGAGAGACAGGGGAGCCGGGTGCATCTTTGTGCGAGAGACAACAGCATAAATCGGCTTACCGTGAGAGCTGTCGGGCTCAGAGCACATTAATCCAGGTAGTCCTCGATAAGTGAGCGTTTTCCGGTCATTTCTATATATCACACTCCACTTTTTAGGTGGAGAAAACACGAGAAAACACCGAAAAACTGTTTTGGACCGCGGAGCGCGACAATCCCCTTGTAGCTCGTGCCACGATTTGGCGGAGACTAGCGATAAACAGATGAGCGCTCTGGCATCGATCACACGAAGCGCCAATCGATAGACGCGCAACGCCATCTCTGAGCGGCGAGCGGCGACAACTACCGCAGGCGGTATTACAGCGCGCCGATAACCGGTTACCACGGAATTCGGACAAAATTTGTAAATTTCGGGGTGTCTAGTTACGCGTAGACGTCATTGATGATCGGACCAATAATCGAATCGGATTACCGAGACCCTAGGCGGCGGACACGAATGTAAATACCCCGAAGAGCCCGGGAAAATAGACGAATGTGTGAATCAGGGAAATGAGGGTCACGGCAGATTATTCGTATTAAGTGATTATTAATCGAGTTACTAAAAACTAGATCGTTGTCATAATGCTTCCTCTCCGCCTATAATCACAGTCTACCCCGCTCAGTTTGTAGGGTAGACAACATTTTTAATTTTTGGCTTCCTCAAGAAGCTTTGTTTTGTTTCAAGAACGATCAATATTCTTTCGAAAAATTCAAAATGCCATAAAATCACGCCCTCTGCACGGATCAACTCCAAATTTATACACAAACTTAGTCTGGTGATAATATACTTGTAAACCAAATTTCAACTCGATATCTCAGAAATTACGAAAACAGGAGTAAAATCGACTTTTTTTTCAAAAAATTGAAAATGCCATAAAATTTGAACGGTTCTACCGATTCTTCCCAAATTCAATACCGGTCTTTAGTTTGTAATAGTTCAACTTTTTACCAAATTTCAACCCGATATCTCAAAAATTGTGGAAGAGACAGAGCGTACAGAGAATTTTTGAAAAATTAAAAGTGCCCTAAAAAACAAACGACTGGATAGATTTTGCTAAAAATTGCACCCAAGAAGAGGCAGTGACCACCCAATATGTAGTATAAATTTCAGCTTGATATCTCAAACCGTTCTCGAGTTATTAAGGTTTAATCATGTGCACACACAGACACACACACACACACACACACACACACACACACACACATACATCCAGACATTTTTTCAAAATGTGTTTTCTCGACGTTTTGGAACATTCTGAACACGTTGACATCAAAATCTCGAAAAAAAAAAATTTCACTAAAACAAAGCTTCTTGAGGAAGCAAAACGACTATTATTAAGTAAATCACTGTTTATTATTATAATTTCCAATGTTCCTCCATTATTTATTGATATTTTTGTAATTTTTTAGTGTTAATATAACCAACTTTTACCAACTATACCGTTTCCGACTCATTCGTTCCCTGCTCAGTTCCTTTATTAAAAAAAATTAATGTCAACGCCTGAACCACGTTACAGAAGATCAATTGTTTTATTACAATAATCAAAAAACTAAACAAGGCCCAAAGTTAGCAAAAACATTTTTTTCCCCAAATCGACTCTACTAGGGCTCATTCGATGCGGAATCGTTTGGCGATTACGAATAATGCAATTAAAACGTTTGGAGATGCTTAGTTTTCGAGAGAAATGAATCAAATGAAATTCCAGTCGACAGAGTCCGATGAAAGCATGTGGACAAAGGTTTATGGTCGGTAAAAAAGGTATTTTTGAAACGATTTGGCTCAACGAGGTCAAGGTGAAGCGACACCTACTCACTAGGTAATAAAAAAACTGTAAACAATTGAAAACGTAGTGAAACACACATTAAAATCGAAGCCGAGCGTTTATAGGCGCGAAAATTCTTCGCACTGCGGAGACAGCGTTGCAAACATTGCTTCGATTTCGCCGAATCACAAGATTCGACGAAATATTGTACGGAAAGGTTTTCAAGCTTTACAGTCTGTGTTGGCTTTCAAGGCTTTTGTGAACGGCGTGATGTATCGCTGCCATGGTACGTTCACATCAATCAATGAACCTAACGTCCATCTGTTTATCGATGTCGACGTTCGCCGTTCTACCAAAGTTCGTTACCCGGGGGACGACGTCGACGACGAGGAGAAGAGCCACGGCCTATTTTGCGGGGAATGAGCGACCAGGGATCAGATGCAAACGCTCTTCGGTTACCAGGGTAAAGTCGAGGACATCATTAGGCTGTATCCGACGATCAGAGACGTCGCCGTTCTCGTTCTGTCCAGAATATAAACCTCTGTCGACATGCTTTCATCGGACTCTGTCGACTTCGAAGCAATGTTTGCAACGCTGTCTCCGCAGTGCGAACATTTTTCGTGCCTATAAACGCTCGGCTTTGATCTTAATGTGTGTTTCACTACGTTTTCGATTGTTTACAGTTTTTTTATTACCGACTGAGTAGGTGTCGCCTTACCTTGAGGCAATACAGCGGTTCTACAGAACCCAATTCTACACATCACCAACTCTACACCACCCATTCAACACATCACCAATTCTACACAAGGCTCAATTCAACACATTACCAATTCTACACATCACCAATTCAAAACATCACCTATTTAACACATCACCAATTCAAAACATCACCTATTTAACACATCACCAATTCAACACATCACCAATTCAACACATCAAAAATTCAACACATCACCAATTCAACACATCACCAATTCAACACATCACCAATTCAACACATCACCAATTCAACACATCACCAATTCAACACATCACCAATTCAACACATCACCAATTCAACACATCACCAATTCAACACATCACCAATTCAACACATCACCAATTCAACACATCACCAATTCAACACATCACCAATTCAACACATCACCAATTCAACACATCACCAATTCAACACATCACCAATTCAACACATCACCAATTCAACACATCACCAATTCAACACATCACCAATTCAACACATCACCAATTCAACACATCACCAATTCAACACATCACCAATTCAACACATCACCAATTCAACACATCACCAATTCAACACATCACCAATTCAACACATCACCAATTCAACACATCACCAATTCAACACATCACCAATTCAACACATCACCAATTCAACACATCACCAATTCAACACATCACCAATTCAACACATCACCAATTCAACACATCACCAATTCAACACATCACCAATTCAACACATCACCAATTCAACACATCACCAATTCAACACATCACCAATTCAACACATCACCAATTCAACTTTAACGCGGGAAAATTTCGCGTAAAAATTAAAGCTCGGCCCTGGTCCGCGCGGCTCGTCGACCCCGACAGATCCGTAGGGGCGAATGTAATCTCCGATATATGTCCTAATTTTTATTTTATTATTTTATATTTTTCGACAATTATATTCGCCGAGCGACGAGCGGAGCTGCGCCTCAAGGACACGCCCGATCGTCGCAGGAATCGCCGACGTCGCATCGAACCTCCCGCTCTGCGCAACTCGCAGCAACGCCGTCGTCGCCGAGAAATTTATCTACGCAGCAAGACAAACGTCACCGTCGCTTCGTCGCAGCCGAGGCTCTCGACGCCCCTCCCGCCGCTGTACGCCGAGACTCGGCGAAATTCATATCGCGCGCGCCAAGGGTGCCATCGATAGCGCGATCGATGAGCTGCGTCTAGCCATCGACCGAGTTGCGGGAAGATCAGGGTTGGCCGCCTGACCGCCGTCCGGTCATTAGCATGGGGAGGCGATTAGAGGCCTCGTGTCTCCGCGAGCGACAGATCTCGTGGCATTTTCCGAGGAACCGACGAGTCGCGTGGACTTTGGCGAGCTGTCGGACATCGACCCGGATTTCGAGGCGAGGGACGAGCGGGAGATAGCGCGCGAGCGAAGTCCCGCAGAATTACGGGGACGGAAAGCCCGGCAGAGGTGCGAGGTGAGCTTCGTCGCTTGGCCGCGTTTTCTTTTATATAATTTTCCAAATGATTGGTAATTGATAATTATTTCACTCGTGAATATCGTCTCGGTCGGGGCAGCGGTTCTCCCGGGTCTGGTACGGGCGTTAGCGCGTGAGGGAATTGCGCGACGCGATATATTTTGTCGAATTGTTTTACGCGCGAGCATTTTCCCCTTTCCCCTTCTGGGCGCGTCGCGAGTCAACCCGGGGAAGCGACCGTTCAATCTTTAGGATTAACCTCGCGGGAATGTCCGGAAGAACTCGGGAAATTTGCCATTATTCTTTTGTACTGTTTATTTTGTGTCGTCTTATTTGTTGCGCGCGGGACCGGACCGATGCTCGGTGTGCGTGTGGCTCGTGGTTAATTTCTTACGCGGCGGACTGAGCAGCCGTATTTTTCCGCGGAGAGTGTGTGAGTGGCGCGTATTATTGTGCATCGACTGTTAGAAACTTCGAGTGTGACGTCCGTTTCCCGGGACGCGTTTAGTGTGTGTGAGAGAGAGACGGGATGACCGCGTTGCGATGCGTGCTTTTCCCTTACGGGTTCTTCTGTTAATTGAAATTAATATTTTCATTTTTCGTCACGCTCTCTAATGTGCTAGTTTGTGTGTGTGAGTGGCGAGAGGGCACGATTACGGTTTCTCCGGCCCCTCGATTTGATGACTGATTTTTATTAATTGGACCAAAATAATAAATTTTACAAGAGTAACATTTTGTCGAATTCGGCTTAGTTTAAAAGATACGGCCAATTTTAATGATTTTGAAAGGTCATGATGCCTCATCATGACCATGGTCATGATGCCACGGTCACGGTCACGGTCACGGTCACGGTCACGGTCACGGTCACGGTCACGGTCACGGTCACGGTCACGGTCACGGTCACGGTCACGGTCACGGTCACGGTCACGGTCACGGTCACGGTCACGGTCACGGTCACGGTCACGGTCACGGTCACGGTCACGGTCACGGTCACGGTCACGGTCACGGTCACGGTCACGGTCACGGTCACGGTCACGGTCACGGTCACGGTCACGGTCACGGTCACGGTCACGGTCACGGTCACGGTCACGGTCACGGTCACGGTCACGGTCACGGTCACGGTCACGGTCACGGTCACGGTCACGGTCACGGTCACGGTCACGGTCACGGTCACGGTCACGGTCACGGTCTTGGTCTTGGTCTTGGTCTTGGTCTTGGTCTTGGTCTTGGTCTTGGTCTTGGTCTTGGTCTTGGTCTTGGTCTTGGTCGTAGTCGTAGTCGTAGTCGTAATCGTAGCCGTAATCGTAATCGTAATCGTAATCATAATCACAATCACAATCACAATCAGAATCGCAATCGCAATCGCAATCGCAATCACAATCATAATCATAATCATAATCATAATCATAATCATAATCATAATCATAATCATAATCATAATCATAATCATAATCATAATCATAATCACAATCATTATCATAATCACAATCATGATCATAATCATAATCATAATCAGAAAAATAATAATTGAATAAAAACAAAAATAAATATAATAATAACAATACCAAAAATAATAATAATAGTTTGTTCGCGGAGAGGCATTGTCCCCTTACCGCTCACTGGGGCTCCGCCCCTGGTCCCCGCCAAGGGCTCCAACTTTAGACCCCCCCAACGGCCTTCGCCACTCGAAATCGCTTTTTTACATCGGGGAAGTTTGTAGGGTGGAGGATGACATTTCTTACGATTTACACGAGTCAAGGTCAAACATGTTGAAATTGTTCGTTTACTAGCAGTGCTTAGCTCCCGCAATTTTCATTTCACGAGTTTTGTGGCGAGTATTAAAGGCGTTTTCGGTCGTTTCGGTCGTTTCTTCGCGAGTTCATCAACATTTTCTCTTTCTCGTGATTTCTGCAATATGAGTTCGAAGCACCCATCTTTGCATCCGAAGCTCGAGAACTTCTCGATATTTCACTCCTTCCATCCGCTCGCAGAATCGGAGGCTACGAGTCGGAAGTTTTTGGAAGAGGTCGAGTGCATTCCGTCAAAGGAGACTACGGCACCAGAATGTTGCGATTTGCCCATGAGGGTCGAAACCGCAAAAAGTGCCAAACTGGGATGGATTTGGAGATGCGCCTCGTGCACTTCAAAGAAAGCGAAGAAACGTAAGATTGCAGGAGTTGTTGTGTGCCGCAAAACTGTGAACCCGAGCACAAATACATTCTTCGATGGAATGGCTTGTCGAATCGGTCTGAATGACGTGCTTGCGATAATTCTGTGCTTTGTGTTGCAATTCAAGATCACAGATGTGATCAAACATCTCGCAAATTGGCGCAGGAGCAGAGATGACGAGACTGTGAGTATCAGCACGGTTAATGATTATTACACCCATTGTCGGGAAATTGCTGACATTATTGCAAGCAACAGTCAGGTAAAGCTAGGTGGCGTCGACAAAACCGTCCAGATCGACGAGACTTTTTTAACGAAGAGAAAGTACCACCGCGGCCGCATAACAGAGCAGATGACGATAACGGTCCTTGGAATTTATTGCAAGGAAGACAAAACCGGACTGTTCTTCCAGGTCAATGGAAAGAGTAAGGCTGCCCTCTGGCCTATTATTTAAAAAAAACGTGGATCCGGAGACAACGACGATTTGTACTGATTCTGCTAAACAGTACCACGGCGTAGAGCAGCTATTCTCGGAAAAATGGATGCATTTGAGTACCAACCACAGCAAAGGCGAATACGTCGCTAAAGACAATCCGCGCAATACGATAAACGACTTGGAGAATCAGAACAAATTGCTGAAAAAAGCAATCATATGCCGTCGAGATCCCAAGCTCATCGATCAATATATGGCGTTGCACTTTTACTGGAAAAATATCCTCGAGAAATGTTATGCGAACGACATCGGATCGCAGATTATGACGTTCCTCGAGGATATCAAGAAGGTCTATCCTGGCTGCGTCAACGGCGAAATGAAGGAGGGCCTCTTTCTGAAGAAAATGGAGTCCCCTTCAGTTGAATCTGAAGAAATAGGCCACCTTCTACCGCCAAAACGTCCGCGCGAGATGACAATCGACGAATTGTTGGACGTCACGTCGGACAGCGACGATGAGTGAAGGTACACACACATACCCGCACGCACGCATGCACACAGCGGAGAGGGTTTTGAGTCATTACAAATGTGGGAGTGACGCCCCACAGTTCCTAATCTCCGCCATCACAGACAGGTACACAGACGCACACACAAACACACACACACACACACAAAACGGCCCTTTTCAGGGCCAAGGAATACCAATGCAGACAACCTCCATGTGGTGTATTCTGGGTAACGCAAATGGTCTGCATCCAACGTTATCGACGAAGCGATATAACTCCAAAAATAAGGCCTAAAAGAAACGTTTCTTTCTGAAACAATGATTTGGTGATTATATATCTTTCACACCGGTCCAATCTAGTATGCAGTACATGCATGAGAAGTGCTACTTCTCGTGTCTACCACTTTAATTCAATAACATTAATATGAAATATTAATAATAAAAATATATATAATAATTAACAATAAAATAACATTAAATATTGTCCGCAAAGAATCTTTGCCAATACGTAGCAAAGAAAAACCTTTCGAAAAACCATATCTGCGAAACTCAGGCTCCAAAAATAATAGCACCCATGATTTACTTTTTTTTCGTCTATCCATCATCGGGCAATGTTTAAATTGTGAAAACCGAAAAAAATGATTTTTGTTTTCTTCGATGCAAAATTCCGCGAAAAGTCTTTTTGAAAGGTTTTTCTATTCTTTGATGCGAAATTCCGCGAAACGTCGTCACTATTCGCGGAATTTCGTCGCGGAGCCGAGTATTCGAGCTCTCCCCACTCCTCGCTTCGTGCGATATCTCGATTATCGGAGACAGCGAACGTCACCTCACTCTAATTTCACAATTCCTACCTCACAAACGTGCTATTCCTTAGCCTAACTACGCTCGTAGTGTGGTACACGACGCTGCGTCCGCCTATCCTATCTTTGAGTATAGCCCAGGCTCCCTCGTTCCATGTAGCGTACAGGCCTCGATATTGCTTCGACACCGGTACGGTAGACGTCCTTTGTTTATTATAATTGAGATCTCGTAAATATTTCCTTCAAACAGCCCAGCTCACTTACTTACACCCGTAAAATGTCTTTGATGACCTGTCAAAATATCCCTTCTTCCCCGTTGTTCGGTGATGATAAGTTCAATTGCACTCGAAGATCGGAGGGTATTAATTTTCTTATTCCGAAAATCGATCCGTATGACTTCAGAGAACGCTCCAAAAACACAGTTAATTTATCCTCGGGTCCCGTACACGATCCCTATCGCTTCTTGACACAGGAATTAATTTAAAAAAATAGGTTTTCGCGTTTCCTATAGCGCGATTTTTATGAAATTTATTTGATGGAAATCGCGTTCCGTTTCAGTATGTAAAGTTTTTAAAGGGAAAAACTCATAAAATTTCTCACTAAAGCGGATATTTTCGACTTTATATTGTAGCACAGGCAAAATCCGTGCCTTAAAAGTTTCGCCCAGGTCATTCGCTCGATGTCTCCACGACCGATCCGCAGGGCCATAGTTTATAATAAATTTCTTTTTGCTAATATTTATTTCGATGTGTCTATTCGCACCCTTTCGTGCGTCGTATGTCGTGAGTCGTATGTCGTATGTCGTATGTCGTATGTCGTATGTCGTGAGTCGTGAGGCTGCAACTTCTGTTCTATCATCTGAACTTATTAAAGCGGAACATTTCTGCTTTAGTAAGGAATTTTAACGGGTTTTCCTTTTTAAAACACTATATACAGTACTAAAGCGGAAATTTTCATCTTTTCAGCAAATATCGTGCCGAATAAATCGCATTCATAAAAAGTACGGATTGTCTAGATGTCCGGATACCGTACGAAACGTGTTATTTTATTTGTCCGGAAAAGCGAAGAACTTCACGACGTCGCCGCGTTCCTGGCGCTACCGTCGCGAACATTCTGCGAACGGTCGCGATCTCGATCGAACGCTTTTATGTTTCGCGAAGTAGAAGCTGAAAATGTCCGCTTTAGTACTGTACATAGAGTTTTATAAAAGAAAACCCTTATAAATGTCTTACTAAAGCGGAAAATTTCCGCTTTAGTAAGTTTAGATTAGTATCATCTGTACTAAAGCGGAAAATGTCCGCTTTAGTAAGTACAGATGATAGAACAGAAGTTGTAGACTCACGACTCACGACATACGACTCACGATTCACGACGATTAACCTGAATGCCGTGAATCGTGCGTCGTGCGTCGTGCATCGCATGTCGTATGTCGTGAGTCGTGCGTCGTAAGTCGTGAGTCGTATGTCGTGAGCCTACAACTTCTGTTCTATTATCTGTACTTACTAAAGCGGAAATTTTCCGCTTTAATAAGTTTAATAACGCTTTAATAACTTACTAAAGTGGTAAATTTCCGCTTTCGTACTGATACACACATCGTACCTGTTTTTAAAGGGAATAAACGAAAAAATCGTTTACTAAAGCGGATATTTTCTGATTTTCTAAGAAATTTAGTAGGTTTTTCTAAAATTGTCCTCAAGACTGCCCCGCTATATAAATACTGTGAGGAATTTCCCTTCGATGGGGGAATCACAACCCCGGCTCCTCGCCCTCAACAGAGATCCAGCAAAGCGAAAACAAATGAATGAACTATATTGTGATGTCGGGTAATTTTTGATGGCGAGGAATAGCCAACTCGGCTACGAAGCGCGGTTATGGGATGGAAAGACGCGGTTGACACGTTACGAGTCCAAAGGGACGTTTATTGAAGATCTCTGGTACAAGTTTAGTCGCGCAGAGTTTCGAGCTTACTGACTGACGAAATAACGCGGGAGGCGCTTATATGGGATTGAACTGTGGGAAAATGGTAATAGTGGGGAGGAATTTTGGGAGAAGAGTCCAGAAAGTTCGGCGGGAAAGGATACTTGTGTGACTGGTTTCCGGGAAAAGGCGGTTGTTTAGTTAGGTGCAGCGTGCATGGGAAACTGACGATAAAAAGGGATTTGGGAAGAGTCACGTAGGCCACGCAAGTGGCGGTATTATGACGCAGGCGATAATAGCTGCGTTTTGGGGATCTATGGAGATGTGATGCGCGGCGTCGAGCCGGGCCGCAGGTCAGGAAGCGATAAATTAGGAATGCGGTCCCGTGGGCCAGAGGTACGGAGAGTCGGGGGAAAAGGGAAAAAATAGGTAGTGGACAGGGACTCGTTACAATATGAATATTACCCATAAATGGAGAGTCACCACACGGAATACTGGACCGACAGGTACCGGAGTACCGCCGATGCAACACTGACTTTTATTGTCGTCGGTTATGTAGACTTCTTCGGTGGACCGTGCGAGGTAGCAGTAAAAGCTCTTAGGCACGCGAGTGACTCAGGCTCCGCGAGCTGTAGATGGTAGAAGGGCGGTTCGAATAAATAAAGCAAAGCTTCGGGAAATTCGTAGTTTATTGATCGGGCTGCTCTGACGGGGGAACCAGGCGTAAGTGCGATCAGAATGGTGATTGTTCACATGACCATGACCATGACCATGACCATGACCATGACCATGACCATGACCATGACCATGACCATGACCATGACCATGACCATGACCATGACCATGACCATGACCATGACCATGACCATGACCATGACCATGACCATGACCATGACCATGACCATGACCATGACCATGACCATGACCATGACCATGACCATGACCATGACCATGACCATGACCATGACCATGACCATGACCATGACCATGACCATGACCATGACCATGACCATGACCATGACCATGACCATGACCATGACCATGACCATGACCATGACCATGACCATGACCATGACCATGACCATGACCATGACCATGACCATGACCATGACCATGACCATGACCATGACCATGACCATGACCATGACCATGACCATGACCATGACCATGACCATGACCATGACCATGACCATGACCATGACCATGACCATGACCATGACCATGACCATGACCATGACCATGACCATGACCATGACCATGACCATGACCATGACCATGACCATGACCATGACCATGACCATGACCATGACCATGACCATGACCATGACCATGACCATGACCATGACCATGACCATGACCATGACCATGACCATGACCATGACCATGACCATGACCATGACCATGACCATGACCATGACCATGACCATGACCATGACCATGACCATGACCATGACCATGACCATGACCATGACCATGACCATGACCATGACCATGACCATGACCATGACCATGACCATGACCATGACCATGACCATGACCATGACCATGACCATGACCATGACCATGACCATGACCATGACCATGACCATGACCATGACCATGACCATGACCATGACCATGACCATGATAAGGCAACATGCCCTTTAAATATCGTTTAAAACTGGCCGTATCTTTTAAACTAAGCCGAATTCTACAAAATGTTACTCTTGTAAAAGTTATTATTTTGGTCCAATTAACAATAATCAGTCATCAAATCAAGGGGCCGGAGAAACCGTAATCTCCCCCATTCGTATATCACCATCAGTTTTATAGATTTTTTATGAGCATTCGTAGCAATAACAATGTTCTCATAATTTTGCAAATCATTCGATGTAAGAGCCTCCACATTAGGCACCTTTTTGAACAATAGCTCCACTAATCCAGCCGTTTTTTGATATTTCTGATTTTGCACGTGAATGTACTGAGAATCAAAAGTTATTGGAGAATCACCAATCATGAGCGTATCATTGCTGAACATGCGTACACCAAAAGAAATATCTAAACTCGTCTTTTTATTCGATCGTAATAACTGAAGATACTCATTTATCAATTCATCAACATTTTGATGTAATATATTATCTTTCTCAATGTCATCATCATCTCTATCAGTATCACCACCATGCGCCGATTTAAAAGAGTAATCTTTTAATGTCGAGTTTAATGTTGAATCATTATTGAAATCAAATTCTTCTTCTTCTTTCTCCTCCTCCTTCTCCTCCTTCTTTACACTTATTTTCTCCTGCTTCACTTCCGGAGCCTCATTCTGATGTAATACCAATTTCTCCAATGGTGTGACTATTGGTTTAAATACATTTTGCATTGTCTGTTCAGCGTTACCTTTACCCGTCTTTATCATGCGATGTTTTCGTCGAATAGCATCGCTCGCCTTGACAATTTGCCGCAACACATCTTTTTCTCTCAAAAGTTTCTCCCCCTTCATGTTAGCGGCACCGAGTCAACGATGATACTACTTCTCCCTACCAAATGATGGATTACTTATCTCACTTGTTTACGTCGAGAAATGAATCAAAACCACTCCTATATCTACCCTCATTCACTTCACTATCCTTGTCAATCGTAATAAATCCATATTTCGACGAATTCCAACAGTCTGAACACATTTGCTTAAACTGCACGTAAGACATATCCGTATTAACATGATCATTGTAAACATGTTTAAGATTCATATCAGCCTGCTTAAATAGCACTATAAAATTTGCATTATCACGTACGAGATGTTTGGGGATACGAGCATACGTCTGACAGAGATAAAAACAATCGACAATTTCATGTCTCCGCATGGAAAAGTAGGCTCTGATATTATCCTGTTTTTCACATGCCACATCATCAAATATAAATATTGAGTTTGGACGTGCATCGCAAGGTGTCACCACTTGTTCATGCTCGTTGAAGGGGAAATATTCAATTCCATTTACGGGTTTGAGCAAAAAATGCGAGTCAATTTGATCATTGTAAAGTCACCGACGTTAAACTATATTTAAATTCGCAATGTTATCCATATGGAAATTTAAACCTCAATATAGATCAAAATCAGTATGCTTTGCTCTATGTGATGTACGCAAACTTCCAAACTACGTATTATAATCATGAGGCGGACCCGTGGTTGGACAAATCTTCGTTTCTAAAATATGCTCCTCTCGTCGTCATTGACTGTTAAAAGCAAAATGATTCTCTCAAGTCTGGACCCGTGGATGTTCGTCTCGAATTTGAATTCAAAAATAATATTCCAGCTCAAACGTCTGCATATTGTTTAATTCTACATGATCGTATAGTTGAGTATAATCCAATCAGTGTTGGGGTGAAGAAATTGGTATAAAATCTCAGACAATGAGCTTGTTTCCACCAGTCACCGTCCTACCATGGACTTTATCGTCGATCTTCAAGGGTTCAAAAAACCTGTCAATGAATTTGTGCTCAAGGAAATATCATTTGTGGAGCTCAACGGTGACGTACATTCCGAACCATTGACGTTATTTTTCGAACCGCCAGTACCCTGGAACACTCTACCAGCGCAGTATAAAACCATGAATTCCTGGTTGGAACGCAATTTTCATGGAATGCGATGGAGTTTTGGAGATATACCATACGAAGCTGCCACAATAATAATTCAAGCAGTCTTGAAGAGCGCTCGCATTATTTACGTGAAGGGATTGGAGAAGACCATTTGGTTAAGAAGATTCATGGATTCATCATCAGCAAATATTATCGATATGGAATCACTCGACTGTCCATCTTTACAAAAATTACCGAAAATTTCAGCGAATAGTGAATGTCCGTATCATTCATGCGACACAAAATATAATTGTTCCAACGCAAATGTGAAATCTCTGAGGATTTGGATAGAGAAAGAATATCCATAAAAAATATGTGGAATGGATTTTTTTGAAATAAATACAATATTTTTATATGATAATTGTCTTTTTATTAATAAAACTATGGAAAAAGTGCGTTTTTACATATAAGTATTTTTCTTAGTAAATTCAATTGACACCATTTTTTTTTCCTCGTCGTCGTCACTAATTATTCCCTAGAGTCTTTTTAAAGTCTTTGTTGTTCACTTTACACTCGTTGGGATGAATTTTTCTCATCACTGTTATATTCATCGTTGTCGTCGTTGTCATTGTCGTCGCTGTTGTCGTGTTCTTCTTCACCATCGTAGCCATCGCAGTTGAAGCGATCGTCGTCGTCGTCCCTGTTTCTGTTGCCTTCGCGACTCTCGTTGTGCTCGCTGCCATCGCCACGTCGTGGGAAGGAATATTCGAGGAAACAGTCTTCGTTATACAGCAACAGCATGAGATATGCATAATCTTTTTATATGCCTCTTCTAAATTGCATGTTGCTAAATTTACCTCCAGAGTATCTCATGTAGAGCTCTTTCTTTTGAGCAGCATCAGCCATATTTTCCAGCAGATCCGGATCACTATCAAGCACTTTTGAAAATCTCGGTGGTAGAAATACGGCGAATTCATCGTTGATCTCCACGACAATTCTCTTGCCGAATCGTGTCTGAACCAGTTTCAGCTTGGAAATTTGATATTCTGAGCCGTTCGAGAGATCGGCGAGCTTCTTCATCGGCAGAAATTCCGGGACGTTGCCCACCTTGTTGATATTTGACTGATCCATATTGGTGTATCGTGGTGTTTCTCAATTTCTTCGTAATAATGAGAAGATCAGATCTCACGCGAATGAGATTTTTTAAGTCTTCAATATTTTCCAAAAGTATGTCCAATCGTTTTCTTAGCTCATAACGTTTGCTCAGCATGACAATCTCGACTGATGCTTTTTAAGCTTGAAACAGCAGATTATATGCGTTTGGTCTATTATCCCCTCAATTTTTTGGGGGGTCCTACTCACCCTTCTCACGCACAAAAGATTCTTTGAATCAAAGAGGCTCTTTGTTTTCCTTTCCATCCCTACTTCGTTCCACCAAAATTCCCCTCATTTTCCTCCGGCACATTTCACAGTTTCGTCGAGGTGGCATTGGGCCATCGATGTGAGATTGAATGTGAGGCATATTCCAATGCTCAACGCATGGAAGGTATGATATTACTTCACTATCGGTGCGAATACGTTCGGGTAAACGATCCCACAACACATGGATATATCGAGACCAATATTTTAAAAGCATAGACTTTGGAATATTTTCGAGTTCTTTCTTTGTCAGCTCCCACGGCTCGCTGGCAGGAGGTGCCATATTCTGTCTGACGTCAACTCAAGGGCTGTACAGCGAGAACAAGACTCGCTTTTCTATTCAGTTGAAACGTGAACCTCTGTAGGACTCAAGTGTGTATACACGATAAATTTGGTACTTGACTGAGGGTTGTCAACGACTGGCAAGAGATGAAATCTTACCACACCCCAACCCCATTCGATCGTAAACTTGCACACAACCATCCACCCACCCACCACCCTCCCAGCAATCCCAATAGAAACCCGCTCACAGACGCCACTATTCACCAAAACTCCCATCGTGGCTTGAGAGCAGAACGTATCGTATCCATTTTGATGTTGAGTTGGAGAATGAGTGGAATTTTGTACTTGGCCTCCCCATGCAACCACCCACCCCCACCACCCAGCCTCCCACCCCACGATTCACCATCACAGATTCGGTCGCAGATAAAAAAAACCTTGGTAAAGGTTGATAATGAGCGGTGGGGGTGGTGGGTGGTGGGTGGTGAGTGGTTGGTGGTGGGTGGTGGGTGGTGGGTGGTGGGTGGTGGGTGGTGGGTGGTGGGTGTTCGGTGGGCGGCAGGTTGTTGGGAGGGGGCAGGTTGGGGGGGGCGGCAGGTTGGGAGGGGGTGGGTGGTGGGCGGGGGGGGGGGGGTGCGTGGGTGGCAGGTTGGGGGGGATTCTCCTTGACGTCACCATCCGGGTTTGAGTCTGAGCTAAGCGGTTCGAGTCTGAGATAAAATGTCGGTAAATGCCGGTAACAGATTCCTTGATCCAGAAACGGCCTATTATATCTACTTTCGGTCGATATTCGGCGTTTCCCCCACCACGTCGCGAAGGGTCTCGCATAACGTGCTCGAGCCGGCAGTGAGTCTGGATCCGAGTTGAAGGCGAGACACGTCGAAAACAATTAGAGAGAGAGTCGAGTTAGAGAGTGAGTCGCCGAGCATTTTCGAATTGCGTGGTTCGTGGCATCAAGTTGGTCGAGGGAGTAGCAAATAAGACAGTTAGCTGCGGTTCTCGAGAACACGGTGCGCACGAGCGAGAGGTGACGACCTCCACAGTTTAGGAAAAGGCGAGTCCGAGACGAACGTCCCGAGGAAAACGGCAGCGTGCGTACGACGAAGGGAACAAGAGGTAGGCGAGCGGAGACCCGCTTATCATATTCTGCTGTATTGCGCGCCCGAGGGCGGAGTTCCTCGGCGACCTACGGTTTTCTGCGCGTTCGACCCGACCAGGCCGGCTTCACCAGGAGATTATATATTGCTTCGCGCGTAAGAGTGAATGTAAAACCCCGGCAGCTGGCTCGAGCCTTTCCGAATTTGTAATCCGCTTTTGTAACGTTAATTGTCACGGAGAAACTATTACAGATTAAAGCTCGTACTTATTTTTAGTGTGTTAAAGAACTCGATTCATTATTATTTTCCGGCACATCCATTTTTGTTTGTGGTTGTCTGATTTGATTTGAAACGCTCAACTGAAAACTGCACCCCCGCGACCCGAGAAAAAGACAGACACGGGAGAAGAGAGACCCGCCCCCTGGTAATTGAGACGTACCAAATTAGTTACCTGGCGCTCAACGACGGGTAAGTCGGACCGGATATAATAAAACTTTCTGAGCGCTGAGTGTTGTACGCGGCGGTTGACGACGGTCCCGCGACCGGCGGCCCGTCACAGCATCAATATCATACGGTAGGCATATTGCACAGATTGCTGAAATGCTCACTCAGCTGTATGATCGGTAAGACAACGGCAGGGGACTGACACTTTTGGTGCTTATTCCATTGCATGGTGTCCCTCCTATAACAGCTTTGCCACCAGAGGCGCTAGTAGTCTCTTAGTCCGGCTCCAAGCGTTCCGAGAGTACACATAACCTCGCCGCGACGTCGTCAACATGTAAACTGGAACAAAATGCTAATTGTCCTAAATTCACGGAGGTGGATTTAGTGAGGGATAATTAGCAAATTGCTTGTTTTTGACTCTCGATTCAGTACTGGACCCGAGATGGACGCGATTATATGATGAAAGATAAACCACTGAACTTCACTGAGCCTTTGCAGCAAAGAGAAAGTCTCATCATTGTTTTATATAATTACTAGGGGGCTTCGCCCCCTGCGCGCTTCGCGCGCCAACCCCAGGGGGGGGGGGCTTCGCCCCCCCCCGCGCGCTCCCCCCCCTCAGCGTCTTAAACCTACCTAACCTAACCCTGATTAACTTAACCCTACCTAACTTAACCCTATCTAACAGAACCCTACCTAACTTAACCCTATCTAACAGAACCCGACCTAACTTAACCCTATCTAACAGAACCCTACTTACCTAACTACTACCTACTTAACTAAACACTACCAAACGTAACCCTACTTAATTTAATTCTACTTAACTCGGAACCCCCATCCCTCAGAACCCCTATCCCTCGGGACGTCCCTCCCATCCCTCAGAATCCAAATCCCTCGGGACCCCCACCTCTCAAAACCCCTATCCCTCGGGACTCCCATACTTGAAATCCATATCCCTCGGGACCCCCATACTCGGAACCCCTATCCCTCGGGAACCCCGTTACTCGGAATCCTTATCCGTCGGGATCTCCAATCTCTCGGGAACCTCCATACTCGGGAACTCCCATACTCCGAACCCCTATGCCTCGATAACTCTCGTACTCGGAACTCCTTTCTCTTGGGAACCCCTGCAATCGGAAACCCTATCCCTCGGGAACCCCCATGGAGCTTAGAAAAATCACCTAACTTAACCCTACCTAACTTAACCCTACCTAAATTAACCCTACCTAACTTAACCCTACCTAACTTAACCCTACCTAAATTAACCCTACCTAACTTAACCCTACCTAACTTAACCCTAGCTATCTTAACCCTACCTAACTTAACCCTACCTAACTTAACCCTACCTAACTTAACCCTACCTAACTTAACCCTACCTAACTTAACCCTACCTAACTTAACCCTACCGAACTTAACCCGATCTGACTTAACCCGATCTGACTTAACCCGATCTGACTTAACCCTACCTAACTTAACCCTACCTAACTTAACCCTAGCTAACTTAACCCTAGCTAACTTAACCCTACCTAACTTAACCCTGCCTAACTTAACCCTACCTAACTTAACCCTACCTAACTTAACCCTACCTAACTTAACCCTACCTAACTTAACCCTACCTAACTTAACCCTACCTAACTTAACAATATCTAACTTAACCCTACATAACTTAACAATATCTAACTTAACCCTACATAACTTAACAATATCTAACTTGACCCTACCTAACTTGACGCTACCTAACTTGACGCTACCTAACTTAATTCTATCTAACTTAATCCTACCTAACTTAATTCTACCTAACTTAATCTTACCTAACTTAATTGTATCTAACTTAACCCTACCTAACTTAACCCTACCTATCTTAACCCTACATAATTTAATCCTACCTATCACGGGACCCACATCCCTCAGAACCCCTATCCCTCCGGACGTCCCTCCCATCGCTCAGAATCCATATCCATCGGGACCCCCCTTCCGTTCCTCAGATCCCCTATCCCTCGTTCGCGCGCTCACATGTCCGTTTTTCATTTTCCAAAACCATAAATCCCCCAAGGCCTGATTTTTCTAAGCCCTTTTCCAAAAACATAGGCCCCCAAGCGCGGATCTTTCGATGGCCTTTTTCAAAAACATAGACTCCGAAATACCAGATTTTTCTTAGCGCTTTTCCAAAAACATAGGCCCGCCAAGTCATGGCGGGCCTATGTCCGTATATAAAAAATATCGAGATCTTTTTATAATATAGAGATAATATATCTGGGTATTTTATAATACCCAGAATAGGGGGCCTTAAGGGATTTAGAAAAATTCAGGCCCAGGGCCCCTTGGAGGACTTAGAAAAATTCAGGCCCAAGGGCCCCTTGAAGGACTTAGAAAAAATCATCCAAGTCCCTTCCCAGGTCACCTTCACCGTGCTGTTTGGTGAAGCTGACCCCCCCCCCCCCTCGATTATCCTACACGGCGGCGGCGGCGGCGGCGGCGGCGGCGGCGAGATCTTTTTATATTATAGAGGGATTATTAATGACGAGCGCTCAATTGACGTTATAAAGTTAATGCAATGAATTTCGGGTATTCGCAAAGACCCCGAGTTTACAAGGCTAATTTAAAGGTTGACTCGACCGTTCACGTAGTGTGCAAATGACAGTACGAGAAGCCTGCGGCTCATAAATAAAAAAAGAGAGTAATAGAGCGAAATTATATTTATTGTATCCTCAGAGATATAATAAAGCTCATCATCGAATTTTCAAACGCGACATTAAATGGGACTCGATGATTTATTTAGAGGCAAGATATAGGTCGATTCGGGTAGGTCAGGGAAAAGGTAAGCAAAGGTAACTCGGTTTGTCGCGAGAGTGAGTATTTTCAAATCATCATTTCTCTAATTGCCACGCGTAATTAACCTCGCGAACTAATTATTAAACCTCGTGAGTTGGGCTATCTCCAGGAGTTCTGTAGTCGAAACGATGAAGTATAATGTAGTCGCGAATATCGACGAGCGCGAGATGATCGGAATTACGAAATTGAAATATTATTTTTCCCTTGAACTATTTCCGAGAATTCGGGTTCGCGACGGCGAGACACGCAAAGACGTTAATCCGTCGTAATCCCTACTACAATGCCTGCACCGCGAGACACGCGCCGTCGACGAGACGGTTTACGCGCACGTCGCGTGAACTGTGTGTGTCGGTGAGATTCACGCCATGGCTCACCGACAATATTGCCGTCGAGTATGCGAGACGCGGGCAAGTGTTGGTGCGATACCAAGCTAAGCGCACATATATAGGCAAGGAAATAGACGGACGCACAAGTGTCGTTGCGATAACGAGCCTTGTGCTTTTATTTCGGGTATTGTGGAGTGTGCCTGTTGAGGCAATTTCAAGCCGTACGGGTTTCACAGGTATACTTTATATTTACAGGATAGGAAAGAGTGGAGAGTACATTAGGTTTTTAATCTATCGGAGATGGGCTGGCTCACGGAAAGACCGAGTGTGTCGAATCAATATCGAGCCACTCGGGTGAGATGGACTTGCTCAAGGAAACTTGTACGTGTCGTTGCAATCACGAGCCGTACAAGTGTCGTTTTTAAAATCTAACGGTTCTTCCTATGAGGAGAGTTGGAAAGGTAATGAGTGCTGGAGACTGAGAGTGGTCAGCTTTTATAGGATATGCCCCACCACCGGTATTCCTAATTTCGGTAGTCTGCGCGGACGCTTGGTGTAACCGTTGGCCGGGAGACAGTAGCTGGTGGGGGTTTCGATGTGCGGGTACTGAACTCGATCTTCTGCGGGTGCGCGCGACAAACGTCAACAACGTAAATCTCGTTGGGGATATATCGTCCCGTCACAAAACATTCTACTCGATCTCTTTTTTATTCAGAAATACGTATGTTATTATAAGTTTTCAATTAAAGTGTAAATATTGTGTAAAACAGTGACTAAAAAATTTGATTTAGTGAGTGCGTGAGAGCCTTGAGAGTCAGCATGCGACGGTGCATATCAGCGGGTTGTACATCAGGCTATGACTCGAATCCCGAAAAAGTACATTTTTTCATGGTATCGACGAATAAAGAATCTGTCGAGCTGTGGAAAGCAGCTTTGCGTCGGAAAGATTTTCATGTAAAGCCTGGCCAAGCAGACTGTCAAAAGCATTTTTTTGCGCAGCGACATTCTAACACAGCGTGTGCTATTGGGGCCTGATAATTCTGTTCTCGGTGTCGTGAGTTGAACATTATTATGTATAAGAGGTATTTCATCCCTTTTCGAACGGCCCAAAACTCAAAAAAATATGATCAAAAAATTCGGAAAAACTTGGAAAAATCTCTTATAAATAATTATGAATTGCGGTAAATTTACAATCATTTTGGAGGGGGTGGAGTTTTGGACCGTTATTTCTGGCTATTTTTCATGTTTATTTATTTAAAATAATTCTATGTATTGCAGTCCCCTTACAAAACCCCTCGTTTACGCAAAGGGACAGTACCTTTGGTCTTTCCCTGGGTAGAAACTATGTCAACAAGCGTATAAGAGGCATAACCGAATGAAAACAAAATCGAAGAAGAGCATTCTCAATCTCCACCTCAGTCGCCACCTGATCCTGTGCTCGAAAGTCCTGCACTTAGATTTACTGATCTACTGAAATGTCATTTGAAACTATCGTCTGGATGGAAAACTCAAAACATTCAGTGCGGAGAGAATAATCTGCTGCACATTTATTTACAAAAGTATATCAGAGTCGACTCATTTTTAAAAACTTTGAATTTGAAAGAAGTATTTGTAAATTCAGATCTGGCTTTGCAAATCAACATCGTTGCATGCCATCTAGACATAACTCAATCTGGATTCGGAAATGTGGTGCAGAGTAAGGACAAATTGGAAAATATTTTGTCTACCGTGAATCGCCTGAATATCTGTCCTGGTACGCCAGGACCAATTGAGATGCCAACAACGAATTGCAATTTCATACGCAAAGATGATAGAGGGGCTTGGCGATATTTCGAATGTCGGTTGCTCGTGTTCAACACGAAAGTGTGCCGATTTTGTAGAGGAGCCCGAAAGGTAATAGTGAGACAAATGCATAAACTGAAGAGCTCTCCGTAAGCGCAGCTGTTGGATAATCACAGGCTGCCCGCGGCTGGGTCGGCTTATCGAACTCGTCACTCGAGCGCGACGAAGCAGCACCTCGCGGGGCAGTCGCGGCACGCGATTGCTCGGGTATCGGGAAAAAAGTACCTGTGAAAAAAAGTACCCGGGAAAAAAAGTCCCCCGGAAAAAAGTCCCTTGGAAAAAAAGTCCCTCGGAAATAAAGTCCCTCGGAAAAAAAACCCAGAAAAAAAGTCCTCGCGAAAAAAAGTCTCTGGGAAAAAAAGTCCCCGGGAAAAAAAGTCCCCTGGAAAAAAAGTCCCCGGGAAAAAAAGTCCCCCGGAAAAAAAGTCCCCGGGAAAAAAAGTCCCCGGGAAAAGAAGTCCCCGGGAAAAAAAAGTCCCCTGGAAAAAAAGTCCCCTGGAAAAAAAGTCCCCGGGAATAAAAGTCTCCCGGAATAAATGTCTTCCGGAAAAGTACCCGGGATTTTATTATCTCTGTTGCTTGAATTTATTTTTTACTTTTATTTAGTTCTACTATTTTTCTTTACTCTTAAAAAATTGTATTATACGTTTTTCAAGATATTTACCGCAGATTCGTTAAACGGTATTTTTTCCTACATGTACTGGGGATAGGTAGAAATAATTTGAACAATAATCATTTAAAGATAAATATAATTTTATTACCAGGCAGTGCAAAGTTACTGCCTGTTCGTCCGCAGCCGATTTATTGTCAGTGTATCGCATTTGCCAAGGGCACAGGGAAACTGCGGAAAACCTGTGCCAATACACAAGTTACATCTATCACAAGTGTTATCAGTTATTTACCCCTTGATCGCTCAACCGTCCAGGCTCGCTTGGTCCTATTATTTGAAAAAACAAACAATTGGATTAGTACAAAAAAACTAATATGTAACTTGTACTGTAATGTGTTTAACTTACAGCGATTCAGTAAAATATGATATTTTACGTTTCCGTCTGTATCGTACAAAACAGCATCTGTAGTGCTTTACGGGTTTTTCTATAAATTATAGTCCGTTCTGCGTTTACGGATGCTGTATTGTTCTTGAATCGGTTTTGCTTTACGGAATTTTCTTCTGACTAAAGTCCGTTATTCATATACGAGAATACAAGAATATTTCTAAAAAATGTGTTGTTTTAACAAGATAATTTCGACAAGTATCAAACTGCTGATGATATAAAACAACATATTTTTCCAGATTGTATTTGCACACTTGTTCTTGATTTACGGATTGCTCTTCAGTCTGAAGTCCGTTATGCTTTTCCCACTTTCGTAAATTTTCAGAGAGTTCGCGTCCTGATGATTTCGCTGATGTTTAGCAGGAATGCATCAATCGTCTGTTCCCCGTTGATGTACTGGGTGCACACCGATTTCAGCCGCATCTGCCGATTCTCTGCTTTGGTGCGTTTCCTCCGTGTCGAGTTGTCGGGAAGTTGACTTTGACCTCGATTGTTCTGAGCTATTTTCGTGAGATCGGCAGCATATTCGTCCCTCATTTTGTCGATCAGCACCCAAATTGTGGGATGATGTGCTCCAACAAGGTGTCGGAATCGATTATTCCAACCCTCCACCTGGTTGTTGGTTCGATCGGTGCTATCAATCGTTGCCTGATGCACATTCCATATTTCTATGGGAAACTGCGGTTGTCTTCGTCGAATCTTAGCTTTCGAGCTGCCATCGTCTTGCTGTTGGTCTGTGGTGCACGACCCAGTAACGTACGTTTTGTTAAAGTACTGGAGAAGTGCAATTCCTTTTTCTTCGAATGGTGCTGGAATGCTCTCAAGGTACTGCATTCCTCTTAAAACGTCGTCAACCGGAAGGAATGCCAAGCTGTCGATTTTTGCGCAGAATTTGCTTAGCTCTTCATTCTCCAAGTATTCTCTCTGCAAGCCCAGTGCTTGTACTTTCCTGTAAGTACTTTGCGACAAGTGGTAGAAGCACCCTTGGATGCGAACTTCATTTCCGAATACAGCTTTTACGGCATTGATAGTTGCTTTTTCGAAGTCCAGGTGTACTACTTCCGGATCAAGGTGGAAGCTTCGATCGTTGCACTCGTCTTCTATTGCCCGCAACATTTCTTCATACGTTTCCTGTGTCTTCCTCTCAAGAAGACAGTACGCGGCTGTGACGTAAATGCCATTCGTGCGAATCCTTATTACGTAGAGCTGCAGGAATAGCGATGGGGCGAGGTCGAAGTTGCCATCCATGTACCATTCCCGCGACGTGCTCATAAGCTCCAGCATCCGATCAGAAGCGAAAATAATGATGCGCTCGGTAGCATAGCATCCATTATCATACAGCATGAATCGTTGTCCTTCGCTATCCCCCGCGGTTTTCTAGTCATCTGATAGATTGCAAAGAATATGTGTTATATTTATATAATAGTACATTACGTTCCTAGGGAATAAAGTGAAGCCCCCCCCCCCCCACCGAACAACACACAAAATTTCAATGCTAAAAAATTAATTAAAAAACAATTAAGGCGATGTGAGGGAGGAATTAGATTCCGCAAGCATTATTGGTCGCCGGGCAAAAATCGGCCACTTTCGACCCTTTTCACACGCGAGGAATCACGTTATTTCGACGCGGTCGGGAAAAAATAAATCACATTTTCATTTATAATGAAAATGTGATTTATGTCTCGCGTGTCACAACACGCGAGACAGGAGCCCCCGTCGCATAATAATTGAATTTAAATAATTCTTTTATATTAATGTTATAAAAATAAATGTTAAAAGGATAAAAAAAATTGCGATGGCAAATTTCCCGCTGATTCCAAAAATTACGGTTGTTTGCTAAAAAAATCGAGAATTCGAAACAAAAAAGCAAAAATCGATTTTTGTTCGACAAACTTCCAGCTTCCGGAGGTCTTTTTAACCCGGGATTTTTTCTCGGGGACTTTTTCTCGGGGACTTTTTTTCCGGGGGACTGTTTTTCCCGTGGACTTTTTTCCGGGGGACTTTTTTCCCGGGGACTTTTTTCCCGTGGACTTTTTTCCCGGGGACTTTTTTTTCCCGGGGACTTTTTTCCGGGGGACTTTTTTCCGGGGGACTTTTTTCCCGGGGACTTTTTTCCCGGGGACTTTTTTCCCGGGGACTTTTTTCCGGGGGACTTTTTTTCCCGGGGACTTTTTTCCCGGGGACTTTTTTTCCGGGGGACTTTTTTTCCGGGGGACTTTTTTCCCGGGGACTTTTTTTCCAGGGGACATTTTTCCCAGGGGACTTTTTTTCCCGGCGACTTTTCTTCCGGGTTCTTTTTTTCCGGGTACGTTTTTTCCCTGGGACTTTTTTTCCGGGATTCGATTGCTCGGACTTGCGCGCTCAGCCTCCCTCTCGACTCGGCACGCGGTCGTGCTTGCAACGGCCGGTAACCATAAGCTCATTATCCGAGACTAGCAACAGGTGTCCGCTCGAAAAGTGCTCGGTCAGATCGATGTAGTGTTCGGCTCATTAGCCCGGTCAGCTCATGAGGTTTAAGATATCTACATATTAAAAAAAAAACTTTAGCAACCTATATCTATAAAGTTAAAGCTCCGCGGAAGAATCTAAGAAGAAGCAAATGTACGTTGTCTGATTTTGCGAAGGCAGATTTTTTTTAAGTCTGAAATTAAAGGAGTTGTACTTTGGTTAATACTTTGGCAAGCTATATCTTTTAAGTGAAAGCTCCGCGGAAGAATCTGAGAAGTCGAAAATATTCGTTGCCGTATTCTGCAATAGACGATTTTTTTTATCTAAAATTACGGCAGTACGCAGCACTCGCCTTCGGATCGTGCTATTGTGATACACGTGCTGCTCATGCGACAACTTCACGTTGCAGCATATCATGTTCGCTTTACCTCACTCGTACAGCAATATACTATTTTCAAATGTTCAAAATTAAGATATCACACCCATAATCAGTAAACCCTAAAACCCCTGAGTGCCAAATTTAATTAAAATCCAGTAAGATGTTGCATCTGTGTCCGCCATATTGGTTGCGCCATTTTATATTTCGAAATGATGAATTCAAATGTGTAATCGTCAAACTTAGAACCCAGCGATTATACAATTTTATTTGCATTCTTCTTGCGTTTCGACATGCCATATTATCAGCAACTCCAAAAGCATCTACTTAGCTAATTTCATACAAAACCCGTATTTTTTTAATTTGGGTGGGCTATAGGGATGTGCAGAAGCTCGACTTGACTTGAACTGCTCGCCGTTCGACTCGGCAAGTCGGTGATCGAACCTGCTCGAGTCAGCTCGATATGGCTCGGTATTACGTCGAACTTCGACGTAAGCTCGAGTCATTTGGATGCTCGAGCTGTGTGACCGCTCGAGCTGCGTCGGCCGCTCGAGCCGCTCGAGCCTCTCGGGCCGCTCGAGCCGCGTAGTTTGTGCAGACAGCTGCTCGGATCGCTCGAGTTGTGCATTTTGCGCCGACAGCTATTTGGGTCGCTCGAGTTGCGCAGATTGCCCGAACAGATGAAGCCGATCCAATTTCATTTTTTTCAATTTTTTCCGATCTATTTTCTCGATTCTATCATATTAGAATAATATAACTGTATATTTAATATTGTTTTCATTTTTATACAAACCGAACAACAAAACGAGTGTTTTTATATTTTACCGCTGCCTCGTGTACACCTGATCACTATGCAGATACAGAGCTATAGGCACAGATCTGTATGAATTTGTAACTTGCAGAATTAAGGTAGTTCTGTCGTTAGAGTTCAATTTCGCATAAATTCGATAAAATTGAGAGAGCAAGCACTTCATGATGGTCCAAAAATCTGGAAAAAATTATTCACATTAAAGGTATTGAAAAGATGAATTTAGCATAATAATAATTCTAAGATGTTCTTAAAAAAACTGCTGAAAAAAATTGTTTACAAATATTTCGGTGATCCAAGTTATTTTTCGATGGAAGTGATTCTTTCGTTTTTCTGAATATGTATCAATTATTTCAGATTTTTTAATTAACTTGGAGTTTTGGTGTTTTTTTATATGGAAAATTCAAAGTTAACTGAAAAGTATGAAAAAACTGATGCACATTCCGAAAAACCAAAGAATCATTTTCATAAAAAAAAACTTAGGTCACCAAAATATTTGTTAAATAATTTTTTTCATCAATTTGTTAATAACATTTTAGACTTATTATTATGAAAAATTAATCTTTTTAATACTTTTAATGCACATGAATTTTTTCAGATTTTTAGACCATCGTGCTTGCAATTCTCAGCCCGAACGACTCGAGTAGCTCGAGTAGCTGGAGCAGCGAGCTCGAGTAGTTCGAGCGGCTCGGCGGGCTCGAGTAGCTCGAGCGGTTTGGTGGGCTCGAGTAGCTCGAGCGGTTCGGTGGGCTCGACGGGCTCGACGGGCTCGAGCAGCCGTCGGGCTCGAATAACCCGAGCGGCTCAGATTGTTCGATGCAGCGCCTTGCTCGATGCAAAGCTCGATCAAGTGCCGAGCTTTATGGGCATGCATCGAACGAGTTCGAGGGAGATCGTGTACATCCCTAGTGGGCTGTATTGGTTGCTATTTGAATGTATGTTCACTATTTATTATTTCGATGTTTTACGTTAAACTTCATTTAATTTCAGTACTCTTTGAATTTTAGTCCACCATTTTTAGTCTCTGCATTTTGAGTTCGGGTTCATAATCACAGGCTCTAAAAATGCCCGTGTACTAAATTTCAGCCTAATCTTGTGCTTTTTAATTTTAGTCCGCCATTTTGAATTTTGAGTTCGGATTCGTAATCAGGGACCCTAAAAGACCCATGTACTAAAATTTATTTGAATCCAGTCCTTTTTGAATTTTGGTCCGCCATATTGAATTTTTTAATTTTTAACATCGGGTTTGTTTTCAGAAACCTTAAAAAACCCCGTGTACAAAATTTCAACAGAATGTAGCGTTTTTAAATTTTAGTCTGCCTTTTTGAATTCCTGCATTTTTGCGTTCGGATTCGTAAGCAGCAATCAAAAAAAAATCGCAGGTAGCAAATTTAATCCGAGTCCAGTCCTTTTTGTGCATTGATCCGCCATTTTGAGTTTCTGAGTTCTGCTATCAGATTTGTAATCAGCGGCCTTAAAAAACTACGATTACCAAATTTCGTAACCGCAACTTGGATAGTTGACCGCTTGGTCGCGCACTGACTTGCGCGCCAACGGCTCAGGGACAGGTAATTTTTGGAACGTGTCAAGAATCGTGGGGCAGTCTGGCTTGGAATATTTTGATTCCCCCAAGCCCCCCAGTACCTGAATTTTTCCAAGTCCCCAATGGGAAATTGCGAGGGCGCGCAACACGAAAAAATATAAAAACTCACAGCTCTTTAACTACACAACACTGCGGGACGACGGCGGAGCTTTCCCGATCTTTCCCGGGAAAACGGTCGTCGTGGAGAGTTGTCACTTGATCACTTCCTCCTGATCACACCTCGCGACTATGAACGCAATCTTCTCGAACCCGGAATTTTTTTCGGCCCTCGGGTTTGTCAGGTTCGATACTTGGGATTGGCTCGCATTAAACCTTCCTAATTTTATATTTCTCGAATCCTCTGTCTGATAAACATGGGTTAAAAATGATTAAGTCTGTCTCTCTCGCACGGACTTGTACAGCCACAACAGAGGTCACGTGACTCGGAAGAACCATTAAATTGGTCGCGATTCTTTACGTTGGATGCGCTAATTCAACGGTTATTGAGTGAAACGACGTTCTTTTTGGTCTCGCGGAAATCAGGGATGTCTGCGCTGTGCGAATCATCGGTTTCTCCTCTGTTTACCAAGACGCACACCGATAACTGGGCAACGCGAAGTCATTATTTATGAGCGGCTTTACTTTTATCACCAAAACTTCCGAGTTTCCTTTGATCACAAAAAGTCCCGGTCTTCTTAGTTATCGCAATGTCTTTCAATTTTGAAACATTAGTCGAAGCTGTAGTAGCGTCAGTAGAAAGTATCGACGGTTTGAATACGAATCCATCAGGTCCTCTACTGTTACCAAAGATCTGCGAACATATGAATATCAAAAAGCGCCAGAAACAACGCGAATTGCGTGTATGTTTAGGCTTTCTATGGCGTAAAAACGAAAGTAATTTCGTCGATTGCGACGATAATAGGCCGCCGCATCCCCGCAGTGGCCCGAGCGACGCGCCGCCTGTAATGTAAAAAGAAATCGGTCAAATGCAGGTCCAAAGTTCAGCGCATAGGCTAAGGGAACGGGCTACAGGGCGCGGGATATATAGTGATAGCCGGAGTAATGCGAGTTCGGATGGGCTAAAGGAGAGAGGGGCTAAAGGACAGGGAATATAATTTGTTACCGCGCTCGCGAGTTACGAGCCTCAAAACCCGGGCTGGCGACAAAAATCCCCGTCAGCTGGTTTTTCCTATGTCCGGGGCGCCATCCACGCTCTTAGCGTGGCCCAGCTGCGAAGTGGTGGAAATAAACACGGGGACGAGTTGGTTGGCTGGCTAGCTACAGCCTGCACAATGGTAGAGGGGGGCGGTTCGGGAACTCGGGGACGAAATATTCGGTCTGGCTCGATTTTACCAAAAAAACAATTCGCGACTCAAAAATGTTCACACCAGTTCGGGCACAAAAAAAAACAATTTATTTTCCAAGATACTCTCAATTGGTCGCGATACAAAAAAAAACGGCGCCCTACTAAAATCGGGGAACGGTTACTTAATTCGCCGTTCCCGATTTCCTACCCGGCACGAGCAAATAAAAATATTACACAACAAAAAAAACTTTAAACGCGAACGCGAGTTAAATTCCGTGACCGGGGACGAAGCCCCGCGCGACAAAGGCCCTACTACGGTCGACCGCTCGACCGACGCAATTCACAATAAAAAAACACAACACGCAACACGACAAAAATCAAAACCAAAAATTGCAACGCTTGCAATCCGCACGCACCCGGGATGGCCGCGCACAGGCCGGCAGCCTCGTGCGCGTGCGACCGATCGCCGGTCGTATCACGAGGCGGCGACAGAAGGTCGCCCGCGAAACTCTCCAACGCCCCCGCGATCGCTCGCACGCACCCTTTTCCCGGGGATTGTTCCGCCCCGGTACGCTTACCAAAACGGCGCCGATCGTCCGCCCTTGAGACCGACCGCTCGCGAGCCGAGGGCACTCTCACCGCAATCTCGAGAATAATATGACGCGCACTATACGGGTCCTACCGCGATTATTCCCGCACACGACGGATACCCCACGGTCGTCGGGCGGTCGCAAAAAACCAACACCCGCGCACCCGGAGACTGTCACTAAAACCACGAGGAAACCTCCGAGAGGGACCCTACCTCCAAATTCCTCGTTCCGCAATGCAAAAGTCCCGGAAAAGTGTCGATCTCTGTCCCCGCGACGTCGACGCCAACCTCGCGTTACACCAGCCGGACGAACAATGACGAGTCTCGACGCGCTCGTCTCCCCGTCCCTTCCCCTCGTCACCCGAAATTCCGCAAATTCGCGCGAACTACCGGTCGCGTAGCGCGACACGCGGGACGACGACGCTGTTGACGCGCGGCGGGGGGGCGGTTTCGCGCGCGAAACTCGAATCGGCAACGCGAGGCGGCGGCGCCGCGGACCCTATTTTTTACAAAAGATCAAATAAAGAGGAATAAGGCGCTCGTTCGCAATCGCCGGAGATCCCTGGAAAACAAAAGAGCCCCGCGAATAATTCGGCGACGCCCGAATTCACGCATTTCACGCAAAGCGCCAAGCAGCACGCGGCCGAGCAGCAGTAGCCCGCCGCGGTGGGGGAAACGACGACGGCGACGAGGCGCGAAGTCTCGCGCGACAGCAGCTGATCGGCGGCTGTTCACAGGCGGTCGTAGGGCTCCCCGCTCTCCGTCTCCCTCCCAGCAGTGACTCGTCGCTGGCTCTTCGCAGGCGGCAGGGTCTCTCCGTCCTTCTCTCTCGCGTAGCAACGGCGGAACCCGGGAATTATCAACTCCCGGGGAATCGGTGACCGTAGCCGACGGCGCTCTCCCTCTCGTCGCAGTGTATCTCGTCAGCGTCGGGTGCATTAAAAAAAACAATAAAAAAAAACAGTCATATCAGTGAGTCTTTTTCGTTCGGTGAGAGTGCCCCGGGGAGGATTGTTCGCCGGGTGGCCCGCGAGGTCGGCGATCGACGCAAAGAAGGCCGTACTACAGTGCCCTCTTTGTAACGCCCTTAAAAAGCGCGTTACAATACATATAGTGATAGATGCACCGGGGTTGTGAGTATAAAAGGAGCGGCTGTGCAGCGAGCGGGGGATTCTGTTCTAGATACTGCAGCCGCTGCAACCAACCGGGGATTCCACCGAGCTGTCACTTGAAGGATCTACTTACCGACGGAGTGGCGAGATCGTACTTGTATTTTCCCGGATTTGGACAGCTCGACTGGGATTTCGGGCCCCAGGGACCCCGGTTGGACTAGGACAGAGTCGCCCCGTGTCGAGGGACTAGGAAATAGCACCAGGACGGGAAATTTGTCACCGAGAAAGGCGAAAACGGTAGCGTAGGAGAGAGACAGGGGAGCCGGGTGCATCTTTGCGCGAGAGACGACAACATAAATCGGCTTACCGTGAGGGCGTCGGGCTCAGAGCACATTAATCCAGGTAGTCATCGATCCGTGAGCGTTTTCCGGTCATTTTCATATATCACACTCCACTTTCGAGGTGGAGAAAACACGAGAAAACACCGAAAAACTGTTTCGGACCGCGGAGCGCGACACCCCCCTTGTAGCTCGTGCCGCGATTTGGCGGAGACTAGCGATAGACAACTGAGCGCCCGGGGCATCGATCACGCGAAGCACCGATCGATAGACGCGCAGCGCCATCTCTGAGCGGCGAGCGGCGACGGCTACCGCAGGCGGTATTACATCGCGCCGATAACCGGTTATCACGGAATTCGGACAAATTCGGAGATTTCGGGAATTTCTAGTTACGCGTAGACGGCGTTTATGATCGGACCAATAATCGAAGCAGATTACCGAGACCCTAGGCGGCGCACGCGAATGTAAATGCTCTGAAGAGCCCGGGAAAATAAGGACATGTATAAGTCAGGGAAATGAGGGTCACGGCGGATTATTAGTATTAAGAGATTGATTCAGCTATAAAAAACGACCGTTGTTAATTCAATCACTGTTTATTATTATAATTTTGAATATTTTCCGTTATTCATTGTTATGTTTGTAAATTTTTATTTTGTTAATACATCCTACTTTTACCGATTATACCGTTTCTGACTTATTCGTTCCCTGCTCAGCTCTTTTAGAAAAAAAATTAATGTCAACGCCTGAACCACGTTACACGATATCGTAACAGAGAAGGTCATATTGCGGAATATGAGGGTTAATTTGAGTTTCACTACGAAAAGATCTCAACTCGACAGTGATTACCGACCGACACCAGAGACGGACAAAAACCGTACAAAGACACGGAAATTAGAAAAGTCGAGAAAGAGATTTTTAGTATGTTTAGGGCCAATTAGAATCCAAATATCGTTCGTCATCAAAGTGGATAGAGTCGACCCTGATCGCCTTTATCGAGCTCTGCGCAAGAAATAGCCATCATCGCCACTGAAAATAAAGTGCTGCATTGCATTCAACGGCTTTAAACACAGCAAAAATGTCAAGACTCCCAACGTATTCCGGGATTATGCGTCCTGTCGGCAAACAAAATGGGGCTCGTGATTTAAGTTTGTCGATCGTACATGTGGCAGATTTGCTGATATTGAAGTATTTGTTGTCGGCAAGAAAGGGGCCATCACACATGGTCACTCAACAATCAATTGCGTGACAGTGAGCGAGTCGAAGCCAAAGCGCGTTTGCGGCATGAAAAGCCGTACATGGTTCACGCGGAGCAGTATGAAAGTATTGACCAAGACGCGATCTCTGGGGGTGTCCCTAACAGCACGGTACGAAGAACTGTCGAGGGATGACAGAGGTTCAGATGATACACTTGATATACTAAAAAGAATACTCGAGCTACCTTCACACAACCATCCCATTATTTGAGACTATAAACTTCCATCTGTTTTTTTTATTTCGGATGTGAAGAACAAATTGAATTCCTGAAAGAAAATCGCGGTTTGGTTCTCCACTTCGATGCTGCTGGTTAGATTATAAGGAAGCCACATTCACATACGAAGAGAGTGTATTTGTATTCGGGGGTCGTCGCCAAATCCAATAAGATTCTCCCCGTTTTGCAAATGGTGTCTAACGACCATAGGGCCTGCACAATCGCAGATTTTTTTATCGTATTTCCGGTGTCACTGGGTCGACAAGAAGTTGAAATGGTGCCCCTTCAGCTGTGTGATCGTCGGCTGCTCATGGGCCAGTATAAACACAGTTATGTCTGCTTGGATTGATACCGTCGTCTTGAGCTATTCGGAAATTGTGTACGATCGCCTAACTAAGAGACTCACTGTGGAGTTCTTAACCATTCATCTATGCTACGGCCATTTCATGAAAATGATCACGTCGTTTTTGCAGAAAAATAAAATCAGTGGCGATAAGAAGTGAGTGATAATGGATGGCATGGCAGTACTATGTCACTGTCGAATGCTTGATGAGTTGAATTTAATCGTGACAGATTTCTGCACAACGTTATTGTCAGAAAAGATGTCCCAAAATGTACTGATCGCAATCCAATGGCTCAGTTCCGAATCATCTTCAGAATGAGAGGCGAGAACAGAGGAAAGCAACATCGATTTCGAAGAATTGGATGATCAAAATCGCAAGACGTGTCCGCTCTACGAATCGAGCCCGTTTCCAATCATTTTAAAACACAGGTCGATATTTTGAACCTGTCACTGAACAGTAACTCGGATAGCACTGCGCAGGACAACGTATATCGATCTGAAGTTTTCGTTGAATACCTTGTGGAAAGATTATTACCGTATGCCCCTGAAAATTCATTTAAGATTACAAAAGAATTGGTGTGCGAAAACGAAACACGCGACAAAGCAGGTCGAGTTATCGATAAACTATATAAAGACGCTCGATGCTCGGCAGTGCAAATGAATCTCCCCCCCATCCAGGCAGCATATCAAACGCAAATGTGGCGATTTTCACGCAAACCTCGCTGGTTTGACAGAGCCTGACTCTGATGTTCTCGAAGTACCTTCACAGGTCCCGATACTTAACCTGAAAATTATTTCTACGTGGGTCCAGTAGCATGGAAACTGAAATTTACGACATGGACGGGCTTCTCAGCCAAGACTTATCGAGGAGTGAGAGTGCGTTTGGGCAGATTTTTCCTGATGTAAAGGCAGAATCTAAGCCGATTGGCGATGGTCCCGGAAACATGAACTCGCGCGATCGTTAGCCCAGGACGAAACAAAGAAAGTCGACTATATTGTATGACTCTCGCTAAACACTAAAACGCATAATAACGCGAAGTCTACAGGTCGACTTTCAACCCGAAGCGCAAAACAGTTCGCGAGAAAACAGTGCAATGAAAATCGGCTTATATCCAAATGGAAATGTCGCCAACGAAAATTACTCTTTCGCACCCGCAGCTAAAAATAAGTTTACTGTCGGCATTTTCTCGAAAACTGATACGGACCAACACAATTACGGATATCTCAGAGACGAAGATTACTTAACGTTATACGACAAGAGTTGGCTATCGAATTTGGTTATTGATTATTGCTACAGCTACACGTCATTGGAGTCACCATACGGTGATCAGTTTGGGTACTTATACTAGCAGATGTTCCTAACGAATTTATTCGGAGGTGTACACGCAACTTTGAGGGGAAGTCAGGGATTTTTTCCCCATGTAGAGTACGTGGAAATCATTTCATCGTATTTTATGTTGATTTGGAGATAAACTGTACCTGCGTCCTTGAAGTTGTTGTCATTTATCTTCGCAGAAGCGTCTGATTTTTGTAAAGGTTCCTGTCAGTATCCACTGCAGACCGATGGACACAATTGCAGAATATTCGTGATCCACTACATGGAGCAGATATTGGAGCACGGAGGGTTTGAGATTGGGCTTCTCGACCCTGCTGCCTAGCGCATCACATTGCAATGGGAATGTGTCCGAAAATCGATTGATGTACACGAGCGTTGCTTAAATTGTGGTTGCGGCGACACGGAACGTAACCAACATTGGGTATATTGTAATCATTGCTCAAAGGCGGCTCATGCTGGATGCGTTAGATATTTGAGAAAGACCCTCGAGCAAGTCCAGGACCCGACGTACCAATACACGTGCTATACGTGCAGAAACTGGCTGAAACGAAAGTGATCGACGAAAGTGAAACTGCGAGGGCGCGCAATTTTCACGCGCAATAGCACACCGGCGATGCGCCGGTAGACGAGTCAACACGGCGAGCGAGCGCATCACGCGCGATCTGTTACGATCGGGGTTTTTAGTGTAAGTATTGTAAATATTTTTAATACTCTATATTTTATATCTTTATCATTTTTTTGTATCTTATGTTCATAATCGGAACTTGGATAGTTGATCGCTTGCGCACTAACTGCCCCGCGGCTGTCAATCTTTCTGTATTCTGATAGAAGAAAAACGGATTTAAAAAAACCACCCGTATCGACCAGGTTTTCAGGAGACTCCGTGTTCCCCCGTGCAAATGCGATACACTAGTCGATGAAAATTAGTGACTGCGGATAATGCTCTAGGGAGTCTCTAAGATGCAAAGAGAAAAGGTGAAAGGGGCAACGTAAAAGCCCCAATACGGCTTTCCAAAAAATAATACAAACGAGAGAAAAAAATCTATGGGAGAACATGATAATGTATCGTACATACATTGTCGTCCTTCTTTTCAGTTTCTACAACGCAGTACTAACTCCAGAACATCTCCCTGAATTTTAGACTAAAAAAATCGTCCATCGCAGAATACGACAACGAGCACTTTCTACGTTTTAGATTCTTCCGCGGAGCTTTAACTTAAAAGATATAGCTTGCCAAAGTACTGTACCGGAACAGCTCCCTTAATTATAACTAAAACCAGCACAACTTCCTTAATTATGGACTTAAAAAAAAGTTGCAAAGTAGAACTTTGCACATTGCTTCCTCATTAATTTCCGTTTTTCACAAAGCCACCTCTATGAAGAAGCTTATTTATTCACTTTGGCTTCCTCACAGAGGAAGCTTCGTAAAAAGGGAAATTAATGAGGATCAATGTGCAAAGTTCTATTTTTCAAATTAAAAAAAATGTGTACAAAAGAAAACTCCGTTACAAATATCGTTACATCTAATTTTGATTAAATACAAAGTTTTTACTTACTTTAATAACTTTTCCGTAAGTTACAGCGAAAATCTGTATATATTTTCTGAAATTCATAACAGTGTAAAATCGGAATCACTTTACCGATTATCACCAGATTTGATACGTGGCAGCGCTGTATGTTATTTTTTGATTGTAGTACATTTCTGTTCATTTGATGAGATTCGACGTGATTTAGAGCAAAATATTTTTTTTTCGAAAAATTCAAAACTCTGTAAAACCCGAACCGCCTTACCGATTTCGCTGGAATTCAACACCAAACAACATTGAATGTGTCTTTATTTATGAAGAACTATTTAGCTAAATTGTCGAACTTTTATAAAAGTTAGAGCGATCACGCCATTTTTTTGAAAAATAAAAAATTCCATAAAATCTGTATACATGGATATATTTAATTGAAAAAATATGTGAATTACAGAGGATATAATACTGTAATTGCGTGCCAAATTTTAGCTCGATCCATCACGCCGTTCGTGAGTTATGAATAATTGTATTCTCCTTGCCTAGAACACGCACGCACGCACGCACGCACGCAAGCACGCACGCACGCACGCACGCACGCACGCACGCACGCACGGACACAGGCACGCACGCACGCACACACACACGTATACAGACATATTTTCTAGACCACTTTTCTCGGCGTTTCAGAGTACGTTAAATGAAAATCTCGAAAAAAATAGTCGCGAAATCAAAGCTTCCTCTATGAGGAAGCAAAAAAATAAAAAAATCCTCCATCGCAGTATTCGACAACGAACATTTTCTACTTTTCAGATTCTTCCGCGAAGTGTTCACTTAAAAGATATAGCCTGCCAAAGTATTAACCAAAGTACAACTCCCTTAATTTTAGACTTAAAAAAATCGTCAATCGCAGAATCCGACAACGAACATTTCCATCTTCTTTCTTAGATTCTTCCGCGGAGCTTTAACTTAACAGATAAAGCTTGCCAAAGCATTTTTTTTAATATACAGATATCTTAAACCTCATGGTCAGCTCAAATAAACGCTCATTAGCTCATGCTCATTAACTCGGTATTACGCAGTTTGGTACAGGCATCAACCGGGAGAAAATTCAGCGACGTTGTGTACGTGCAGGTCCTGCGCGCGTTTTTTCTCACACGGCTCGCGCCGTGACTCGGTATTTCGTGCTCGCAAGGACTCGGACGATTAATATAATCGAGCCGTTCAGTGCGGCTCGACGCTTAAACTCTAATTCGCGGTACTACTCACGGACTCGCTCAAACATCGCAACTGTATTTTTTATATATTTTATGTTAATAAATTTACCATCTTTACTTTTCACTGCAATTGGCCTTTAGGACTTTTTTTTACCCGTTCCACCATCAAACGAACACGGCATTCTCGAACAACGAATACGCCTCAACTTGTCGCCATTGAAGAAAAAGCAATTACAAAAGTTGAAAACAAAATATAAGACCGCTGTGAAAGGTAAGAAAGCAGCGACGAGCGTGATAAAAAATCTGAAATCTAAGCTGAAAGACTGTCAGACGAAAATGAATAATTACAACGAGAATACTTTGAACAACTTGAAGCTGGATCATCTCGAAAAACCAGTTTATCGCCGTGAATGAAATTATCGTTGCTGCTGAAAATTCCAATTCTAAAGGAAGACGTTATTCTGAAGAATGGGAGACACTGTGTATTCTCTTACGTATAAGATCGCCAACGGCATACAATTTCATGCCGGCGAATGAAATATTGCCTTTGCCTTGCGCGCGATCGAGTCGACGGTACGCATTATTGTGTCAATCGATAATTCATTTTTTACGCGCCTTCAGATTATAAATGAGTTTTTGATATAATTTTTAAACTGTAAACGCACTTTTCAATAGGTACCTATCTTCTATGACTCCTACCTGCGGCTTCGACCCAAAGTTTTTTTAGTTACTAAAACTGTCTGTGACGAAAAAATCAGAAAAAGAACGCCGCGGTTTTTTGCTGACCGATGAAATATCCACCCGAGAAAGCATCCATGTCGATACAAAAACACTGACCTACAAGGGCTTGGTTAACTTTGGGAATGATGCAGAGAAAACTTCAAGTTTGACCGAAAAGGCTAATCACGGCTTCGTAGTGATGTTTCAGCCGTTGTATGATTCGTACACAAAACCGATTGGTTTATTTGCCTCCAGAGGTATGGTAAAAGGTGAAGTCATGTCCTAGTTAATTATGAAGGCTGCGGTTTTAATGGAAAAAATCGGAGCAAAGATTCATGGAGTAGTCAGCGACGGAGCCAGCACAAATCGAAAGTTTTGGACGGAAATGGGGATGAAGAGACGCGGTATTGTCTCGAGGTGAGTACATGTATGGCCGATTAGAGACGGCGAACGACGAGATGCGAAAAGACTCTTATACACGAAACAACGCGTTTTCGGCCACTCTTAAAAACTGTGTTTTTTATATTCAGTAAACGAATATGGTTTTCGGGATCACGTAAATTTTTGTTCACGGCTATCGATTGTGACCAAAATCGTGTTCATAGAGAGGCGTAGAAGGTAGACAGTCTTGCTTGACTTTATCATGCTCTCTCTCTCTCTCCAGAGCGCAATCTCGTTACGATCACACGGACATTTTTCAGTTCCGTTTGCTCTTCCCTGTTGATTGGGTTTCCGTTGTCCGTTTTTCTTGGGGATTGGTCTGCAGTGTGCGCTTTCTTGCGGGCTCCTCTGCGATATCCTTGGTACGTCCCTCGGTTTTTTTTGTTGGCCCGCTATGGTGCTTTCTGCATTTTTCGGCCATCGTCCGCGATTTTCGAGCTCGTCGTTCCGGCTCGCTGGCTGCTGTTGGTGGTGTCGGTACGTGCGTATGCGGCGCGTTGGTTGGTGCTCGTGTTGGACCTTGACTCTCGGGCTGTTAAACAGTTAGACGGTTTGGTGCGTGTGTGCCTCGTCCGCGGGCTCGGTACGTGTTGACGTTTGACGTTCGTGCGTACGCTGTGCTCCGGCCGCTTCGGCGCTTATTTGTCGGTGTTGGCCTTGAGAATGGTAGACTGGCTCGTGTTGACGGCGCAGTATTGTTGTGGTGAGCGCGTATCTTTGACCACCGGCTGTCGGTGCTGCGGGCCGTGCGGCAGGCTTTTTCACGGCAAGTGCTATTTTCGTTTTTCGGGTCATTCCGAGCTGCCTGTCGATCGCATCTTTCGGTGCCTGCGCTGCGTTGAGGCTGGGTCCTCGCCTCTCCGTGCTTTATTTGAGCCGAGTGGTGGTGAGTCGTCTGATAGCGGCTCACCACCCCGCGACTGCGCTGACCCTGCAGGCGTGCCTCGGTCTGTCTCTCAGCTGCCTGTTTCTCAGCCGCCGGTCTTTCAGCTGCCTATCTCATTGCCGCTTGTTTCTCTTGAGGCTGCTATTACTGAGCTTCGCCAGCAGCACGGCGCCCTTGGCTCGAAGGTTGATGCGCTGTCTTCTCGTGTGGATGCTGTGCCGTCGGACGTTGCTCGTGCCGTCAATGCCCCCGTGCCTCCTGCCAGCGGTTCTGCCAGTGTCGATCTAGTTGCATCGGAGCTTTGTGATCGGGAGAAACGCAAGCGTAATTTCATTGTTATTGGGCTTCCGGAGGATGCCACTGTCGTTGCCGACAGAGCGATTGTGCTGCGTTTGCTTGAGATTGTTTGCCCTGACATCCCTGCGACGTATGTTGTTGGAGTTCGGATTGGTGCGGCTGCGCCTGCTGCTGGTACTGTTCCGGGGCGCTCTCGGCCTGTGAAGGTCACGCTGCCGATGCCTGATGCAGTGTTTGCGGTTTTTCGGGCATCGCGGCTTCTCCGCCAAAGTGAGGAGTTTTCCGGGGTCGTTGTGCGGTCTGATCGGACGCCCGCCCAGGATGCTGCGTATCGTCAGCTGCGCGCGGATCTCGCTGCTCGCGCTGCTACGAGCGAGGGGGGGGCTGCTGCGCATCGTTATGCAGAATGGCGTGCCTCGGATTATTGCTGATCATCGTGGAGCCGCCCGTGTCGACCCTGCTGCGCTACCCGTGGCCGCGGCTGTTGCTGGATCGCGGGTGAACCCTGTGGGCGTCTCTGTTGCCTCTCCGCGTCTGGGATCGGAGTTGGCTCGCGGGGGTGGCCCGGTCGGTCAAGGTGCACTTCGGCGTTGTATGCCCCCGCCGTCGGTCTGCCCTACTGCCGCTGCTGGAGGGCCTACTGTCGTCGGTGTTTCGCCGCCGCCGTCTCGTTCTTTTGCTGATGCTACCGGTGCTGCGTCCGTCGGTGCTCAGCCATTGACGGTTCGTCCTGCTGTCACTCAGGGGCCTGTTGACGTCGGAACTTCGCTGGCGTCTCGTTTCTCGTCTGCCGCTGCTGGGGTGACTGGGGCTGCTGCGCCATTTCGGCTTGCTGGTGCTGGGCCCCCCTCCCAGGGGGTCCTGGTTATTTTCGTCGGGGCTGACTGGGATGGTGACGGCGCCGCGGACCTCGGTGACCCCTGCGATGACCTTCTCGGCGTCCACCACGGCGACTTCCACGGTGACCTCGACGGCCTTGGCGGCGACCTCCACGACGATTTCCAGGATGCCTGCTGACTCTGCAATTTATTCCGCGATTTTTTCTATAGGAACTTTTACCATATTATTGCTGTTTCCGAGACGTGGCTTAGTGCCGACGTTTCTTGTGATTTTGTCGCTCTTGATTCGTACATGTTAGTTCATAATGACCGCCTTGGGAAGAGAGCCCGCGTAGAAATATCCCGAAGATTCCCGATATATGATCCGATCCCGATCGGGATTAGACAGGGACTCCACAAGTAGAGGTTCCCCACCGGATCCCAATCGGAATCAGCTAGGAACTCCGCAAGTCCGGAATCCCCAACGGATCCTGATCGGTGTAAGTTCTGGACCTCGCAAGTCAGAGCTCCTCACCGGATCCCGTGATCGCTCTAACTTTCGTAAAAGTTCGACGATTCAGCTATATACTTCATCATAAATAAAGACACGTTCAATGTCGTTTGGTATTGAATTTCAGCGAAATCGGTAAAGCGGTTTCGGTTTTATAGAATTTTGAATTTTTCGAAAAAAATAAATTTTGCTCTAAATCACGTTGAATCTCATCAAATGAACCAAAATATTCAACAGTCAAAAAATAACATACAACGCTGCCACGTATAAAATTTGGTGACGATTGGTAAAGTCGTTCGGATTTTACGCTGTTATGAATTTTTTAAAACATTTAGATTTTCGCTGTAACTTATGGAAAAGTTATTAAAGTAAGTCAAAACTTTGTATCTAATCAAAATTAGATGTAACGGTGTTTGTAACGGAGTTTTCTTTTGTTCAAATTCAAAAAAAGTTGCAAAGTAAAACTTTGCACACTGCTTCCTCATTAATTCCCCTTTTTCACAAAGCTTCCTCTATGAGGAAGCCAAAGTTAATAAATAAGCTTCTTCATAGAGGTGGCTTTGTGAAAAAGGGGAATTAATGAGGAAGCAGTGTGCAAAGTTCTACTTTGCAACTTTTTTGTATACAATTTATTGAGCGAGTTACGGTGGTCGACGGACAAGTTTTCTCCAATTCCCACATTCCTAGTTTATCCGACGAAGTAGGATATGTGAATATTGGTCGTTTGGTTTTCCATACCACACCCTTTATCTTTATATCCTCTGGCGTATTTATTGCGAAAAATATCCCCGTTATTTTAAGAATCTTTTTGTCATTTAAAACAACTGTATCGTTTGGTGATTTCGTCGTTAGCACAACGTTCATGTAGTTCCACTTATAAATGTTGATAATTCCGTTCACAGCAACTCTCTTTGCTTTTAAAATTTCAATCTTATTCATTAACCTCGCCTGTTCCGTGGGGAAAAAATCGTATTCATGTAAGCGCCTGCACGCCTGTGCAGGCGCTTAGGTCGATTTGGGCCGCGAACCAATTTTTTCAATCTACCTAAAAAACTTTCAAACGGAAATGCACTTATATCTGTCAACGGACACTGCATGTTCTTTACATCATCAGCGATGTGAATTAAATTATGCATGTTCAAAACTTGCGTATGAGCTCCGTACAGACGTCGCAAAATTTCAAAAAACCTTCGGAGGTACACTTTAGCTAAATCATTAAATCTTATAGCAGGTTCCTTCGTGCATAATATTCGGCATGCCACATGAAGCAGTAGAAAGTGTTTGAACATATCTCTTTTCTTGGCTTTCGTCGAAATTCTGCTGGAAGCTGATCACTTAAATCTTCTAATCTTCGTGACAGTATCATTTTGCTTTGACGACCGAGCCTAACTCGCAAATTACCATTTAACCAATTTTGGACAAGTAATCTTTTCATCACGCCGATGCAGCATAAATGCATAAAATCTAAAACGAAAGGCGTGACCATATTAATTCGTGGTATAATTGTAATTAGAGCTGATACTCCGTTGTGACGTTCTCGGTCTTGCATTCGGCGAAAAGTGTCATCTGTTCTTTCTGGTTCATCAATTGCAGAGTACACAGTTCGTCTTTATACTCTTGTTCCGCGTACCGTACATCGTTCACAACTAGAGTACCCGCCATGACCTTTCGTCTGTTTCATGAACGATCGTGCTGGTGTATCGCATATAAAACACTGGATACGCACCTCGAAATTAATTTCAGAAATTACAATTCCATCTCGTGATAATTCGTTAATCTCTTCAACAAAAGGATTTAAAAATTCGTTGAGATTGTGCGGTTTTGTTTCTCCGCAGTATATCACATATGTGCCGACTGGCCTCTCGTCGTTATCTCGAATTTCGACAATATTGTGCAGCATTGAGTTCGTTTGTAAAAAAGTTCTTGAACTTTTTGGCAATTGTGGGAGTAGCCGCGCCCTCAAAATGTTTAATAGTTTATCCAAGTGTGATTAAGGAATGTTACATTCCAGAGCCCATTTTCGGATTTCCTCTTCCTCCCTTGGATCTTGCTGTACTCGGACGTCGTCGTTTTGTTCATGCATGGCATTGGCATTATCATTGTCATCACTCTCTGCGATCGAACTTGCTTCAAAGATTCCATTGTCGTCCTCTATTGCATACTGATGAATAAAACTGGCTTCTCTGTCAGCTGCATCCTCACTTTCGGATTCAATCTCACGGCGAGATTCGGCAGGAAAGGGAAAATCGTGAGCATTCTCTCCAACACGTTCATTGTTATCTGCAAAATATAGTAAATTAGTAGGCGAACAGTTAGTGAACATTATTTTTAACGAGCGAAGAAATAGAATACTGAAAATACATCTCGTACATGTACACGAATTGACATACAGGATAAATATTTATTTTTTTACTACGAGTACTACGTAAATCAAAATTCAAGACCCATTTTTATAGCTGCCCAATATTTAAAAAATGAGATTTGGCATACGGCGATGGATTGTAAGCAATTCGGAAGAAAATACTAACCTAACAATGGAACAGCTGCTTCTGCTTGGCTTCGCATTTCACGTAGCAACTCTTGTTCTATTCGACGATACTGTCGGACACGATCTCGTGTTTTTTTACGTCCTGCGTTATCCATGTTTAAAATGATGAACCATGCAAAACCCCCTGAGTTTTAAAATTGTGTGCAAGTAATTATAATTCGCACCGACTGTAAATTCCGTTGCTCTGTAATGCTAGGTTGACAGAGACAAGCCGTGTGCAGTCGTCTGTTTTCCACTCATGAGCCGGGTGTTGTCGTCGCGCATATGAAGATCTGGCATTATTATCACTATTACATTATTATTACATGTGACAGCGACAAACAAAATAGCTTGCTAGACGCTTAAAAGCGTATGAAAATACGCTTTCACCTGTACGAAAATATAGCAAAACTTGTTACAGCAGTCGGTATCGGCCTTACCGACTGCTAGCGATTAGTGGCGACATCGGTAGGCGACTGGTGGCGGTTTGTTACCGCCGAATGGCGAAGCAGCGTTTTACAGCAATGTTTGAATAAGACACTGTGATTGGCCGAGACGATACACGCTGCGACTGACAAACACGACGCAGCCCCGAACTTTGGCGCGTAAACGAGCTACAAAGGCGTCGGATCGGCATCACATACCGAGTACAGCCGAGTGTTTACGTACCCGTTTATACGCGTTTTGACCCGTCCTACCTTTACAAGTGTTGCAAAGAAAAAGATCGGAGATGAAATTTTTGTGCAAAATCAGTGCAATCATATTTAGAGATGGGCACGAAGCAGAAGAAAAGTAATTCACGGAAGATTGTGTCCCGTAAGTACAAAGCTATTTTGTAGTCGTAATTAACCCTTTCAGCGGCAAGAAAAATGTCGCTGTGGCGGAAACTACGAAAATGTGGCTTTTATTAAAATATATCAATCATCAAATTCACGTAATTTATATGTGAATTAATGTTACGCGTTAGACTCAACGCCGAACAACGACAATTACGAGTACCAGATCGTCCAGTTTACGGAAAGTTCTCAAGACGACGTTATGGATGTAGACATTGTGCCATCAAAATGGATAATATGGGATTCTTCGAGCCAAGCTTTGATGGCAAGGTGCCCGTCACCACTATATACAAGCCGATCATTCGCACAGCTTCACAACATCGTCAAAGGAAAGAAAGATCCAATCGATGCCTGGAAACTATGGGCTGTAGAAATAAAAGGAAGCGCAGGTAATATGAATTATTTTTAATAATAACTGAAAATATAATTTATTTTCATTTACCAGTTCTACTACAGGTTTATCAGCTGTGAAAACATATGGTTAACAATCTCAGCGGTGCAAAAATTTGTTCTGTACAAAAATGTAATCGAAAAGCACATCGGTGCAATAATTTATTCTGTAGTAAAATCTTATTTATTCTGTAGCCAATGTTAAAGATCATCGGTGTAAAAGTTTGTCCTTGTGATGTAATGTTAACGACAAGCTCATCGGTGCACACATTTGTTCTCTAAAAAATGTTTACGTAAAGCTGCTTGGTGCCAAAGTTTGTCCTGTGATAAAATGTTGACAACAAGCTCACCGATGCACGAATTTGGTCTCTAAAAAATGTTTACGTAAAGCTCATTGGTGCCAAAGTCTGTACTGTGATAAAATATTGACAACAAGCTCATCGGTGCACATTTTTGTTCTCTAAAAAATGTTTACGTAAAGCTCATCGGTGCCAAAGTTTGTGCTCTGATAAAATGTTGACAAGCTCATCGGAGCATAAATTTGTGCTGTAAAAAATGTGATGAAAGCTCAGCGGTGCAAAGATTTGCTCTGTATGACAAATGGTTATACCGATGAACTTTTCTCAGACTTCGCTACATATTTGCAAGTGTCAATATGGAATGAATATTTGCACAGATAAACTTGGATGAAAATGTTTATTCCCATGTTGCACTTCTAGACTTTGCAACCTGAAGCTTACATTCCCAGAAATAGTATATTGTGCAACAAGGGTCGAAAGTTGGCAATTGCGGCAAGTGTGAGGTTTGCTGCCCGAGCGAAGCGAGGGCTGCAATCACACGAGTCGCAATTGCCAATTCGACCCGTGTTGCACATCATACTTTTTGTCACGAGTGCACGAATCTGCGGCACTTGGAATGGCAGTCGCGCGAGACGAACACTGAAAAGTGAGGTTGTGATTCAAGGGACGAAAGTGAATGACAGAAACTCCCAAGGGACGAAAGTGAACGAAATGCGAACTGCGCATGCGTGAATCTGCCATTTCACCACAGGTTCGCCACTGACAGGGAAACGGCCACTTTCGGCTCGCAAGACTGCCATGGAAAGTGCCGCGATTCGTGCACGCGTTACAAAACATAATTTCCTTCACGAGATTAGTGTCTTTTTTTTGCCTGGGTATAATTAATACATTGATTATTATATTTACTATTCAGATACCTATAAAGAAGCTCTACGTCGATTGGATAAATTGAGTACGGATGATTTTGCCTGGACCACTGACGCTGAAAAACCACAATAGAAGGCACTTGGTGTAACTGAAACCGATGTTTCAGTTACACCAAGCTCTAAGGGAAAAGGTGCGAACACTGTCAGTACGTCAAAGCAGATATCTCAACGTTCAATTGACGTTAGTCGTCGACCTGAAGCGTCATTGCAGCATATGTTTGCCGCCAGCGCTCGAGGTGAAAATCAATTCTTGGGCAATAATCCGATTAATTACAATATTAATTACAATATAATTCGACATTCTCGAATCGATCAAATTCAAATCGTATTTTATTTCAGGGTTGCCAGATACTTAGTACCTGGAGTCGCCAGAAGCTGTCGCGGAAGTAGCCAAAAGTAGCCAATCACCAGGGTTCTCAAAAGCGCCAAATGTCGCCACCGAAAACATTCTTAAGTAGTAAAAAATTGTATTTCGCCCCCATATAGAATTTCTTATTCTACATTTTTTTATAGGTAGAAATAAATAAAAGCTTGAATGTGTGATAATGTTTATATTTTAATTTCCATTTTCGAGCATTACAGTTAAAAATTGCAAGACCTTTGGCCTATAATTTATGACTAGCATACAAAACTTTCTCGATTCGACCAATCAAACCATCTCTGAAAGAATTTCGATTATATTCAAGTCATCGGTCGCGTTTTCTTCGTCAGTCGAAGACGTTGAGGTACTGCTTTCCGAAGAATACATATACGACGACTTAAAACGCTCGATCATTTCTCGCGGCGGGTCGAAAGTTTTGCAGCACTTTCCGAACGCTTTAAAATGGAGCCGTATACGCAAAAGAGCTTCGAGCATGGGGGTTCTCAGCTTATTGCGAACTCGCGTCTTGACCAAGGTCAGTGCTGAAAAGGCTCTCTCCACCACTGCATTGCTAGTGGGAATCACGAGCATCTTCAGCACTAGCTTTGCGAGTTCGGCGAACGCCGGTCGGCCGCAAGCGTCGGTGTACTTATACACAGCTGGCCAAAAGACGAGAATGTTGGGAGGAATAGTGCCGCCGAAGTGTGCTTTTCAGTCAACGAACCTCAACTTTTCCCATTGACTCCTGTACTCATTAATATCGCAATGCGGATCGCGGAACTGTTTTACCGGCAGGTCATCGAATACAGCTCGAACATCGGACAGACAGACACTCGGATTAAACAACCTGTAACTTCTGAAAATATCGAGATTGTCAGGAAGTCGTTGGCCCATTTCGCGCAAGAGCCTCTTCAGAAAATTCGAACATCGCTGCTTGATTTGAGCTTTCGCTTGCGAAGAAATCGCCGATTTTTTCATACTCTCTTCGAATTCTGTCCCAAAGTTAATTTCGGTAAGCGTCAAGAAAGCCAGATCGTTATCGAGTGCTTCGCGTACTTGCCGTAGCAGATTTTTGTCGTCCGACGTCGACAGAAATGCAGGCTTGAGAATGCGCTTCGAAAATGTGAAAAAAATCAAAGTCATCTCCTCGTACAAGCTACCAACATCGACGTTCTCAGTTTGAAACGACAGGTTCAAATGCTGGATTTCTGCCAAAATAGGCTTCAGGAACTCGAAGTACAGCCGGTTAGCGTCATCGTCCAGCATTTCGCGGATTATTCGCGCCGTGTAGCAGCGTTCAGCGTCGCAAGCTACCTGGAAATGCGTTCTGAGTTCGATCCACTGCTCGAGCAGTCGTTTTACAACTTCGTAATACGCGAGAGATCGTGTACGAGACAACTGAATCATTTGCCGATGCTTATTACCGTCATTACCGGTATTTATCAGATCGAACGTTTTCCGGTAATTTATGCGACGCAGAGAGCTGACACTAAACCAATTGTAAATTTCGCGAGCCAGAAAATCTAGAGAGCTGGGAAGTTCCTCGCTCGCTTTAGACGCGCACAGATGGAGAGAGTGACACGTACATTTTAGTAGTTGGAGATTCGGCACTTTCTCTTTCATGAGAGTAAAAACGGAGTGGTTACATCCGCACAAATTACTCCCTCCATCAGTGCCGATAGCCGCGAGATTCTCCAACGGAAGCCCGATTTTCGCGAAGTATTCGACGATGCTTCGAAAGAGGTTGTCAGCTGTTGCCCTCTCGACTTCGAGAATACCGAGAAATGTCGTGACCAAGCGGTTCTCGGTAACATCAAAGTATCTGATGCAAATACACAGATATTTTGTGACAGACACGTCAGTTCTTTCATCGATGATGATAGAGTAACTACCATCGCCAACGGCTCTGACTAGGTTTGTCAACAAACTACTGGCAATCACGTGTTTTATTAGATTCGAGCATTTCGTTCGATGCATTCGGATCTTCTCGAGATTGCTGCCTGTGCCGAGGGCCGACAGAAGATCGCTCAGATGGTCAATCGATTGAATTGCCGAATGCATGACGATGTGTAACGCCAGTTGAATCTCGGCCTTTTTTCGCTCTTCTGAGGGTTGAGCGTCGTACCCTTAAAATGAAAAAGTACACAGAATGATGAATCAGGCGAAGGTTCAATTATACAATTATCAAAATCAAAAATGAAAATATCGCTGTAATTACTACGGAATTGATTGGGTATTATAAATTACACTCTGTAACGTGATAACTCGTTCTTCGTGTATTCTCAGTAATGAGTTGTGTTTACAAAGTATTGCTTTCTAAAAATTCTTAACAATAAATTACAACTAAGTTGCCTATACTAATATTCACCATGTGCCAGCAAGGTATGTTTCCGGGGCTGCGAGAGCGACGACGCATTACTTTGGTGCTTTTTTGTTCCCATGTGTTTTTTGAGGTCGGCAATGTGGCTTCGAAGAGATACATTGCAAATTCTGCAATGCGCTTCGTTTGCATCGTTCGGGTCGACGTGCTTCGCTTTCGATATATGCTGAACCCATCCTAAAATAACAGGGTCATTATTTAGGTCTAATAATAATAGTACAGTGATTACGAACTAGGATCTGCATTAATGTTACCTTTGCCCCATGGCGTGCACTCCCACTCTTTCCGATATTTGCGATTATCCCTCGCAAACTTTCCCATGCCGCCAGCCGCACTCGAAACTCGACGCTTTTTAAAATATTTTTATCGTGTCAGGACGAGCGATACAAACAGTAAAACTACCGAGCGTTAACCTGTGGCACGACTGTCACGTACGTCGAGACTTTTCGATTTGCTGCCGTTGAATGCTTTGTCCAAAATAACATGGTGGCCAACGGTTAAACTTAAAACTGTAATTCGGAAATCAGCTATGGCGCCCTTACAGCTTCGGCCGCGTTCACACCAGCGACAATGAAAAAGCGCCTTTCTGCGACTTTCGGCGCGCAGCCAATGAGAGGGCTTGTCGGTAGAAGCGAGACCTAACGCTACAGACGACATCGCCGCATAAACGATAAGCAGATAAATAACGGAAAAAATATACACTAAAAAAAAATCTTAAAGAATATTTACGTGGAGATGTGCATTAAGATTTTGTATAGGAGAAAATAGGTTAGCGTTGAGGCTTCGATTTCAGTGAGAACCGACGAAAATGAAAAATAATGGTGAAAAATTCTAAAGTAGCCAAAAATCGCCAAGGCGCCAATTTCAAAATTTCGGCGCCAAAGCCGCCTTCAAAGTAGCCAATTTGGCGATAAGTAGCCAAATCTGGCAACCCTGTTTTATTTAATGAATTTGCGTCAGAGTGCTCTCGTTAAAATACCATTATTACTTGTAATATATTATTATAGTGGACAAAAAAGCAGTCTCTCGTCCGACAGCTTTCAATGAATCGACAGATGGCACGAAATATTCGGCAGATATATCGGTTCATTGTCTATGTATTTACGACTATAATTGCTATGAATGGGTTATCATGATGATATTTTTATCTAGATACGATGTTCTTAGCACGAATAATAAAAGGAATCGCCATTGATGTGCAAGACAATACAGCTGCTCTCAATGCTTTGCGTGATGCTGTGGAATCCAAATGTGGTGTCGATGAGGCGAGATCGACCGTAGCAAATTTGGAGAAAGAGTTCAGCTTGAAATTGCCTTTCTCAACAATCAATGGATTTTTGGAATTCGATCAATCGCTACAGGATGATGATGACTTGACTAAGAAGCTTGTAAGTTTGTTAGTTTCGATTACCAACACATACAATACCAAAATACTTTAGTTATTGTCATAAAACTCGCTTAGCGCCACAACGTCAAGAATATCTTGCGCTGACTTTCTTCTCTTTTCTAGGTACATTCGCTACGACAGCTCCTTGTCAGAGGGAACAACATGAATAAATCCGTCACAATGATATTTTCCAATTTTTTTACGAAAGATACCATTGCGAACTGTACAGCAAAAAAGCGAGTTGCCAATAAAACGTTGCTGAAAGACACCAAGTTTAGCTAGTGCATGACTGGTAACAAAACTTTTTTTAATCGCCGTACATTTGGCGATTGTATAAAAATTAACAAATTAAATTAATTTATCTGTATAAATTCGCTTAATTTACAGACGCCCTCACTAACTACCATACGCAGGCGGACGGTACACCAGTGAAACCCGAAGACGTCCTAAAAAGTGTGGGATGCGCGATTTCAAACGCGAAAGACTGGGATGGACGTCGTCGACTTTAACATTCTTATACTGGTGTACGGTGTATAAATAAACAGCAGACTCGAGCGCATGATTTTTAATTGATGTCATTAACATACTATTGTTTTGAAATCAATCCATCCCGAACATGTTTAGGTGTCCCCACACATTCAGAGTGTCAGTGGATTTGGCGCAGGACGTCTGTCAGACATTCGAGATCGAAGGAAATATCCCCTTATATCCGAATTAGTATCCGTATTAAAATCGTTACATATCCCTATCCGGATATGATCGGATGCCTGATCCGACCCCGAGCAACAAATCGGGAATCGGATTGGAATCCTATTAGATCCCGAACACGATTTCTTCACGGGAGGGGGGGGGGGGGGAGTGGCAATTTATGTTCACTTCTCTCTCTCGTTCTCTTCTCTTCGCGCTTCGCCGCAGCCTTATTCGGCTAGGCCGGAGTATTTGTTGTGCGATGTTCCGCTTTCTGCGGCGATTAATTTTTTGCTTGGGGTTGTCGATCGCGCGCCGCATCTCGGCTATTTTAGTCTGTTCGAGGACTATCTCTGCGCTTTTGCCTCTCTATTCGCGCGTCGTAATTCTTGGGGACTTTAATGCTTATCTTCTCGGTCGCTCGTTTGATGCTGCGGACTTGAAGAGTTTTCTCCTCGAACATAGCCTTGCGATTGTTCCGTTTAAGGCTACGCATCATGCCCCGACTGCCGATACCTGGCTCGATATTTGCGCGGTTAGCAACATCTCTCTCGTGCTTTGTAGTTCGCAGTCTCATGTGCCATTTTTGTCCGCTCATGATTTAATCGAGGTGACTCTTGAGGTGTCGGTTCCGCGGCGTCAGCCTTGTACCTTTTCGTATAGGCCGATTGATGCCATTGGCGATGAGAACCTTACTGCGTTTCTATCGGGTCAGGATTGGTCGGGCTTTGAGGCCATCGGTTCGCTTGACGCGAAGGTCGAGTTTTTTCTGCGTCTGTCCGGGATGCTGTGCATACCCTCGCGCCGTTGCGTACCGTGCGTCTGTCTTGGCCGCCTGCGCCTTGGATCGGTCCCTCTTTGCTTGTGAGGATGCGCAGTCGCGATCAGGCGTATCGGTGCCTTCGGAGGTGTTCTCGCGATTCTCCAGCTCGTCCGCTTCTCTTGGAGATTTTTCCGCAGCTCCGGGATGGAGTCACAGTGGCTCTGTCGTTGGCGAAGCGTCGTTATATGCAGGCTCGGATCGTTGGGTGTCGAGGCTCGCAGGAGTCCTGGGCCGAGCTTCGGCGTCTGGGCCTTTTGAAGAGTAAGCGGGTGGGGGTGCCGATGTCTTTCTCGCCTAATGAGCTCAATGCGGCTTTTTGCTCGGTGTTTACGGGCTCGGGGTGCGCTCTCCCTCGTGCTACCTCCCCTGTGCGTGTTCACCCTTCCCCCCTGCCTGCGCTCGCCTTTCCTCGGTTTGTGCTCTCTGTGGTTTCTTCCTCCCAAGTCTCTTCGTTACTAGCGCGGCCGGGCTCGAACTCTTTTGGCGTCGACGGCCTCCCGGCTTATTACCTTCGTTTCGTGGCTGGTGCGCTTCTCCCTCGCATTGTATACCTCGTCTATTTTTCCTCTGCTTCCTCCACCTTTCCTTCTGCACGGCGCTTCTCGTATATCACTCCGATTGGCAAGGTTTCTGCGCCGTCCTCTCCTCTCAACTTTCGTCCTATCTCCATCCTGTGTGCGTCGTCCAAGGTAGTCAAGCGGCTCGTCTATGCGCAGTTCTAAGGGTGGTTGGAGGCGCACGGAAGCAAAAATTAACTTAATTCTCATAAAAACTGGTATATGGAGGTTTTCGAGGTCGCAATTAGAAATTCAAAGTCGCGGATCAAATATGGCGAGTGGAAATTAAAAACTAGATCGTTGTCATAATGCTTCCTCTCCGCCTATAATCACAGTCTACCCCGCTCAGTTTGTAGGGTAGACATCATTTTTAATTTTTGGCTTCCTCAAGAAGCTTTGTTTTGTTTCAAGAACGATCAACATTCTTTCGAAAAACTCAAAATGCCATAAAATCACGCCCTCTGCACGGATCAACTCCAAATTTATACACAATCTTAGTCTGGTGATAATATACTTGTAAACCAAATTTCAACTCGATATCTCAGAAATTACGAAATTAGGAGTAAAATCGAGTTTTTTTTAAATTGAAACTGCCATAAAATTTGAACGGTTCTACCGATTCTTCAAAAATTCAATAGCGGTCTTTAGTTTGTAATAGTTCAACTTTTTACCAAATTTCAACCCGATATCTCAAAAAATGTGGAAGAGACAGAGCGTACAGAGAATTTTTGAAAAATTAAAAGTGCCCTAAAAAACAAAAGACTGCATAGATTTTGCTAAAAATTGCACCCAAGAAGAGGCAGTGACCACCCAATATGTGGTAGAAATTTCAGCTTGATATCTCAAACCGTTCTCGAGTTATTAAGGTTTAATCATGTGCACACACAGACACACACACATACATACACACACACATACATCCAGACATTTTTTCAAAATGTGTTTTCTCGACGTTTTGGAACATCCTGAATACGTTGACATCAAAATCTCGAAAAAAAAATTTTTCACTAAAACAAAGCTTCTTGAGGAAGCAAAATTGATTTAACTCGAATGAAATTCAGCACTCGGGGGTTTTTGGGGTCGCTAATTACGAATCTGTCCTTAAAATAAATAAAAAATCGAAAATGGTGAATCAAGTATGGCAGTCCAAAATTCAGAATTGATTGCATCCGTATAACAATTAGCACTCGAGGGGTTCAAAATCAAATTGGAATTTGATTCGCAATTTTGAATATTTTAATTTTCAGGACAGTTTTGTAAGAAGCGACCTCGAACTACAGAGTGTCGGTTTTGATTTGAAGCAAACCACTTTTGAATTTTCATCCGCCATATAGGAACCTCCATTTTTTATTTCTGTATTTTTACCACAAATTCACAATCAGCAACCAAGAAAATTCTTAGATGGTGTTACGTCAAAAGTGTCGTGGATTTTACTCGAGCGACAATTTTACACGTTTTAGTGCGGTTCAGCGTGATTTACCCGTGCTCTGGTCAAGAAGGAAGGCTCCTCCCTATACCACATCTGACGAAGTACACTAAACGCGCAAGCTCTGTTTCGAGTCTAACCTTTCGGAAAATTACTCGGGGACGAGCTGCGAATGCTTCTCTAAAGGGAATTTGACTGAGGTCTGAGATGATGATGATGTGATGATGGCTCGAGACAATGCGCGTACTAAATTTCACCGATATAATTAAAAATTTCACTTACCCTTTTTGTGTTGAACTGGATGCTGATGCTGCAGATGGGAAGGACACGATCGTAAAGAAACTGTGACACTGAATTTAAGAATGCAACCGTAGAATTTTATTCGTAAAACGAGGAAATTAAATAAACCGATTTTTCTCAACAAAGGATGGTAACATGTAATTAATCGTGATGATGTTCACAAATATCGGCACCTCGTGGTGTAACAAAATTCAGAGTTCTGATGTACAAGTTTCTCAAAATACGAAGCGTGCGAAATTATAAAATAAAATACAAAATTAGTCGAAGCCCGAAAATACAAAGACTGTAGAGTCTTATTCAATTCTATAAACTCCTAAGTCCCCGTTTAGGACTGACGCGAGCGCGAGTTTTTACGCGGCGCGTCTACGAGCGTTGGATGTGCGGGAGTCCTGATAATGCCGCGCGGCGGCTCTTTCGATGGCGGCGGCGTATTCCGCGGGCGAGAAACGTGGAGCGGAGCGAGCGATGGTGCACGCTCGAGCGATGACTCGCGTAACGCGTCTCCGTCTAGCCCTGACCGCGGGCTCGATTATTCGTAACCGGTGGACGAGCGGCGGTGGGTATGAATAGAACGGGAGCGGCAGAATGGCGGGCCTCCGGCGTTCTGGACTTCGCGGACCTCGCGTTTTCCCTGGGCTCCGGATGAGTCGCTCTTCTCGGCGGGGCGGAGGGCGGATGGGCCACGGCGCGGTCTGGACCCGCGTAATCGCGCGTGCGACGATCGGGTCGATCGCGGGAGTGGCGGGGCGCGTTGCCTTTGGCTGCACGAGCAGCTGCGGGGCCTCGTACTGGTTACTCCGGAATGCGTAGAGTAGCAGATCGAACTCCCGGCGACGTTCGGTGTCGCGGGTTATCCGAGCGGTTGGCTCCGCGTCCGCGGATTTGGCGATCGAAGCGAGGAACGGCGCGGCGCGACACGTGTCGTGAAACGCGACCCGCACTTTCGGGGTCTCCCGGGGGGCGGGAGAGGCGACGGGGGGGGGGGCGCTTAGTAACGCATGAAGCGGGAGGGGGGAGGGAACGGAAAGCTGCTCCGAATGACGCGGCGGCTGGCGAAACCGACGAGCTGGGTCTGGCAACTCCTGGGCGATCCTCGAGCGGAGTCTCGGTCGACGGAGGCGAAGTCCCGGTAGCCGCGGCGGCTCGCTGTGCCCTTCGTCGGAGGTAGGCGGCGTTGACTTTCTTCGGCATACGGCAGTCCCGATGTCCTGGTTGTTGGAACGGAGGCGAAGCAAGCAGCAGAAACGAGCAGAGCGGGAAGCGTGCACGTGCGGGGAAGAGAGGGGGAAAAGCGGGGTATAGTAAGCGTTAGCGTGCGAAGTAGCGAGCAAAAGAGAACAAGCGCATTCGATTTATTACTTTTCGAATTTACAACCGCGGTTACAAATTTCCCGGGTCGTGAGGAGAGTTCCTCGCCGTTCCTTTCGGTACGGTCTACTGACCTGAGGACCGCGACGCCCAGCCTTATAGCTCGTCGCCGCGTTACGCGGCCGCGGCGATTGGCCGGCGTTCCCGGAGTGGGGGGCGACGACGAGTGGCACTTGGCGGGGCATCGGAGACCTCAGGTACCGCGCGTCGGCGATCGCAGAGCGCGCGCTGGTTGGTTCGGGAGATCGTGGCAGGGGGGTTGATACGACCGATTATTCGGCGTATAACAGGACAAAGGTTCGAATTACGAAAAAATGAAAATCTTAGCGAAGAACGGAATGGATCTAAGTCCGCAGACGGATTAAAAGTCGATGATGATTGGAACTCGAAATTTTCTAAGTCCGTGATACGATTTTAAATTCGGAGCTGATTTTTCCTAAGTCCGCGATACGATTTAAATTCGGAGCTGATTTTGTTCTAAGTCCGAGATACGATTTAAATTCGGAGGTGATTTTTTTCTAAGTCCGCGGTACGATTTAAATGATTGTTTCTAAGTCCGCGGTCGGACAGAAATTCGTCGATAATTCGATTTTAAAGTTTCAGTCTATGCTCGGGCAGAGATTCGATGTGGGCAGATCTAAGTTTCGGGGCGCACTCTTTCTTGTCGATACCTTTTTGTCTTTTTATATGATTGGGTCCTTTGTCAATCGTTTGATTGAGCGATGGTAGGGGTAGTGCCTACGTGATTTTCAACTGCCTATCTCATGAGCTAGAGGAGGACACCGCGCCTTGCAGGTCGCGCGTGGCTCGCGGCCCCCGCGCCTGTCCCTTGCCCTGGCTCCACATTTACGACTTCCTCTTTCGTCAATGTCTTCTCGATGTTTCGACCAGGTGTTCACGCTCTTCGTTGGTGCGATTTAGTTTCTGCCTTATTTGGACCTCTTCGCTTATAAGTTTTGTAGGTTTGTTATAGAATACATTATCTGATTCCCTGCCGTGTTTTTTAAGTGGTTTCGCCGGGCGACAAGAATAACTTCTTAACAAGATCGCTTTGACCAAGATTTTGAATTTACATAGGAGATCGTACAGACTGTAATTCTCGAATTTGTTGTTGAAAGTTCGTCCTCGCTTGTTGTTGCTAATACGCGTTGTTATAAATTTTGTATAAAATTGCAGCTCCATATTCTCGCGGGGACGTATCTTAACTTTCTTAATTATCAAAGATTATGCAACGTCATGTGTATCTTACCTGTGTGAATCCCAATTTTATAAACTGTTAAACCTTTCACCATTTTGTTTATATTAACAAGTATCCTACCGAATGTTATAATTTTCAAAAGTTATTCATATCTAGGTGTACGAATCCCGATTTTATAAGCTATTAATCCTTTTACCATTTTCTTATGTTAACAAATTATCCTACCGAATGTTATAACTTTTAAAAGTTATCCGTATTTAAATGTATGAATCCCGATTTTATAAACAATTAATCCTTTTACCATTTTCTTATGTTAACAAATTATCATGATGAGTTATATAATTCTTAACAGTTGTTCATGGACAATTTAGTCGTTTTTGCCTCCTTATCTTACGGGGCCCCGTCTTTTGAGTTCCAAAGGTTCCTTGAGACATTGATTATTTCGTCTTGTTGCATTCTCCTATTCTTTAATCTGTGCATTTACAGGGGTCTTCAAGAAAAGCGGAAGAATAGGTTTAGTTATCTGGCCAGACTATAACTCCATCACGTACAAATCATGATTTCCGAGACGAAAAATGAACCGACGATTTTGGTGGAACGAAGGGCATTCACCCGGTGTTCTCGTAATCGTCTAGCTCTCAGGGCTAAGTAGATTTCTTTTATTTCCTTTTTTTTGTGACCACAGGCGGGTTCGGCTGCAACGAGTGATCGAGGATCGTTAAGAGGCGTGGTAACGCAAGGCCCGCAGCTGACGGTCGATAACCAACCCGCCCGGTTGCCGCTAGTTTCGTGTATCGCCGCTCGCTCGAGTGGCGTAGGTGACATTTTCTAGAGAGCTTAGTGTTTTGAAAAATCGGGCCCTGTTGTACCATCATCCGCACTCTTTTACCTCGACTGACCCATTGGTATCTGTTAACAGATATTGTAGTTTCCGGGGCCTGCAGGGACTGTTGCTCGTATAATTGTTTACCGAATGCCCCCTTTCGCCAGAAGTCTCGAAACCCATGACTGAACTAAGAGTTCGTTTGTGCGAATAGCGCGAAGTTACGGCCTGACGTAACATCTCCCCCCTTAAAACGATTATTAGGATGAAAGACTAATAATCGAACGTACGCCTATGGGGGTGATGGTGTATTTCCGCCCTTCTTGAATTTACTTGATAAACATTTTTTGTTGTTGTCATCATTCCATAGCTGCTAATGATCGGTTCGCGTGAACTCTTCACTCTTTTTGCAATTTTCTTTGATGCTATTATTTTTGATTAAGAGAATCAATTTCTCGTTCGCCTTTGGAATTCATAAGTAGGTAACCTCTACGAGGGCACGTGTCAGTTTCCTTTTTTTACAGTTTCGCTTATTCAAGAGTATTCGATTTCCCCTGGACTTTCCATGATCTATCATTGTGTATCTCGTTGTACGTATCTCGTTGTTCATATCGTTCCGATTGTCGTAACTGTGTATTTCCTCGTAAATATTTGCAATTATATTTTAATTAGTGTATTCAAAACGCATTATTACTAGCTTTTCCCTACCTATAAGCGTACTGCGAGTAGATTCCCCTTTTCTTCTTTTATTCTCTCTCCCTTTTTTTCTGGAGTTTATTTCTTTTCTCTCTTTTTTTTATTTGTTTGTTAATTCAATTAAAGTGTTAACGTTCAAAATGTAACCTAGGTGAGTTTTTACTCCTTATAACAATTAGCCTCTTTTTCTTTGTTTTTTTTTGTTTTTGCTTCCTCATAGAGGAAGCTTTGTTTTCGTGAAAATTTTTTTTTTTCGAGATTTTCATGTTAACATACTTAGAATCACCTAAAACGTCGAGAAAAGTGGTCTAGAAAATATGTCTGTATGTGTGTATGTGTGTGTGTGTGTGTGTGTGTGTGTGTGTGTATGTATGGTCCAGGCACCGAACATTCAATTGTTCATAACTCAGGAATAGCATGGTGGATCGAGCTAAAAATTGGCACGGAAGTAGAGTATTAAATCCTCTGTAATTCACATCTTTTTAAAATTAAATATATCCATGTATACAAATTTTATCGAATTTTTAATTTTTCAAAAAAATTGCGTGATCGCTCTAACTTTCGTAAAAGTTCGACGACTCAGCTATATACTTCATCATAAATAAAGACACGTTCAATGTTGTTTGATATTGAATTTCAGCGAAATCGGTAAAGCGGTTCCGGTTTTATAGAATTTTGAATTTTTCGAAAAAAATTAATTTTGCTCTATATCACGTCGAATCTCATCAACTGAACCAAAATATTGAACAGTAAAAAAATAACATACAGCGCTGCCACGTATAAAATTTGGTGACGATCGGTAAAGTCGTTCGGATTTTACGCTGTTCTGAATTTTTGAAAAAATTAAGATTTTCGCTGTAACTTATAGAAAAGTTATTAAAGTAAGTCAAAACTTTGTATGTAATCAAAATTAGATGTAACGGTGTTTGTAACGGAGTTTTTTTTTATTCAAATTTTAAAAAATTGCAAAGATTTGTTCAAATTGAAAAAAAGTTGCAAAGTAGAACTTTGCACACTGCTTCCTCATTAATTCCCATTTTTCACAAAGCTTCCTCTATGAGGAAGCCAAAGTTAATAAATAAGCTTCTTCATAGAGGTGGCTTTGTGAAAAATGGGAATTAATGAGGAAGCAGTGTGCAAAGTTCTACTTTGCAACTTTTTGTTTACTATGCGGTCCTATGTAAAATTAATCAGAATTAGGTGTGAAATCGCACCTGACCATATACTTAACTAATGCCCTAATTAATCCGATGTTCTTAAAATTAAACCTTCCTAATGCAACATATCTACGCTATGTAGTAACCGAAAGAGGGTGTTTCCTAAGGTCTTGAAGTTGCACGGGTGATGATGGTGGCTTCTGGTCACGGGGCGTCTTCTTTGGATTCTCGTCGTAGATGTCGGCAGGTCAATGACTTGTTGGAGATGTCTACCTGATGTCTTCGTCTAGAATGCGTCGTCGATAGGTAGATTGAAGCTCTCGACGTCAGCAGCGAGCGTTTTTTCCTTTGGGCGCGACACTGGGTGTCACGGCGGTTTTGATGAGTCGCGACGAGAAAGTGAAACTTCCGTCTCTCTTATTCCCATTGGGTTGCCTTTACCAGATGTGTCCGAGAGCGCGATGACCGCTTCTCCGTTGTCAGGTATGAATGGCTTCCGGGCTTCGGGCCCCTTGCGTTCGTGTTGCCCGTGCCTTGCGCGTGCCTGGGATAGCCCTCTTAGCCTCGGGTGACTAGGTGACTCATCTTGTATTATTCAATCGGCATAATGTGGCTTAATCTGGACTATCTAATGGTAACAACGAATTAATAGGTGAATTTACACGTACGTCTTATTCGTTCTTTTTTTTCGGTTATTATTATTTTTTTTCTTTTCGTCTCCTTCCTCTTTTTTTTATAGTTTTTTTTTCACTGATATGTCTATTTGCTCTGTGTTGGTATATTATTATTATCGATTAATACTAATATATATATATCTATGTATTTTTTTTCTTTTTTCCATTGACACACAAAAAATAATAACAAAAAATATATTTTTGTTTGTTTGTTAAATAATCCCCTAGTGTAAATCATTCGTAGTCATCCCAAGATGTTGCTTTTAAGATCATTTGAGATCTAACCCCAGGAAATCGGTTAATTTCGGTTATAACAAGAATAATTTTTACTCACGAGATTGTTTGTGATACGTACGGTCTTAACCACCTGGGGTGGAAATATTGTTCAGTACCTTTTTTCGTCGTAGACAGAGTTAAGGTAGGTTATGAGTAGATGTGCAAGTTCGAAATCATCATTCGTCACGAAGGTGGCGGTTTTGTTTAGGGTACTTGGTCCTTCGTTTGGTGAGGTTTAACCTGAACCTTGGTTTGTGACATTCTTTGCGGCCCGTACGTCTCCGAGTGCACTCAATATTTCCTCCGTTTTTGAGTAAAGATTATTCAATATTTCGGCGACTTCCTCTCCGCTCAGGCAAGGCAGTGGTGGTGCGTCTATAGTGGGGTTAATGGGAGACTGCGAGGCCTCTTCCGGTGCTGGAACCTCGCATGATTCCTTCGTAGAGGGTTAAGGGTCCGGGATTTTCTCCGGGTTTTCGTGATCGTGGTGATTTGATGACGCCTTCACAGTGGCCATTAAACCCGTTCCTTTGTGACTTCGGAGTACTCTATTTGATGGGGGAACATCTGATCGTGATCTTTTCGTAGGTTTATTACGGTGACTCTCGGTGGGTGAGGGGCGCTTCCTTCCTTCGCGCGGGGACATGTTGCAGGCCTAAGACTGTATAGATTCATTTATTATTTGTTATTCTACTATTGGTGCATTGTTCTCCACAATTTTCCGTGTGCACCATGAAGATCATCGCTCTATAATTAAAATTCTTGAATTAATTCTACAATTACAGGTAAAATGAAGCAGCAAGCGTTTTTAGTGAACTAATCTTATGTATGACATTAACATAACCGATTGTAAGAATACATTTTTTTTGTATTTTCATTGTTAAATCCAATATAATTATTTGTTATTCCGAGTATCGTTTTTTTTCATTTTTTTTCTTTTCAGATTAATTGTGACTTAGAACACATTTTTTTTTTTATCTTTTTTTTTCTTTAAAATTTTTTTTTTTTCTGATCATTTTTTTTCTTCGGGCTCAGTGATCGTTTCCCTCTTTTTCTTCAAGGAATGTTAGGTTGTTTTCTGTCTCTGTTAAGGGTACATCTGGGTACATTTTACTGCTTTCTCCCGTGTTAGCTGCAGTACTGGGGTCCGTGATTTTCGTGTTCTTTGTCTTGTGTTTTTCGGTTGACGGCGCGGTGGTGATAGTGTGTGGAACCGCATTGGGCATTCCCGTTGCCCAGACGAAGGATAATGGTTGTGTCAATTGGTTTTTCATAAAGTAAGGGTTATACTGTGGAGGCAAACAATTTTCAGAAAAAGTTTGAAACGTTGGGGGAGTATAGCCGGGAGCGGCCTCGGGCTGATTTGCCTCTCTATTTTCGGGTTCACGTACATTGTACATAACGGCCACGTCATTTAATGGATTCTCGTTAGAGTCGTCTCCCTTAGATTTTTTTCGTACTACTTTTTCGCTTTTTCTACCTGGAGCTGACGGTTCTCCGTTGGGTTTCTCGGGCTTTCCAGAATTACTTGGTCGTCGACTCAAATGTAAAAGCAGATTAGTGACCGAGTCCCAAACTGCTCCTAAAAGATATATAGACCAACCGTATACGGTATGTAATGTATATCCGTGGATAATAGTGTCAAAAGTGTGTTTAATCATGCGGCAAATTAATAGAAGTCCAATTAGTCCGGCGCTGATATTTCCGAAAATGGATAGATATCCCCACGTTTTTTCCCAAGTGGACTGAATAATTTTTGTGACAGATGCATCATCGAGTAAATTAGAGATTGAACCTCCTCGCATGATAGTGGGTTGACCAGATATTCCTCGAGCTACTGAATTTAATATAGCCGGGCGTTCGGCGGGGAACATTATATGGTCCCTTAGCTCGTCGAGATCTTTCTGTGTGTATATGCCACTGGTGGCGAGAGTGTGTGGGTTTCTGTATTGCCAGGTAGGCGCCGTGAGCGGTTTTACGACTGCGGGCGGCATGGCACGCACGGGGTCCGGGCCCATGCTATACCAAACGCCGTCTAGCATATACATAGGCGATACCAAGCGGTTGCACGTGACTTGCAGACCCATTTTTGTCAAAATATGAGTTCTAGGTGAAAAATAGTATGTATTATTTCCAATGTAAACTGGTAATTGATCATAACACTCTTTAGTCTGATGGATTTTTACGTCGATTGGAATGCATTTAATTATGTGTACGACCTCTCCGGCCGGAAGAGCCATATAACCGGGTCCTTTCATTATATTGTAAGCGAATTCGTCGGGCGAGCGCCTAGAGATGGTAAGGGCAGTTTGGAGGACCTGACGCTCGAGATTGCATTTTTGCGTTAATATATCGTGGTACATATGTTTGAGTTCCGTACGAATGTGTTTTTCGACATATACGAATTTGGAATTCATGTATGCGAACAAATCTAAATTGTTTACAGAGATCAATTCCTTTTTAATAAACGGATTTCCTCTTTCCGTGGGTACAATCATTAATTTGGGGTGTTCAGTGCGAATTAAAGTGTATCCACAGACGTGCGTCGCGCCCTTGGCGGTAAGTGCGAATACAATTTCCCCTTAGGTCATGGAATATTGTAACAAGTCCCTGTCCACTACCTATTTTTTCCCTTTTCCACCGACTCTCCGTACCTCTGGCCCACGGGCCTGCATTCCTAATTTATCGCTTCCTGACCTACGGCCCGGCTCGACGCGACGCACTATGTCTCCATAGGTCCCCTAAACGCAGCTATTATCGCCTGCATCATAATACCGCCACTCGCGTGGCCTACGTGACTTTTCCCGAATCCCTTTTTATCGCTAGTTTCCCATGCACGCTGCACCTATCTAAACAACCGCCTTTTCCCGGAATCCAGTCACACAAGTGTCCGTCTCCCGCCGAAGCTTCCAGACTCATCTCAAATTCTTATCCACGTCCCTTTTTATCGCCTGTTTCCCACGCACGCCTCGCCTAATCAGCTATGCGTCTTTCCAGGAAACCAGCCACACGTGCGCCCTTTTCCGCCGAACTTTCTGGACTCTTCTCCCAAAATTCCTCCCCACCAACACCATTTTCCCACAGTTCACTCCCATATAAGCACCTCCCGCGTTACCTCTTTAGTCAGTCATCACCGAAACTCTGCGCGACACTGTAACGCTGCCAGATTTTGTACACAAGAATAAATGTCTTGAGCAGTTCAACAACGTGTTAACCGAGTCCCTCCGTCCTGAAACCGCGTTCTGTAGCACAGTTGGCTACTCGATATAACAAAAACCCTGAATTATCCCTTCGCGACATCACAATTGGTGCTAAGTGTGGGGTAGTCAACTGAACATTGCTGGGAACATAGGACCGATCGACGACACCAAGAATCTGCAAAAGGCAACAAAATTCAACACTGGACACGTACAAAAAATCGGTGAGTAAAAACCAATTTACTCAATACCGCGTACCCGTGAATATCGCGACCGATTCAGAGACTGATTCAACGAAAACAAGCAACATGTCGCTCACGAAGATTAACGAATCAATTAAAGACGCCGTGAACAGAGTTCTCGAGCGACAATCGGAATTCGGAGAACATCAAAGAAACGAACAACGATCGCGAACAAACAGCGTCATATCCGAGGAACAGTTTGAAGAAATAACGCCACAAGAGGCGATTGAATTAATAAAAGAATTCAACGGAAAAAATATTGGTGTCGAAGGATTCATCGCTTCTATCGAAAGTGTGCGACAACAAGTGACGCGTCAAGATTATCTGCGCCGACTAATAATCGCGAAACGAATCGTTGGTGACGCGGCACGTGAACTTCAGGAGTACGAGACCGACTCCTACGAAAAATTATTCGGTGCGCTACGAATCCTGTTCGGAAATTTACAGCCGGTTAGTGTGTTTCGTGATAGGCGTTCGCGTACGTTTCAAGGACGAAACGAAACAGTTTCGAGATTTACAAACCGATTTCTCGAAGTACAAAATCAAGTGCTAGCCGTTCTCGCGAACTCCACCGCGGATGAAACGCGACGCAAATTTATTATCGAGTACGAACGCGAACAAGGCCTCGAACAATACCTCCTGGGTCTTCGAAAAGAAATATCCACCGAAGTGCGCGCACAACGTCCAGAAAATATTCGAGCAGCCATCGCGAAGGCTCAAGCCGCCGAAGCCTACGATTACACGAGAGAGATGATGACGCGAAACCTCAACGCCGCTGAACGCAACCCAGGTACGCAACGACCGCCGACACATTCGACAAACAGACCACTCGCCGCTTCGTCTTCAACGCAGCGCCCGCAGGTTACCTGCAGCTACTGCCAGCGACAAGGCCACTGCGAAAGGGACTGCCGGACGAAAATGTATGACACGCAGCGAAGATCGAACGCTCCTGCACAACAATCGGGTTTTCGGAAGGACATGCCTCCACCCCGTCCACCATTACGAATCAACCACCTACCGCCGGAGAAAATACACGAAACCGAAGCAGCAGAGCGATCCCTCGAGTTAACGCCGTGGGATGCGCAAAACGAGTCATCAAGCTCTCCATGCGAGACATCAGAGGACCAGGACGATTTTTACTAGATACCGGAGCCGCTATCAGCCTCATCAAAGTGGGCTGCCTGAAAGGAACGTCACTCGTCGATAGGAAAGTCAACACCGAATTTAGGATGGGCAACGATGTACACAAATCGTTGTTCGTCACACAACAAGAGTACGAAGGACGGAAACAAATTTTTCATGTTGTCCCTGATGACTTCCCTCTCGAAGAAGATGGTCTCATTGGCGTTCCATTTATGGAGAAATATCAAACGTACATCGGCATCGGAAAGGAAAACTTCCTGCAATTTAACGGAAAACGACTCGATTTTGAGCCACTCACTATTACAGTTCCCGCAAGATCAATCAATTTTATTACCGTACCAACGAACGTTGCAAACGGACCAGCAATCACCAGCGAGGAAAATTCAGATTCCATAGTACCTTGCGTGTTCCAAGCCAAGGACTATGAAGCCCGAGTGCCAGTAATTAACGACTCGGAAGAACCCAAACGGGTTACAGTGGACCTAGTGCGTGGGCTGCCCTTTGAGGGACCTACCTCGTCACCGGCGGAGGCGCGCCAAGACGCACCGGCGGACGCATTAAGGATCCACCACATTAAAGAGCACAACTCGGCAGACAGAATCCGAGCTTTGAAAGAAAACGTGCGTCTACAGCACGTGCCACCAGAGCTAGCTGAACAGGTGTGGGACATCGTGTCGTCTTACCCCGACGTGTTCGCTCTACCTGTCGACCCACTGCCAGGCACAAAAGCGGTCAAACATCGCATCATAACCAGTGATGACGTTCCAATAAACGTCAAGCAGTACCGATACCCTCCGGCACACAAGGAGGAAATCGACAGACAAATCAACGACATGCTGGAGCAAAAACTTATCGAGCCCAGCGACTCACCGTACAACGCCCCACTCTGGGTTGTACCGAAGAAATCCGATGCATCGGGGAAGAAGAAGTGGCGAATAGTCATTGACTTCCGAAAATTAAATGAGAAGACTGCCCACGACGCATACCCCTTGCCATGCATCGACGAAATTTTGGATCAGCTCGGAAGAGCCAAGTACTTTTCCGCCTTCGACCTCGCCTCTGGATTCCACCAGATACCGATGGACGAACGGGACAAACAGAAGACAGCGTTCTCGACGCCATCAGGACACTTCCACTACAACCGGATGCCTTTTGGTCTCAAAAACGCACCTGCAACGTTCCAACGAATGATGAACAATGCATTGCGTGGACTGATCGGCAACACGTGCTTCGTTTACCTCGACGACATAATTATTTACGGGAACACAATGGAAGAACACAACAAAAAACTAACTGACGTCTTGAACCGTCTACGCGAAGCAGACCTCAAACTACAACCGGATAAATGTGAATTTCTTCGTCCGGAATTGGAGTTCTTGGGACACGTCATATCAGAGGAAGGTGTAAAACCAAATCCCAAGAAAGTTGAAGCTGTCGCGAATTTTCCGACCCCTAAGGAACCCAAACACATAAAACAATTCCTTGGACTCGCAGGATATTATCGGAAATTCATCAAGGACTTCAGTAAAATGGCAAAACCTCTGACCGAATTGTTGAAGAAGGACGTCACGTGGACATGGAGCGAAAAGCAGGAGCAAGCATTCCAGTTGCTACGTACCGCGCTGACAACTGCGCCCGTACTACAGTACCCCGACTTCGAAAAAGAATTCGTCCTCACCACCGACGCAAGTAACCACGCGGTCGGTGCAGTATTATCTCAGGGTCCGATCGGAAAGGATCGGCCGGTCGCTTACGCCTCGCGTACCCTGAATAAGGCAGAGCAACGCTACTCTACCACCGAAAGGGAAATGCTCGCGATTACCTGGGCAACAAAACATTTCCGTCAATACTTGTACGGAAAACAATTTAAAATTGTCACCGATCACAAGCCGCTGATCTGGATATTGAAGGCAACTGATCCTCCAACTAACAGCCGACTGATGCGCCTACGGATGAAACTCGAAGAATACGAGTATGAGCCAATTTATAAAAAAGGCTCTCTCAACACCAACGCAGATGCTCTCTCTCGCATCTACGCCGTTACCACCAGGAGTAAAAAACGATCGGAAGCAACAGAGAAAAATGAGACGACTCAACATGCCAGCAACGACAAGAACGATGTTTCGGGAGATCAACAGCAAGAGGAACCATCCGACGAAGATCCACCACTCTACATGGAGTTCGAGTTGTGCAAAAGCACGCCTCTGGTACCTGAAATCAGCGAAGACGTCCCACCGAAGGATGTTCCCGCTTTAAAAATAGTGGATGCACCGAATGACGCCCCAGACTGTCTTCATGTTGACTTCTCCGAGGATGAAATTGATTGGTTTAACCGCATTGCAGCCTCTCTGATGGAAACCAACGGCCCGACGAAAATTTATCTGGGCTGTGATTACCTTCGCGCCCATCCGGGAATAAAAAACCGAATCAAACAAATGATCAATTTCATCTGGTCAACCAGAGAGAACCGGCCACTACTGTACTTCTACGACAACGATCTTTACGAGCCGGGTACAGAAGAAGAACGTCAACGTATTATAAAGGAGCACCATGGGACTAAGGCAACCGGGCACTTCGGTATAGCCAAGACTCTCGACCGAATAAAGGCAGTTGCTACCTGGCCGAACATGCAGAGAGACATCGAAGACTACATTCGAAGATGCGACGCCTGCCAGAAGATAAAGCTAGTGCGCGTGCGGCCTCAAGCTGAAGCCGTAATTACCGACACGCCCGAACGACCGAATGACAAAATAGCGTTGGATCTCGTAGGACCCATACCCGAGTCAACAGAGGGCTACAAGTACATAATGTCGATACAGGACCAGCTCACGAAATATATTACGTTGATCCCTCTCAAGACTCAAGATGCACAAGCCACCGTAAATGCACTCGTTGAACATTTTATTTACATTCACGGTGCACCAAAGAAAATTCTCACAGACGGAGGTCGCAACTTCATCAGCCAGACGTTTAAGCACATGGAAAAACTCTTCAAGATTTCGCACATGACAACGACCACGTTCCACCCTCAAAGCAACGGAAGTTTAGAGAGAGCCCACGGACCGATCAAGGAACAAATTAAGGCTCTCATTCACGACCACCGCAAGGACTGGGATAAGAAGCTGAAATTCGTTTCCATGGCATACAACACGGCGAAACAAGAAGGCATAGGACTTACACCGTTTGAGATGCAGTTCGGACGGAAACCGAACATCCCGAACAGCATCCCTATCCACCGAACAAACGCGACGATCGATGAATACTTCGAGGGACTTCGCGCAGACCACGATCGCATCTTAAAGAAAGGACGAGACTATCTCATCGCAGCAAAAGAACGCTACAAGGCAAATCAAGATGCTCACATCCATCGACCCACTCCACTCTTCAAGAAGGGCGACAAAGTTCTTGTGGCTCAAGAACGAGACAAATCGCCGCTCGCTCCGAAGTGGGAGGGCCCCGCGTTAATTCTCGAGAAAACATCCGATGTCAACTACGAAATCTTACTACGCAATAGACGAAAATTGATTCATGTCAACAAGCTCAAACCTTATTTCCGACACTAATACTTGTTTTATGTCCAGGTCACAATTTCTCCACTGTCCGTACCCTCATTCCGTTAAACGTAGCACAGCAACCGGCAGACCACGTCGACCTCAGGGTACCTCCGGACCAGGCATTCTGCAACATCTCCATGACGAAGACACGAGGATCGACCTGGCTATTTATGTTATACGCACTACCAGCCAATACTGTATTACTGCGAAGAAAATTCATTTTTTTTTGTTATATGAATTTTCTAAAATAAGGGGGGAGGTGTAACAAGTCCCTGTCCACTACCTATTTTTTCCCTTTTCCACCGACTCTCCGTACCTCTGGCCCACGGGCCTGCATTCCTAATTTATCGCTTCCTGACCTACGGCCCGGCTCGACGCGACGCACTACGTCTCCATAGGTCCCCTAAACGCAGCTATTATCGCCTGCATCATAATACCGCCACTCGCGTGGCCTACGTGACTTTTCCCGAATCCCTTTTTATCGCTAGTTTCCCATGCACGCTGCACCTATCTAAACAACCGCCTTTTCCCGGAATCCAGTCACACAAGTGTCCGTCTCCCGCCGAAGCTTCCAGACTCCTCTCAAATTCTTATCCACGTCCCTTTTTATCGCCTGTTTCCCACGCACGCCTCGCCTAATCAGCTATGCGTCTTTCCAGGAAACCAGCCACACGTGCGCCCTTTTCCGCCGAACTTTCTGGACTCTTCTCCCAAAATTCCTCCCCACCAACACCATTTTCCCACAGTTCACTCCCATATAAGCACCTCCCGCGTTACCTCTTTAGTCAGTCATCACCGAAACTCTGCGCGACACTGTAACGCTGCCAGATTTTGTACACAAGAATAAATGTCTTGAGCAGTTCAACAACGTGTTAACCGAGTCCCTCCGTCCTGAAACCGCGTTCTGTAGCACAGTTGGCTACTCGATATAACAAAAACCCTGAATTATCCCTTCGCGACATCACAATATACTATTTGTTTAAAATGAGTGTGTGTCTGTTGTTTGATCTGCATTTCCTTCGTATAGCAAGCCGTATCTGTCTGTTTTACATGCGTTTTCGCGGCAGCGGATCCCAATACGTGTTTCCTCCGTCCACGTCGTCGCATTGTCCTTCGTTTAAATTACACCGTGTGCCCGAACGTAGATGTACATTGTTGGCGTCAACGTTTACTTAGGCCGTATAATCTCTCAAAGATATTTTTACCGTCCCTTTTACTATTACATTATCCCAATTACCGTAAGGATCGGAGTAATAAACTCCTTGACACTTGCCGTCTGAATCTAGACTACCGCTAATTGACACGGGCCTGGAGGTAGTGTGGTTCGCTTTTATTCCAACGATTTCGGTATTTCCGATTTTTATATTTCCCTGGCGATGCAATTGTCGGCAGCGATCTAGTGATATGTCGTCGACATAGGCATATTCACCGTTAGGTACGCCCATGGTGTGTGAAAACATTCCGCATTTTTTTATCGTGCGCAGAATTTCGACTTTGCATTGTATTACGTGTATTGACCCGTATTGGTTGATTTGCACTAATTGTATGTAAGTTTTAGTAACATTAACCTCGGGTTGAGGAATATTGCATTCCCCTACGTCCAATAAAGATAAGGTGGTGATGTTGCTTGAGGCTGCTCCGCAGTCGTAGCCAATCAGGGCGTCCGCGGGGAGTAGGAGGCGGTACAGAAGTAGTATTGCTACGCTCCATAGCTCCCTCCTTGTCGGACTCATCTGTAATATGCCGTTAAAACACACCTTTACCCTTTTCCTCTTTGGCTAACTGGGATCCGAATATTTTTGTCGCGCGCGTTAGCTTTTCTCGCCGTTTATCCCTTCTCTCCATTTTTGCCTGGTTCTACCTGTCCAGTGAGTCGTGGCGTGTGGGAGTTTAGTGGGAGAAAAATCGTGATGAGTGGGGAAGAAGGCTGTCGTGAAGTTTTCTTCGTTAAGAAAGTTTCGAATCAAAATCACTCTCGTTTCTTTTGTCAACAAGCAACAATTCCCAAAAATGGCATCTTCACCTGTTTCGTCCGCTGCGTCCGGAGCTAGCTCCGAATACGACGGTAAGTTGTAGTTTGTGGCATTAATACCCATGTCCTTGTATATTTTATTAATGTTTGTGTATGTTTTCTTTTTTTTCAGTTGGTTTTGTCGTCTCCGCGGAAGACAAAAAGTGGATTGAGGAGAAGAGAGCGGCCTTGGCTGACTACATCAAGCCGAAGCAGCCGCTCCCCACGCATCCGGGGGCCAGAGTGCCGGCTATCATTGGTAAGTGTCGTTGACAGATAACTGTCTTATTGCTTTTTATTTATTTTTAACTTTTAAATTAATATTTTTTTCATGTTGTTTTATTTTTCCAGATCTCGACCGGTGTCCTCGCTACCCGGGGCTTTGCCGGTACCACTGCTGGCATCACGTCGATGAAATAACCGTGGAGGTTAACACATACACCGGGGTACGCACATTTCACGACAACTGGGACGAGATAGCGTCCCCGCTCCCGCTGACCGGCCGCTGCGTCCGCTGCGAACTGGGCGAGCCCGCCCAAGTGCGTCGCCAGCCCGGATTCGTGGACCGGGACGGCAACGTGCGGTTGGTGTATGATACCCGGGGGCATCGGGACCAACACTACCTTTCCCTCGAATAGTTTAAGGAGTAATTTTTATTATTAATTTTTTTTTTATTTTTTTCATCTTTTCGTTCGTTTTATTTTTATTATTAAGTCCTCTTCTTTTTTATGTATTAGTTTTAAGAATAAAAAGAAAAATTCAATTTAATTTTCGGTGTGTTCGTGTCAATTTTCTTTGCGAACTTCGATCCCTTGTCCTTTATTTTTAAGTATGGCAAGATGGTTCTGCCCACTTGCCGATGAGGTTTTTCTTTTGGTTGGTTCCCGGAGATCTGGGTCGGATTTCGTCGGTCGGGTCGGTCGGTTGGTTAGTTGGTCGGTCGGTTGGTCGGGGTCCTGTCGGTCTTTCCTCGCGAGGTGAGGCCGCAACAACGTTCTGCGGGGTGTCCACGCGGGTACATATTACTGCCTCTGAGTGCTCCTGCACTCATTGCTTTGTTGGTGGGTTTTTTTCTCTCTCTCTTTTTTCAGTTGTCCGAACAGTAATAGTTCGTTGAGAACAAAAGAACATGCAATGAACTCCCTATTCCTTCCTTCCTTCCTCCTTTTTTTTTTTTTTTTTAGGTAGCAGTTAGCGGCGGTCCGTGACCCGGTCCGTGAGCGGATGACCCGTGAGATGCTCATCTCAACGATGAGGGATGTCGTCCCCCCCCCCCTTTTTTTTTCTTTCAGCCTCTCTCTCTTTTCCTTTTTTTTATATTTTTTTTTCTTTTTCTCCTTTGTGTGTGTGCGTGTGTGTGTGTGTGTGTGTGTGTGCGTGTGCGTGTGCGTGTGCGTGTGCGTGTGCGCGCGTGCGTGCGCGCGTGCGTGCGCGCGCGCGTGCGTGCGTGCGTGCGTGCGTGCGTGCGTGCGTGCGTGCGTGCGTGCGTGCGTGCGTGCGTGCGTGCGTGCGTGCGTGCGTGCGTGCGTGCGTGCGTGCGTGCGTGCGTGCGTGCGTGCGTGCGTGCGTGCGTGCGTGCGTGCGTGCGTGCGTGCGTGCGTGCGTGCGTGCGTGCGTGCGTGCGTGCGTGCGTGCGTGCGTGCGTGCGTGCGTGCGTGCGTGCGTGCGTGCGTGCGTGCGTGCGTGCGTGCGTGCGTGCGTGCGTGCGTGCGTGCGTGCGTGCGTGCGTGCGTGCTGGGCATCGAAAATTCAATCGCCTCACTCAGAAACCGTTCGAGCGATCTGGCTCAAATTTGGCACACAAGTAGAGTAGTTGCCCCTCTTCCAATGGCGAGATTTTTGATAACATATATACAGTCATTAAGATTTTATGTAGTTTTTAATTTGTTGAAAAAAGGGCGTGGTCGCTCTAACTTTCATAAAAGTTCGACGATTTGGCTAAATTGTTCTTCATAATGGAAGATACGTTCAATGTTGTATGGTATTGAATTTCGACAAAATCGGTAAAGCGATTCAGATTTTATACAATTTTGAAATTTTCGAAAAAAAAAAAAATTTAGCTCTAAATCACGTCGAATTTTAACAAATGATCCGAATTGTTGAATAGTGGAAAAACAACATACAGCCCTGCTACATACGAAATTTGGTGATGATCGGTAAAGTCGTTCGGATTTTACACCATTTTTATTTTTTCAAAAAATTTAGATTTTCGCGATAACTTCCGCAAAAGTTAAGAAAGTAAGATAAAACTTTGTATCTGTTACGGATCGACTTAAATTGTGGGTGGCATCGATACACATAAACCGTTGAAACGGACGTTTATTGAAACTGATTATATTTATTTAATTGAAATAATTATGAAACACAAGTAAAATCAATAATAAAACAGACAAAATAATGAAATGCGAATAAAACAAAGAAACAAAGATAATTACTTACAAACGAACTTACGAGGAATAACTTACACTTAAAACACGGCACTTAAAACACTACGCAAGAATAATAATTAACGGTTCGACGATCGGAATATAAACTAAATCAATTAAATCAACTTAATACTACAGAATTATTATTAGATATTAACGGTTCAAGACATGATCAAAGAGTATGTGATTTGGGCGATCCGATGCGCCAGGTAAACTCTGATGCACCGGGTGGGGGCGATGGCGTGATTTCAGTATTTGCTGACAGCAATGACCTTGCTCGGTCGCCGAGCTCGGACAGAAATGGTCAATGCACTGAAGGTGCTGACTTTATTACAAAAATGCGCCATCGTCCCGCGACGAGTTACTACGAATTAATATTCGCGGACATTCGAGCAAATTCTCCAATATAAAATATGTATGTATGTAATGTAAAATTTCCGAGCGCTCAGTCCTATACGGACCATTGTGCTCGTGCCCATTCACGGGAGGGTATCCGATTATGTAGGATAGTCGGTTAGGCGAGCCTCCTTTGCAAAGTGCAGGAGGGCGCGCACCCCAACCTCCTCAAGGTCCAGAGATTCGAGTACGGGCGCCCCAAGTACCTTCCTGCGAATGTCCTCCAGCGCCCTGCATCTCGTAATCACGTGGAGGGGTGTTTCTTCCTCCTCCGTACATCTCGGACAGAATGGTTCTTCACTTAGCCCCAGTCGTCTTAGATGCTTCCCTGTGTGCCAATGTCCAGTGACAAGGCCCACTACAGCCTTGAGCTGATATCTGTCTAGGCCCATTAATACAGAGCCTAGCTTGCCCGAGGGACCTTTAAACAAGGCCCTCGAGTGTCCCATGCCTTCTGTCCGTAGCCAGAGGTCCGCAAATCGTCCCTCCACCCACTGCTTCGACAGGGTCTTAATATGATCCATGGCAATTGGGACATGGCAAATCCTTGCCGGATCAGTAACCGTAGCCCCGGCCCTGGCAAGGATATTCGCCTCTTCGTTTCCCTGGATGCCCACGTGTCCAGGCACCCAAAGAACTTTTACTTTGTTGCTGCAGGCAACCTGCGACAACAACGCATTGCAGTCAAGCACCAATCCGGACTTCTTCACCACATGGTGGAGTGCCCCGATGGCCGCCCGACTGTCACTGCATATATATATGTGCTTGCCACTGTATCCCTTGTCCAGGATGAGCCTGGCACAGGTCCAGATGGCGTACACCTCTGCTTGGAGCACCGAGGCAGTGTCTCCCAGCGCCAAGGATATCCTTGTTTTGGGTCCACTGCTCCATATTCCCGCTCCTGATCCTGTTCCTGTTTTGGATCCATCTGTGTACCAGACGAGCCCACCAGGAGACAGAAGTTTGTCTTGTTCCTCCATCCATTCCTGCCTACTGGGATAGAGGACTTGGTAATTGTGGTCGAATTGGTGGAAGCGGTCACAGCAATCCCCTCCTCGCGCTAGGATCCCTTCAAGGTCCCCATCGCGCTGCAGTAGTGACGCGTGGCCCGCCTCTGCCCTCTTCCACTTACCACTGAAGTGTAGGCGTAACGCAGCATTTTTGGCGTTAGCCTCGACTAAGATGTGAGGGGGCGCCATGTTCAAAAGGGCCCCCATGGCCAAGGTCGGGGTCGTTCTCATCGCCCCCGTGATTCCAAGGCCCACTAATCTATAAATTTTATCCAGTGTCTTCCTGTTGGTGGCCTTCTGCAAAGCGGGCCACCAAACCAGGGAAGCGTACGTTATTTGGGGAACCAGGATGGCCGTGTATATCCACTTGACCATTTCCGGTTTTAAGCCCCATGTTTGTCCAAACATTCGCCTACAGGCCCAGAAAGTGGCAGTGGCTTTCGTAGCCTGTCTGGCGATGTGGCTTTTCCAGCTGAGCTTGCTATCCAGGGTGACGCCTAGGTAGCGTACCTCCGAGGAGTATTGCAGCTCAGTTCCAAATATGTAGGGGGGTTTTGGTTGAAAACCTCTCCTCCGTGTAAATAGCATCATCTCCGTCTTGCTCGGGTTAACCCTCAGCGACTTGGAGGTGCACCATTCTTGCATGAGGTGGAGTGCGCGCTGCATTCTCCACGTCATCTCTGCTGAGTGGGAGCCTCTGACCATTATCATAATGTCATCAGCATAACCCACCACGTTTACCCTGAGCCCATCGAGTGCCGCCAGTAGCCCGTCAACGACCATTGTCCACAGGAGGGGGGATAGTACCCCCCCCTGCGGACAGCCCCGCTTAACGTGCGCCCTCGCGGTTGACCCTCTGAGCCCTGCGGTAACCGTTCTTGTGCGAAGCATGAGGTGTATCCATTCGATGATAGACTCATCTACCCTGAATTCCCTTGCAGCCTCGCATATGGCGTCGAAGGAGGTGTTGTCAAACGCTCCTTCGACGTCCAAGAACACGCATAGGGCCGACTCCTTCCTGCCGAGCGTCCTCTCTATATCTTTAACAATACAGTGGAGGGCGGTCTCGACAGACTTGCCGGCCTGGTAGGCGTGCTGTGAGGTTTGCACCGGTCTATCAACCAGTGCTCCCTCTCTAATGTACCTATCAACCAGTCTCTCCAGCGTTTTAAGGAGGAAAGACGTCAGGCTGATCGGTCTGAATGACTTGGCCTGGTCATAGCTGCTTTTACCCGGCTTTGGGATAAAAACTACCCTGACCTCACGCCAAGCTTTAGGCACGTATCTTAGTGCCAAACAGGACCGAAAGATACGGTTCAGGCGCTTGATGAGAGGCTCCCCTCCCTCTTGTAGGAGGGCGGGGAAAATCCCATCCACCCCTGGACTTTTGTACCGGTCAAAAGTCTTGATCGCCCAGTCTATCCTGCTCGGTGTGACAACCTTGGCTGCCGTCACCCAATCACCCGGTTTTTTGATTGAGGGCGCCTCCTCTTGAGGCTGTCCCCGGTCCGTCAGTTCCGAACCCGGGAAATGTACCTCAAAAAGGTGCGCCAGTACTTCCTCGTGGTTCTCAGTTGTCCCGCCATCAGGCAGTGTGAGTCCCTCGAGTTTGTTTTGCGGGCCTGATGCAAACACTTTGCGGAGCCTGGCCACTAAAGGTAGGGCCTCGATCTCCCCGCAGAATCTCCTCCAGGCCGCTTCTTTGGACTTCTTTACGAGCTTCTTATACTCTCTCTGGGCCTTCCTGTAGGCGTCCCAGTCGTTGTCCGTTTTTGTCCTCAGGGCTCTGTTTAGCAGCCTACGGGAGCGGGAGCGGAACTGGTTCAGCTCACCGCTCCACCAGGCCACCTTTTTGCTAGTTTTCCTTCTCCTTAGCGGGCATGCAGCCTCGAAGGACCCGACCAGAGCGGTCTGCAGTAGATCTGCCTCCCGCTCGATCGCGCCCTCCGTCCGCGGCCACCCACCGGTGTCCCCGAGCCTGCTTCTTAGCCCTGCTTGGAAGCTGGGCCAGTCCGCGGTCCTAGGGTTCCTGTAGGTCTCCGTCGGGATCTGGCTATCACTCCCTGCCAATTCGAAGGTTATCAACCGGTGGTCCGAAAGAGTGTCCTCTTCACTAACCTGCCAGTTTGTTATCGTTTGGGCCACTCTTGGTGAGCCCATCGTTATGTCAATCACCTCCTGTCTACGTGAGGTGACAAAAGTGGGCTTGGATCCTCTGTTCAGAATCTCAAGATCCGTTGTAGAGAGATACTCTAGAAGAGCAGTACCCCTCTCATTTGTGTTGGAGCTGCCCCATATGATGTGGTGCGAGTTAGCATCGCACCCCACCAGTAAGTTCAACCCCTTGTTTTTACAGTAGTCCACCAGTTCTCTGAGTTCCCTCGTAGGGGGAGGGTCCTCAGAGTCGTACGGGAGGTACGCCGAGGCTATTACCAGCTCGGTTATTACTCCTCCCACGCGAATCCTGATGGTAGCTGCTGCAAGGTCTCTGGTGCAGAATCGGTTCAACTTGAGGGCACCATGTCTCTTATTGATGAAGAGACAGGCCCTCGGGCCCGGTTCTGCGCTATCGTAGATCAGTGATCCTGAAACTGTACTTATCCCTTTTACTAGTCCCCTGTGTATCCAGGGTTCTTGTATCAGGGATATGTCTACTTGCAACCTATCAAGGTCCCGGCTCAGAAGAGCCGTGGCCGCTTTGCAGTGCTGCAAGTTAATCTGCGAAACCTTGGTCCGTCCCGCAGTCGTAGGTACCGCAGACGTGCCTAGGTTCACAGATAGTTGAGCGAGGCTTCCGTGGTGTCGCTGCTAGGCTGCTCCGAGGACGAGCCCTGCGCCGCCAGTTTGGCCTTGCGTGCCCTCCTCCTCGCCGCCCCGCTGCGTCCCTTCTTCGGCCTGCTGATTGAGGAGTCAGTAGGACCGGCTTGCGCTGATCCCTCTTCCTTCTCGGAAAACTCAGAGGTCACGCAATGGATGCCCTCCTGGTTCATAAGGGCCGAAACCCCTTCGCCCCAGGTGGGCTCCGCAGTCATGCCGTCTGCGTCGTTAGAGGGTGCGGTGTCCCCTTCCGGGGCCTCCACCTCCTCCATGGGCTCAACATTGTGACTAAAGCACCACATTAAGTCCCACGAGTTGCGAGGAAAAGAGGTCCGCCCCCCCAGAGCCTGCTTAGGGGGGTAAGGCTGTATACAATTGGGGGGCGCCTGGTACCCAAAGGGCATCGTACGCGACACTACTCCCCTAGTGCCATGCATCCCGTTGGCACGATAGCTTACACCGTGGGATTGGGGAGGTGGTCCGCGGCAGGGCCTTAGTTCCCCCAAGACGGATTTTATCCCGCCGGGTTCACGTATAGCACCCGCAGGCCAGACCCAGAAGAGCTCCCGTCTTGTGTTCTGGTCACCTTACGACGCCCCAGTCCACGCGACCGCAGAGGTCCCCGACTCCTGGCCCCTCCTATCCGCCACCCGGAGACGCGCTCGGTTGGCAGCTCAACCGAGTTACCCGCCCCCCTTTACGAGGGTTAGGCAACACCGAGAATATAAAATATAAATTAATAATAAATGTACGGAAAAATGGCCAGTCCGTAACACCTCCCCTTCTGGTAATCCGTCGAGGAAACGCAATGCCTCGACGGTTACAAAGAACAAGAAGCGCGAAGCGTGTACTGGACATTTTTCATAAAATTAATAAGGAAAATAAACTTAATGTTAAACGATTCGAAACGAGGGTAGCTCGCGCAAAGTGTACTTAAAATTATACTTAATTATTTTTATTTCGGGAAGGTCAAAAGTGTATGTGTGTGTGTAAGTGTGTGAAGTTAGGACGAAAGGGTTGTGGCTGTTCGTGTTGAAATTGTTGGTCCTGTAGGCGAAGTCGTTGGTCGTCGTAATCTTCAGAGGTCCGTTGAGTGTTGACGTCGATCTGGTTTTTTCGACAATCGGCGTTACTCATGATCCAGTTTCCAATTTCTTGAGACTGGAAACGTCGAGAACGAAGTCGTCCACTGCCGTTTGAGCTCTGCCATGATGGTGGAGAATCGGTATAGCCAAGTTGTTGTTGGGTGCCTCAATCGTGGACTCCGTGGTTTCCAACAATATTTCCGTAAACGTTCCTTCGGAATATGATTTTTCGCAGGTGCGAGAGGTGTTTATACGAACGCCTCCCCAGTTACGGCTGCAGATCGAAATCAACGTCAGTTGGTGAACGTGGTGACTTTGTTTTGATTGAAGAATGCACGTGTCCAGCAGTATTTCAAGTTCGTTGCCTGGTTCAGCTGTTGATAATAGTGCTCTGGGCGAGAGTCACTGCTGTGCTGGCTCAGCTAATTCCACTGGGCCAGTGACATTCGGATCTCGATGCCGATGACCGCTTGACTCTGCGAGTGATCCGGTGGCGATTGTTGGTGTTCCACTCCGCAATAGTCATCCGATATGGCAGAGTCCTTTTTTTGATTGACAACGGTTTGGCAGTTGATGAGGCCTCGAATAATTTCCAATCTGTCGGACTTGAAGTGTTCGCCTCCCCTGATATTTGACGAAAATCGTTGGTAGATGTTCTTGTTGTCTTCGGAAGTATTTCTTATTTTTACATACGCGTAATTAACGGCGAGGACTCAGCTACGCCCCCTCCCCCCTCAACAAAAGTGAACGACCTACGGTCCAGCGCATAGTTGAGGTGAAGAGCTGAGTAGAGCACAAAAATTATGTGGAAAATAGGTGTAATTAGGCGGAAAATTCGGCAATTAATTACGTGATTTGAAGGATACACCTTTTTTTTAACAACGGTGGTACTTTGCAAATAGGGGGTTAGGTAAATAGGTGTTACGGATTCGACAACGGTTGGTTACTAACCGGTGTGGTAGCCTGTATCAGCGGCCACCCGTTGGAGATTCCGTATTAAATATTCTGCGTTAACATTTAGGGGCTCACGGTGTGAATTGCGTGGCCGGTATAGTGGCCTGTACCAAGCAATGGACCCGTGAGAGCCGAGTATTAACGAAAAACAATCGAAGATTTTGAAGAAAAATTATGATTTTTTTTTGGGATTTTTACTAGCAATAAAAAAAGTTGAATGAGGAAGGAGTATTTTTCCGTGTGTCACCGATCTAAAACGCATATGATCGCCAGATAATTATGGTGAATGCTTAAATTACGGGTTTATAAATTTCCAACCTTATTATAATATTTTTTTCTTTAATTTAATTTTAGTTGTGTTGGGCAGTGGTTGGAGTTAGCCTTGCCTCCTGCCATTTGTTTTAAACTGTGCAATACTCGTAAGTTGCTTTCAACTTATTTGGATATGCAAGTCGTTTTCGATTTTTGTTGACGAGAGATATGAGCTCGCGGGCTCATTCCCACGAAATTTAAGTATTTTTCAATTAATATTAACGAACGCAGCAGTAAAACTAATACTAGAGGGAAACAAAATACAAGAATTATAGACGTAAGGCGCGTAAATAAAAATGAGAATTCCTAGAAGTAAGCTCGGTTGTAAATTCATGAATTTAAATAAAATCTAATAATATATTAATAGAAATAATAACGTGTAATTAAAAATGAACTGAGTTATATTATTACGTAAATAAACTGACGTTATAAGAAAGTGAATTCATATTTTTAGCAATTTTATCAAAAACATCAGTTTCAATAAACTTGTGTATCCCACTTCTGACACCAAAAATTATGTTACGGATCGACTTAAATTGTGGGTGGCATCGATACACATAAACCGTTGAAGCGGACGTTTATTGAAACTGATTATATTTATTTAATTGAAATAATTATGAAACACAAGTAAAATCAATAATAAATCAGACAAAATAATGAAATGCGAATAAAACAAAGAAACAAAGATAATTACTTACAAACGAACTTACGAGGAATAACTTACACCTAAAACACGGCACTTAAAACACTACGCAAGAATAATAATTAACGGTTCGACGATCGGAATATAAACTAAATCAATTAAATCAACTTAATACTACAGAATTATTATTAGATATTAACGGTTCAAGACATGATCAAAGAGTATGTGATTTGGGCGATCCGATGCGCCAGGTAAACTCTGATGCACCGGGTGGGGGCGATGGCGTGATTTCAGTATTTGCTGACAGCAATGACCTTGCTCGGTCGCCGAGCTCGGACAGAAATGGTCAATGCACTGAAGGTGCTGACTTTATTACAAAAATGCGCCATCGTCCCGCGACGAGTTACTACGAATTAATATTCGCGGACATTCGAGCAAATTCTCCAATATAAAATATAAATTAATAATAAATGTACGGAAAAATGGCCAGTCCGTAACAGTATCTAATGAAAATGAGATGTAACGGTGTTTGTGACGGATTTTTCTTTTGTTCAAATAAAAAAAAGTTGCAAAGTAGAACTTTGCACATTGCTTCCGCATTAATTTTCGTTTTTCACAAAGCTTCCTCTATGAGGAAGCCAAAATGTTAAATAAACAAGCTTCTTCATAGAGGTGGCTTTGTGAAATACGAAACTTAATGAGGAAGCAATGTGCAAAGTTCTACTTTGCAACTTTTTTTTTTTTAATACAATATATGCATAAAAACTTCCGACACCGGTATATTAATTTTAACACAAGAAATTTTTTTACAGTGCGAGCATACTTTCTCCCTTTTTCTTTCTTCTCTCCTTATTTTTGTTTTCATTGAGAGTCTGGGGGAGGTGGCGGTAATATCGGCGGGGGTTGAGTCATACAGTCGGATAAAACTCCGTGGTTCATGGCCATGTAGATCGGTTCGTGTGGGTTTAACATTGGCGTGAGCTCGCAATCCCTTTGACTATAGGGAATTGCATTTGCGGGTTCGGTCGCCGATGTGCGTCGGGTTAATCGCCTCAGGGTTTCGGAGTCAACGTGCCTGGGTGTACCCGGGACGCTGTATATTACCTCATTGAATTGCACATTAAATTCTGGGTCTAATGCGCGACGATAGCTGGTAGTGTCCTCGGTCGCTACTATCCTCCGTTGTGCGATAAACCACATATGGACTATTAACGTTCCGACTAGTGATGAGAAGAGTAAAATCACGACGACTGGTACCGTGATTATAGCGGATTGGCTCTTTAGCCGAATTATTCGTGCCATTTCATTCTTCTGCTCTGATTTAAATCCTTCAAAATTTGCTACCAATTCTTTTAGCGTTATTTCGTACCGAAGTCCGTTTGCCTCGCGGACCCATAGAGGTCTGTACACCTGGGGTATCATCGCGTCTAATTCTTTTTGGTAATCGGTGATGTCTGAGAATAATGATGTAATGTTTAACGTGACTGCCGGTACGTATTGGTCCTCGAGGGTGGTTCCGACTTCTCGCGTGGCTATAAGACTGGTGTAATTAGTGTGCCCAGAGCACCCTTCACGTAGCTGAATAATTCCCCTTCCTGCGATTGGTATCATTTGCGTGTAGTTTCCACAGACGATCTCCATTCGTTCCCTGTCAGGGAGATAAAATAACCAGCGGTTGGTCTTTCCAAATCGTTTCCAATGTGGGGTTTGATTTCTAACCAATTTTATGTCGCAAAAACTGTAGATTTGGCGCAGATTTCCAGTGATTATCAATGTTTCGCAAATCTGCGACAGTGTTATGTCGAAGATTGGTTTGAAGGGAACGCACACTTTGTAGTCCTTATGAGAGCGACAGTTGTTCAGTTCTCCCTTGGAGAACTCCATATATTTCTTATGTTCCCATGACAAAATTATCATTGGCGTTTTCGGTTGTATGAACGCGGCTACTAGCGTGTTTTCCCCGAGAAATTGCGTTGTGGGGTAAGGGTGTAGTCTGAACAGAGAGTACGCGTTCGGCTCTATTAGGGGAATGTGCATTATAATTATGATTTTTCCATCTTGATAACTTAAGGTGATTCGCGGCATACTTATCAGTGCTTCTGGTCCGTCGTTGAGCGCTACGGGAAATGTTAACGATTGGCCCGAGGTGGCAAAATCCTGAGCAACCTTTTTCAAAGTCTCGGGACTTAATAATTCTGGGTGAAGCAATCCCATTTTTGCAAAATGTATAATGTCGATTATAGTCTTTACGCTGGATAAATAGGCCTCGTAGACCAGTTCCACGCTGTTCTTCTATTCGAGCATACTCAAAACGTAATCCTCCACAGATTTCTCGGTTAAGCTGCGGTTGGCGTTTAATGAGGCCCATGCTTTATTATTGAGTGTGTCCAACGCTTCTAATTGTTCACCGATGACGCGGTATTCTGATTCCACAATGTGCGTCTGGTCGTTCGTTAGCCTTACCATTCCATCCTTGCTGACATTAGCTTTCTCGAATTCGGTTTCAATAAACTTTGCTATAGTTTCGGGCATTTCTTCGAATAATGGTTCTCTAGTTATTTTTTCGTTGCCCGAAGATATTCTACGTAGGTCAGCGAGAGTTTTTCCCTTTAATTTGTGTTTGAGGTTGAAATTACTCCTAATTAATTTCACTTTGTATTTCAAATCCTTTTTATTAACGAGTGAGGTACACAGGTCAAATAAGAACATCCGACATTCTCCCTCCACCGTGTCCAAGGATAGATGCAAAAAATTAGGCCGTCGGTTTTCGATCGGTCTTTAATCGAAGAACGTTACCAGTTTCCATTCGTCTCGCACCAAATGCACGTCTTGCTATTTCTCGTAGTATAGTCCGGCGTCATTTTTGATATGTTGGATCTCGAATTCCGGCGACCCGAGGCATCCTCCAAATAAGAGCAAGAGCAGCATATGGTACATTGTTCCTTGCCTTTAATCATAAATATTCAGAAATAATGAGGTCTTGTCCTCTAATTTCTTCTCTTTTATTCGTTGTGTTTTTTTTCTCTCCTTTTTTTGTTGGTATTTATTTATTTATTTATTTATTTTCGAGTTGATTTCGTGTTAATATTTCGTGTTAAGTTTTCGCGCTTAATTGGATTTTGGTTTCCAATTTCAGACAATTAGTTGTGTACGAATATTTGTATTTTCACGTGTGGGTATTTTTCGGCTTCCATTACTTGGTTATTCAATCCGTTACGTGTCGTCCGGTCGTTCTTGATTGGTTGGTCTCGGTGCGTATGTAGGTCAACGAATCGGAGAGTCGGTACATCGTACCAAGGTAGTAGTGGGGAAGGGTTAGCTACTTTCCTAGGTTTTTATTCAGACGGGTGGGCACCTTTTGGTAGTTAAGTGGGGATTGATGTCCCGGAGTAACTCCGATTTTTTCCTAGTTCATTCATTCGTGATTGTTTCCTAGAGACGATTCCATCGTAGTATCTCTGAGGATTTTATTTTTTTATATCCACATTTTTTCTCTTCCCGTTTTATCCTCTTTCAAACAAATAAAATGACTACCGTGGTGTTAGAAAATTTGAAGAGATATCTCGCGATTACCCTGGACTCACTGGGGGACAGTCAAAATTTCGCGAGCCCTTGTGAAAGTGACGGGCGGGGAGTCGTGTGGCGAGGCGATATCATTAGTGTCTCTCGTGGGTTGCAGCGCGTTGTAAATCAGCTGATGTGAGTAAAAATGCGTATATTATTATTATTATTGCCTTTTTCTCTCTCTTTCTTTTTCCTTGTGTTTTGATTAATTATCGTATTTTTATAGCGTTGTTGATTTTATTTTTACGTGTTCTCCCCTTTTTGCTTCCTCATAGAGGAAGCTTTGTTATCACGAAAAAATTTTTTTTCGAGATTTTCATGCCAGTATGCTTACGAGAAAAGTGGTTTAGAAAAAATGTCCGTATGTATGTGTATGTGTGTGTGTGTGTGTGTGTGTGTGTGTGTGTGTGTGTGTGTGTGTGCGTGCGTGCGTGCGTGCGTACGTGCGTGCGCGCGTGCGTGCGCGCGCGCGTGCGTGCGTGCGCGTGCGTGCGTGCGTGCGTGCGCGCGTGCGTGCGTGCGTGCGCGCGTGCGTGCGTGAAAATTCAATCGCCTCTCACTCCGAAACCGTTCGAGCGATCTGCCTCAAATTTGGCACGCAAGTAGAGTAGTTGCCCCTCTTAGAATGGCGAGATTTTTTATAACATATATACAGTCATTAAGATTTTATGTAGTTTTTAATTTGTTGGTAAAAGGGCGTGGTCGCTCTAACTTTCGTAAAAGTTCGACGATTTGGCTAAATAGTTCTTCATAATGGAAGATACGTTCAATGTTGTATGGTATTGAATTTCGACGAAATCGGTACAGCGGTTCGGATTTTACTGAATTTTGAATTTTTCGAAAAAAATACATTTTGCTCTAAATCACATCGAATCTTAACAAAGGAACCGAATTGTTCCACAGTCGCAAAACAACATACAGCCCTGCTACGTACGAACTTTGGTGATGATCGGTAAAGTCGTTCGGATTTTACACCATTTTGAATTTTTCAAAAAATTTAGATTTTCGCGATAACTTCCGCAAAAGTTAAGAAAGTAAGACAAAACTTTGTATCTAATGAAAATGAGATGTAACGGTGTTTGTGACGGAGTTTTCTTTTGTTCAAATAAAAAAAGTTGCAAAGTAGAACTTTGCACATTGCTTCCACATTAATTTTCGTTTTTCACAAAGCTTCCTCTATGAGGAAGCCAAAATGTAAAATAAACAAGCTTCTTCATAGAGGTGGCTTTGTGAAAAACGAAAATTAATGAGGAAGCAATGTGCAAAGTTCTACTATGCAACTTTTTTATAGTTGGGAGGACGATTTTTTTGCTGGCCCATTTAATTTACGCAATCTGTTCGGGATGGAACCTATGTCGCGCCGATTGGAGGTCGGGAGAGCTTTGTTCTGGGTCTCCGAACACTATGATCTTGATGGGCCTTATCTGTCCGTTCGGACCTGGGAACCATGGACCCTAGATATGATTGATTATCTTTTGGTCCTGTTGGATGAGGATACCTCGCTATTGCAGGCCATTCCAACAGTGGTCCATGCGCGGCGTGTGTCGAAGAGACAATGCGAATTTGAGTGAGTTGACTCGCTAAACTTCCCTTCGTTTGGCTGTTATATACACAGACAGTTTTCCCTTTTTTTTAGGGAAAAATTATTATTATTATTATTTTTTTTTTCGTTTTGTCTGCTTTCTAGTGAGGGCCTTGAGGACGATCCTTGGGGACTTCTCCGGTTATTTGGCCATCCTTCGTTGTTGGACCATAAAAAAGAGGTGGGAAAAAGATTCCTTGTTCTCTCCCCTTTTTTTTGTTTAAATTGCGTCTGAATTGCATTCATTAATTGAGGGAATTTTTCGCCCCCTTTTTTTCTAGCTCGTAAAGGGTATTCGGGGACGGCGTGGCCACCGAGGGTCCGTGTTTATTGCTCACTCTTCACCCTTTTGGTAGCGGGTAATGTTATTACGAAAATCTTTTTCGAGGTATCAATCGTTGTGGTCGCTATATATAATTTTTTTTTGTTGGTTTTTTTGTATAACTTTCCGTATTTTTGTTTGATTGCAGGAGCTGGTGTTTGCCGATAAATATTCATACATACTTTTTTTTCTTTTTACGAATTTTCGCGAAACAAAATTTGTACCTTGTAAAAAATAAAGAGTGAAATTTAAACTGTCTTCTCATGTTTTTGCATTGTCGAGTTAACACCGAAGGAAGTTTTTTTTTTTTTTTTTTTTGTAATGGTTTGCAATTTTTCTATGAAAAAAAACGCGTTTTGACTTCCTTTCGTGTTAGCTTTTCCTTTATACCATAGTGCATTTCATGGTGTAATCTATTTTGCGCTGACATTGATCGCATAATTTCTTAGTTCTGGCGCACTTTGCGCAGTTAGGCGAATGCATACACGGCAAAAACACTACGATTATTTCCCGGGACTGACAGGTTTGGCATAACTCAGTTCCGGTTACTTCGGACGTGTCGGAATGACAGGAGGGTACGGGGGGCGAGTTCGATGCCGCGAGGCCGGGGGTCGGGGGTCGGTTGATTCGGGTGAATCACGCTCTTCCGGTCGCGCGTGTAGGAATCGCCTGGTTCAGCGCGGAGGACTTTCGTTTGTAATGACGTTCTTCGTGGGAAGACACCCGTTCGCGAGCGGAGACACCGTGGCTTTGATCTTCCTCTGATACGGGATTCGAACTACGGCTCGGTGAGACGCGGGGAGTGCCAATAGTCATGTAAATTAATTGACAATGTGGGAACCATCGGGCGTGCTGTTCTCAGGGATTATCAGTGGGTTTCCAGTTGCGAATTTTTCCTCCGCAGTGGAAGCACATGACTTTGTCTTTTGTTCCAGTGTAGAAAAATCCGGCCATCGCAAGAGTATCGGGGTTTAGTATATTTCCGTATTTTTTCGGCCAACCAATAAAACTGTCCTTTCTTTTTTTATATCCCTCGTAGTGCGGTTCTACCGGGTGTACATATTGTTTCAGAGTGCCGAATTCGTCGAGCAGTTCGGGGAGCTCTGGTGTCTCTGCTTGCATGGAGAATGACGGGACTAAACGTGGGTTAATGCCAATGGGCACATTTCCGCACGCGACTCTTCTCACAAATCGACAGTGCTCATGCTCTTTTTGATGTCTGACCATGGGGTCGTCGTTTTCCTCCCACGTGATGATCGTTGTTAAACAATCGAAACAACTAACCGTATCTTCCCATCCCGTATAGTAAAATCCTGCGGCGGCGAGAGACGTGGGATTTATTATATGCAAACTCCATCTCCGAAAACTGTCTAATCGAACCTATTCGAATCGATATTTTTCGTGTATTGTTAGTACCGACATATTATTATTATTATTATTATTTTTCTCTAGTGAATATTCTCTTTTGATGTAATTTTATCCCGAAAATTTGTTAATTTTAGTGCACTAACCTTTCCCTGTGGTTAACTAAATTATATATATTTCTATATTTTTCACAATTCCTTCAAATGTTGTTATTTTGTTAATATTGGTTACAAAGTCGTATTTATTACTGTTATAACTTTTTTTTTCGTCCTTTTTCCCTTTATTTATTACTTAAAATTCAACCGGTACTTTACCGCCTTTACTTTTATTTTACTGGCGCAATCTCGTGAAGCTGTGTGCGGGATTCCAATTTTTTCCGTGTGTTTTCTTTCGTCGTTCCCTTTAAGAAAAAATATCGTTTTACTAACTCGAATAATCGATACGTAACTTTGTTGAGACATTGTGCTACTTTGTTTTATTGTATGTTCACTATTGTTATTTATTGTTGAATTATCGTACGTGTTTAAAAGGAAAATTATTATACTCTTTTATTACGACTTTTGCTGTGAGTTCGGTGGTCGTCCCCTTGCTTTCTTTTTCGGGGCAATCGGTATCGTAGTTTCTATCACTTCGCGAACCAAGCCACTTATTGGTACGGGGTCAGACAGAGAAGGTTCCGGCCTAAAATAAGGGCGGATCATAAACAGAGATACTCTCAAAAAACTTTCTGCTTCTGTTTGAACGTCTGTCGATGATTGTAGATAGCGGGACGCTATCTGCGACGGGACGTCGTGAGCTCGCCAATTGTTCATCGTGAGATTACAAAAGTACCATTTTACTGTGTCGTTTACTCTCGTGTAGAAAAACCCTGCTTTTGCCATTTCTACCGCTCTTATCGGTATACTCGCTGGCCAAGTGGCGAAAGAATGTATGCGAGCCATGAAATTCTTGTATAGTAGGTAGATGGGATTCATCATCGGAGCAATCGTTAATGGGCCTTGGGGCGCCGCTGTTTCGGTGATGGGGACGGGCGGTTGTCCCGCTGAGGCGCTGGTTAGCCTAAAAGGGGGCTCGGGGAGAGGTACGTTACCACACGGGAGTCCTCTGATGAATTTACAATCACTCGAGCATTTCCGATGCACAATTTTGGGATCGTCGTTAGCTCTCCAGTTTCCAATTGTTCTTTGACAGCAAAAGCATTTAGTTAAATCCCCTGTACCGAGATAAATAAATCCTGCTGCGGCTAATTTACCCGGATCGGGATTAGCGACACGCCAATTTACAAAGCTCTCAAGTCGTATCTGCTCGAAACAATAAGTGAAGTTACAACCTCTTATTGCCATGATTTAGCTTCCGAAATTTTATTTTTTATAATTAATGTAGTTAACAATTTAAATGATTGATTGTGTAGGTTGTTTTTTTTCCTCTTTTTTTATTACTGCGACTCAGGATAGGCGTATATGTGCATGTATTTAAATTATTATTATTAGTCCCTTTATTTTATTTATGTTGTGCTTGGAATTATTCTATGGCAATCTTTGATTTTTTTAGTCGATTAGTGTGCACTACCAATTCCTTTCTCGGAAGTTTTATTCGTACGTTACCCTTCGTTAATATCGCCGTGACTTCGTGTGGTCCCGTGTAGTGATCGCCAAGTTTCCCTGGTTTGGGTCCTTTAAGCAAAAATACCGGTTCACCGACTTTAAGCGCGATGGGATTTATTTTTTTATCCTGATATTCTTTAGATTTTTCTTTTGAGTCTATCAAATTTTTCCGTCCCATTCCTTGAATTTCGTGTATTTGTGTTACTAGTTCCGTTAAATAATCGTCGTAAGTCGCGAGTTTCTCCATTTCCGACAGGGGCATACTGGAGGGAGTTCGCGCTCTTTTTCCGAATACCATTTCGTACGGCGTGTGTTTTGTTCCTTCGTGAACGTTCGTATTGTAATTAAAGATGGCCATTTCTACCCATTCATCCCAATTCTTTTGTTTTGTGGTAAATTGTTTCAAGTATTCGCCGAGGGCATGATGGGATCTTTCCAATGATCCGTTGGATTGTGGGTGGAACGCGGTAGTTCTAACCTTTCGAATTTTAAATAACTTTGCGATTTGTTTTAGGAAATTGCTCAAAAAATTACTGCCTTGATCGGTAAGTACTGCTTTCGGTGACCCGAAATAGCAAATAAATCTTTTAACAAAGGCTTTGGCTATGGTCACAGCTCTTGCGTTGGGTAGTGATATTGCCACGGAATATTTAGTTAATTGGTCTTGTATGGTTAGGATGTATTCATTATCGAGATCTGTCTTGGGAAGCGTGCCTACTATATAAATTGCAATTTTGTCAAAGGCTATTGCCGGTGTGTCGGTGATAATCATTGGCATTTTAGTTTTTGTTCTGACCAATTTTGTTAATTGGCAATGCAAACAACGCTGAATAAATAGTTGAATTTCTTCTTTTAAATTCTTAAAATAGTAATCGTGGCGAATTCTATTATAGGTTTTGCCAACTCCTCTGTGTCCGCCGACAGCTGAAGAATGCATTTCTTCAATATCTGTGTGCATTTCTCAATTCTCTGATTAGTCCCTGGCAAATAATAATTTTTACGTCACTGTGAACGAAAATTAACCGAAGCTTTGTTACAATGTCCTCCCACGGAACGTTTAAGATGTGACTTGTCTTGGCTATACTGACTATTTGGAGGGACAATTTTTCAATTAAATGTCGGGCGCTCTTAAAAACTTCCACGATATTTCCGAGTATTAGGCTGGGGCCTTCTCCCGATTTATCGGTGATTGGAAGTGCCAAATTAAATCTACCATGTTTTTTGGAAATGGATTGCGCTTTATTCAGCGTTAAATTTTTTAGTTTGGGTAAACAATGTCTATCTTATAGCATTACAGCTCCGGAGTCTACGGGTTCCCCCTCGGTTGAGACAAAGAATACCAAATTGTCTCTTCGGGTGTAAAGTAGGTCACGGGACAGCTTAACGTTGTTGGCTACTATTCTTCCGGTCGTAGGTGCACGTATCCCCGGGGAAGGCAATAAATTAGCCTCCGAGGTGTCAGAGAGATTGTCTTCGTCGCCCGATGCTTCGGACTCACGATCTTCGAGGGGTCTCGTTTTATGTCTTTTCTTTCTCCTTGATATGCTTTCTTCATCGTCGTCGAGTTCGGTCTCGTCGCACCTGATTGGGATGCAGAGTTTCCTTTTCCTCGCCTTCATTATTGATTCCAACCTGGAGCGATCGTCTGTCATCTTCGGTATTCATCACAGAGCCTCTCTGGGTGACTTTTACGATGTCCTCCAGTCCCTTTCCTAATTCTCCATTTCTACGCGGGTCTACCGCGTTTTTTATGCTCGTGGTCGACAGGGCTTCCTCCGGGCTCTCTAGGGTCGTAACAATTACTGGGTCTGTTTTCGCCGGCGATTCGTTAGGGTCGAGGGCCTCTAATTCCCAGTTACATTCTTCTATTTCCGTGTATGGACGTGTGGGTTCGATTTCGTCAGTGTGTGTAATGTCATCGTCCGACTCTTCTTCCAATAATCGTGAAATTTCGGCGTCCGTTAACTTCCGTCTGAATTTGGTTCTGTTGTCATTTATTGAATTAATTCGTATTGTGAAAACGTTGTTGGGTGTAATTGATTTTTCTACTGGGTTTCTTGACAATGCGTCGGCGTTGACATTAGTTTTCCCGGCTTTGTATACTATCTCATATTCGTACTCAGCTAATTTTAGTCTCCAGCGTAAGATTTTCGGATTGCCGTCGGTGGCTTTTCTGAACCACGTAAGCGGTTTATGGTCCGTCACCACGGTAAAACGTCGTCCATATAAATACGGGCGGAAATGCAGTATCGAATATACAATCGCTAACGCTTCCTTTTCGTACGTGTCGTATCGCTCTTCGACTTGACTTAGAGCTCGCGAGGCGTAGGCACATGGGTGGTCGTGGTTAATTTCTCCCTGAGATAGGATGCTGCCGATAGCGTAGCCTGAGGCGTCCGTTGTGAGAATAAAAGGTTTGGAAAAATCCGGGTATTGTAATACAGGAGCGGGACAGAGTTTTTCTTTTAGTATTTCAAATGATTCCTGTTGTTCGGTTCCCCGCTCGAAAGCATTTTCTTTTCGTAATAAAGCTGTAAGAGGCTTAGTGATTTTCGCGTATCCCTCAATAAATCGTCTGTAATATCCCGTTAATCCTAAAAATTGACGGATGTTTTTAATGTTTTTTAGCACAGGATAATTTCGTACTGCTTCCAATTTTTTCGGATCGGGCCGTACTTCGTTATTCCCAATTATGTGGCCCAAATATGCGACGTCCTTTTTAAAAAATTCGCACTTGTCGGGTTGTAATTTAAAATTTGCGGCCTGTAGGCGTTTCATTAATTCGCGGTATATTTTTCCATGTTCTTCTAAACTGTTGATCCAACTGTTGGTTGTATATAACTATATCGTCTAAATAGACGAACACGCCCTGTCCGAGGAGTCCGCTTAGTGTGAGATCCATTGCTCGTTGAAAGGTGGGAGGGGCGTTCCGTAGCCCAAAAGGCATTCTCACGAACTCGTAGTGGCCTCGCGGTGTCGTGAAGGCGGTCTTATGTCTGTCTTCCGGGGCTACCTCTATTTGATGAAAACCCGAGGCTAGATCAAATACGGAGAAATATTGCGCTCCACCGAGTTGATCCAGTATGTCATTAATATTGGGAATTGGGTATGCATCGGCTATAGTTTTTTCGTTCAGGGCGCGGTAGTCGAACACAACTCTCCATTTTTTATTACCTTGCGAGTCGGCTTTCTTAGGCACGACCCACACCGGGCAGTTGTACGGTGAAGTGGACGGTATTATTATTCCTTTGCTGAGCATGTCTTCTATTTGTTTACCTATCTCTTCTTTAGTACATTCGGGCCATCGATAACCTCTAGTATTGATGGGAAGATCATCCGTCGTTGGGATGCAATGTCGCAATATCGTTGTGCAAGTTAATAAATCTCCCGGAATTTGATACAGATGTGCACTTTCTTCCAATAGCGTTTCTATACTGTTTTTCTCTTCTTCGTTCAACTCCGTGAGTCTCAATAAATTTTTTATTTGTTCCAAGCGATTATTCGATATTTCTTTCGTCACTACATAACACGGGGATTCGTTAACAGGAGATTGAATTTCTTTATATAAGTTATGACTGCTTAACCTTTGTACTAAAGCAACGTCCATAATTTCGTAATGTATGGTCGAGTGTTTATTGACTGCAATTTGATTTTTCGTTTTGATTTTATACCGTTCTTTACTTGTGGGTAATAGCGCAGTGGCAAGCGGCGGACCCTCCGATGACTTGCCAGGCGTATCTTCATTGTCTCGTGATCTTGAAGTGGCGTTTACGTCACTTATTAATGCAGTTAATTTGCGATCCCTTCTTTCTATACATTTTTCGAGGTCAATTTCTTCATTTATTTTTGCTTTAAAATCTGGTGTTTCTTCCGATTTATTTTCTGCGTTTTCCTGGATTTTATCTATTTTAAGGGTATTTCCCCGATTCATTATTTCGTTATGCTCCAACTTTTTAATATCCAGCCTAGCTTTGGCCCCTTCGGCGAGCGAGTTGACCCTCATAAATTCTGGGAAGGCCACCAGCGTGTCTTCGGCGGTGACTGACGGCGTCGCCTGCACCCGTGCCTCCGAAAAGTCCGAGTGACACCCTTTTCTCATTGTCTCTGTTTCGTCGGTTTTTTTATTTTTCACTCCTGACCTACAGCCTTCAATTTCTATCATATTTATTTCCATGGTTTTCTGAGGATATTCTTCTGATTTTTTCGTATTAATTTCATTCAATTGACCTTGATCTTCGCGAACTTCCGGATTAATTTCCTTGAATAACGCCTTATTTGCCAGTGGCTTTGCATCGTTAACTCGATTATTACATTGATTATTCATTATTTCGTTCTTACTAGTTTCATTCCTGGGTTTTCTTTCCTTTTCTAATAATTTTTCACGATCTGAGATTTCCATAAAACTGACTTTTTCGACATCCTCGAGGGATTCTGCCCCTACTGTACATGCGAAATTTATGGTATTCTTAACATTTCTTTGAATCGTTCCTGCCCGTTTTCCGGTATCAGGTATCTCGATTGGTAACTGGCAACCACTATTTTTACTTTCATTTTCACTCGATTCATTTCTAATATCTGGTTTTCCTGATTGACAATTGTTTACTTCATCTTTACTGGTTCTGGTTTCCTTGAGCGTTTCTTTTTTTAATTCTATCTCTTTACCCGGTAATTGTTCGAAGACTCGATTTTCTACAAGATCGTGACTGTCGACATCCTAGAGGGATTCTGATCCTACTGTCCATGCGACATCACACAAATTTTCAACTTCAATGGGTCCTGCCCGTTCCTCGGTGTCAGGTTTCCCTATTGCAAGAGAACAAATTTTACTTTCATCATAATTTTCCGTATTTCCACAAATTTTCGAGTTATCTACTTTTATCAGGGGCTGTGAAGGGTAAAAATCAAAACTTCTTGGTTTTCCACTAGTTTCTGGGTTCTTCGTATAATTCATTGTCTGGGCTTCAGAATATTTATTTCTCTCTGTATCATTTTTCATTTCGCTTTTCTTTTCGTTTATTTGATTCGGGCTAATCTCGGGAGTTTCTTTCCTAGGGACTTGCGATTTCGTTTCTAATTCACTGCGTGTCGTATTTTTTTCCGGGGATATTTCTCTTTTTGGTGGCGATAGTTCTGATGCAGTTCCGCGTCCTTTCTTTGAACTGAGAGAAGTGTCTTCTGAACTTGATTCAATTTCGTAACTGTTATTTTTACTGAATTTATTTTCGTTGGAATATTCTCGGGATTCTAATTCCATTACAGGCACGTGCAATTCAACGTCCCAATTATTACTGTTGGTGATGTAAATATATGCTTTCCCGTTATTGTTTTTAACAAAGCCATCTTGTATTTCTACGCCTTTTACTGTACTCATTGGAGGTAAATAACCTTCCCTCATGGACAAATGTTTTACTCTTACGTAACACAACTTGGTAGATTTAGCAGGGACGACCATGGTTTTGGGTGTCGCGAATGGTATTATTACGTTTTGCATTTCTAATTGTCGATTTTCATAGTCAATTTTTACTCTATTTCCATCTAAATAATCGGATCCTAAAATTCCGGCTTCTTTTATCGGAAAATCATAACCGACAACATGGAAGGTAGCATAGCGTCCGAAAATTTGAATCGTGACGCAACCGTGCGTATAGATGGAATTTTTAGTGATTCTCTTTAGTTGGAGTATCTCTCCCTGATCTATCGGGGTACTGGGGTCCAAGAATTGTTCCTTGATAATATTTGGTTCGGCTCCGGTGTCGATCATGAGCAAAACGGGTCGTATTAATTCGGGAGCTGTCGTCATTACACTGGGCACGCTGCCTTCGTTGCTCAAGTGGATATTAAATATTCGAATTACTCGTACGCTCGACTCGCTCTGCTGGCTGCGATACGGTGGATTGAGCGCTCGGCCTGCGTAGTCTCCCTCACCGCGCTCTTGCTCGGGGGACCATTGTCGTTTCCCTGGTTCCCATATCTCGGTCCGTTGTTCGGACGAACGGGACAATCGCGAATAAAATGCCCAAGTTGCTTGCAATAGTGACACGGCCCTGAAGGATCTGCGGCGTTATTGGGTCGTTCCATATATTGACGATTATTACCAGCATTATTGGTCAGTGGTTGCGAGTGATTATTACGAAATGGACAAATATGAGCTCCGTGGCCTTCTTTTTTGCAAATTTGACATCTTACTTCGTTCGGACCCGGGTATCTCAGATTTTGCGGGACTTGTACTTGCGCCGGATGCACAGGTCTGAAAGACGAAGAGGGCAATCGCGAACATTTATCGGCTGTGTGGCCGTTGTTTTTGCACAACTGACAAAATGTGTTTTTTTCATCTTGTCTTTTTCCCGGGGGAAAAATTATATAGCATCGATCGGCGGTGTGCCCACGTTTGTTACATACCTGGCAAATTGTTAATGCAGGGGCTTCTGTGCTGCGCTTGCTGTTGTTTAAAGGAGGAAAGATTTTAAAACATTTGTCGGCTGAATGGCCGGTCTTCGTGCACAGCTGGCATACGGGTAGGTTCTTTATCTCTTTTCCGTACGATTGGTCGCGTGCTACCTGCGTTTGGGCCGTCTCTTTCCTCACGCACTCCTTGGCGACGTGACCCCTCTTCTCGCACAACTGGCACGTCGGCTCTTCGCTCACTACTACATGCACGCCGCGCCGCCCCTCGGTTTTAATAGAGGTGAAGTTTGAAACGTTTCAAAGTTGAAACGGTTTTCCCAGCTCCCGGCTCCCGCGAAACAAATGAATACCTCATGTCGAGACCGCGGTGAACCTTACACGGCATGAGCGTTATTATTTATTTTATAATGAAATAAAGGCTTGTTTAATACAACAAGAATAGCTTAAAATAAAGCATGGTTTTATTTATTTATAGGGAAAATTACACCATCTTACGATCTGCGCAAAACTGTCATTTTAGAACATCCGCGGAGAAGGATTTTTCATGAATTTTGAATTTTCATGAATTTTATCGTGTACACAGGTAGGTTTGAGCTGTGCAACTAAGACGGCTTTAGGGGAAGCAGAATCGCTTTTATTTATGTGCAAAATCCCGTTCGTCCAGGACCTCCGGAACACTCTCGTTTCATGGAAAAATTGTAGCGTCCTTGCAGTTTGGTCTCGACCGACGCTCCAATTTTCACGAATTTTATCGTGTACACAGGCAGGTTTGAGCTGTGCAACTAAGACGGTTTTAGGGAAAGCAAAATCGCTTTTACTTATGCGCAAAATTTCGTTCGTCTAGGACCTCCGGAACACTCTCGTTTCAAGGAAAAACTGTAACGTCCCCGCAGTTCGATCTCGACCGACGCTCCAATTTTCATGAATTTTATCGTGTACACAGGCGGGTTTGAGCTGTGCAACTAAGACGGCTTTAGGGAAAGCAAAATTGCTTTTACTTATGCGCAAAATCCCGTTCTTCTAGGACCCCCGGAACACTCTCGTTTCAAGGAAAAACTGTAACGTCCCCGAAGTAAGGTTATGACCTACCTTGAAATTTTCATGAATTTTGTCGTGAACACAGGTAGGTTTGAGCTGTGCAACTAAGACGGCTTTAGGGGAAGCGGAATCGCTTTTATTTATGTGCAAAATCCCGTTCGTCCAGGACCTCCGGAACACTCTCGTTTCATGGAAAAATTGTAGCGTCCTCGCAGTTTGGTCTCGACCGACGCTCCAATTTTCACGAATTTTATCGTGTACACAGGCAGGTTTGAGCTGTGCAACTAAGACGGTTTTAGGGAAAGCAAAATCGCTTTTACTTATGCGCAAAATTTCGTTCGTCTAGGACCTCCGGAACACTCTCGTTTCAAGGAAAAACTGTAACGTCCCCGCAGTTCGATCTCGACCGACGCTCCAATTTTCATGAATTTTATCGTGTACACAGGCGGGTTTGAGCTGTGCAACTAAGACGGCTTTAGGGAAAGCAAAATTGCTTTTACTTATGCGCAAAATCCCGTTCTTCTAGGACCCCCGGAACACTCTCGTTTCAAGGAAAAACTGTAACGTCCCCGAAGTAAGGTTATGACCTACCTTGAAATTTTCATGAATTTTGTCGTGAACACAGTTAGGTTTGAGCTGTGCAACTAAGACGGCTTTAGGGGAAGCGGAATCGCTTTTATTTATGTGCAAAATCCCGTTCGTCCAGGACCTCCGGAACACTCGCGTTTCATGGAAAAACTGTAACGTCCCCGAAGTAAGGTTACGACCTACCTTGATATATTCATGAATTTTATCATGTACACAGACGGGTTTGAGCTGTGCAACTAAGACGGCTTTAGGGAAACCAAAATTGCTTTTATTTATGCGCAAAATCCCGTTCGTCTAGAACCAGTCTGTGTACATGATAAAATTCATGAACATTTCAAGGTAGGTCATAACCATACTTCGGGGACGTTACAGTTTTTCCTTGAAACGAGAGTGTTCCGGAGGTCCTAGACGAACGGAATTTTGCACATAAATAAAAGCAATTTTGCTTTCCCTAAAGCCGTCTTAGTTGCACAGCTCAAACCCGTCTGTGTACACGATAAAATTCATGAATATCGCAGCGTCGGAGGTGACCGAACTCCGGGGACATTACAATTTTTCCATCAAACGAGAGTGTTCCGGAGGTCCTAGACGAACGGGATTTTGCACATAAATAAAAGTGATTTTGCTTTCCCTGAAGCCGTCTTAGTTGCAAAGCTCAAACCTACCTGTGTACACGATAAAATTCATGAAAATTCCAGTGTCGGTCGTAACCGTACTTCGGGGACGTTACAGTTTTTCCATGAAACGAGAGTGTTCCGGAGGTCCTAGACGAACGGAATTTTGCACATAAATAAAAGCAATTTTGGTTTCCCTAAAGCCGTCTTAGTTGCACAGCTCAAACCCGTCTGTGTACATGATAAAATTCATGAACATTTCAAGGTAGGTCGTAACCTTACTTCGGGGACGTTACAGTTTTTCCATAAAACGCGAGTGTTCCGGAGGTCCTAGACGAACGGGATTTTGCACAGAAATAAAAGCGATTTTGCTTTCCCTAAAGCCGTCTTAGTTGCACAGCTCAAACCTGCCTGTGTACACGATAAAATTCATGAAAATTGCAGCGTGGATCTCATAATCCTACTCCGCGGATGTTCTGAAATGACAGTGTTGCGCAGATCGTAAGATGGTGTAATTTTCCCTATAAATAAATAAAACCATGCTTTATTATAAGCTATTCTTGTTGTATTAAACAAGCCTTTATTTCAGTATAAAATAAATAATAACCCTCATGCCGTGTAAGGTTCACCGCGGTCTCGACATGAGGTATTCATTTGTTTCTCGGGAGCCGGGAGCTGGGAAAACCGTTTCAACTTTGAAACGTTTCAAACTTCACCTCTATCGGTTTTACTAGCCTGGGCCTTGGTGTCTCCGGCATGGCGCCTCTCTAGATTGCCTGCGAGACTAAATTTTTCTCGATCTGCACCGCCTGTCTAATTAAGTAGTCAAAATCATTGTTCGGAGCTAGACGTTGTTCGATTTCAGGTCTTAATCCGTGTAGAAAACAAGTAGGCAGACTTTTCCTGGTGTTTTCAATAAATGCTGCTGTCAGCGGGTGATTAATATTTCCTTCATAATTTTCGAGTATTGCCTTTCCCAGATCTCTTATGCGATTCGCGTAGGTTATTACTGATTCTTTGTCGAGTTGATATATTGATCCTAATTCCCCTTGAAGTTGATAAATATTACGTTTAGGTGCGTAGATTTCTTTAAGAAATTGTTCCAATTCAGAAATGGTATCAAAATTTTTCTCTTGTATTGTTCTGCGCGGTTCTCCGATTATTTTTATCCGCACGGCTTTCACTAGATTTACTTCGGCGCCTGGTCCCATCATAGAAAAGGCTTCCCTACATCCCTGAATGAATAAACCGAGTGACATGGTGTACCCATCATAATTAGGGATTACCGATAAGGCATCCCTCAGTGAAAGGGTTTGATTGTGTAATCCCATTTTGTAAATGGGATTTTCGGATTCTTCAGTTATGCCTGTTTTTGGTTTTGTCCCTGGTTCCGCGTTAGTGGTTTTATCTGTGTTCTCGTTAGGATGGTCTTTAGAACACCCGGGAGCGGGTTCCATATTTCGGAAAAAATGCGATAGACTTTCTCATAGATTCCTTGGTACGATTTTCTGTTTTTTCAATATTGGTTTTACCGCGCGGTTTTGGTTTGTCGTATTCTTCGGGGTGTCGGAGAGAGCAGTTTTATATTCGGTAGCTTCGAGAGGCGTTGAAGTGCTTAAAGGTGTTCCAAATAATCCCGGTGAGGTGTTCGGGAGTGCGCGATTTCCGGTTGATGGGCCCGCGCGACCGGGGGGATTTTTACCTGCCTCGGCGCGTGCCAGTTGTAATAACTCGAGAGGGACTTCTGAGCGGTCGGGGACCGAGGGCAGTCTCTCTGTTGTTTCACCTTCGTTACTACGATCGCTGGATATAAGTAAATATTGGTTGGTCCCGTGAATGGGGTCTGGAATATATCCTACTAGGGCCCAATTATTTCCAGGGGATTTATTTTCTGTGTTCGAGGGTATTTGTCTGCTGACTGTAATGTGTTCTTGCGTCTGTGTTATTTCGGAAATCTCTTCGGGTAATCCGAACAACACTTGTGTTTTATTTAAATCTTCACTATCAACTGATTTTGTGTCGTCACTCTCGTCTACTGATTTTGTATTTTCCCCGTCGTCGGTTTCTATTCTATAAGTTCTCACACCGTCTTCAGTTATTTCCGCGGATTGTAAATTTTTGTCCGATTCGAAACTAATTCTCACTGTTTTTCCTCCTGTGTGTTCGGGGATTTGTTCGTCTTCCGTAACTGTCTCTGTTGATTCGTCCGATTCTGATTCAGCGGTTTTCTCCGATTCAGCGATTCCTGGAAAGTCGGGGCCGGTTTCTTCGAATGGTCTTTTACCTGCTGTCTCGGGAATTTCGTGGGTTTCGGTCACTGTGTTAAGGGTATTAGTATTGTCTCCTGTTGTACGTCGACTTCGTTTGCAGGGATATGTACTCAATATTTTATCGTCTAACGGAAGGTTTTTAGAACGAGTCCCGTGCATTTATAATTTTTTTATGAGCGAGTTCTACGGATGTAATTATATTTGATTTTCTTATATGTTTTTGCTCTCTTCTTGTTGACCTTTGTTTTAATCTGACATGAATGTGCGCACCACTGAATTATTCTTCGAAATATGTTTTGTACCCAGTCGCTCAACATTTTTAGATGGGAAAGATTTTATCTCTTGTTGTTTTTAATCTGTTATCGGAGAAATCGGACTTGCAGGAGAGCAGTAAATCTCGGTGTATGTCGTGTCAATGATATCTTGGAGGAATTCACTATGAGTTTTCCACAGTCTGGGGTCTGAAGCCCATATGGAGGATATAACTGGTGGTGTTGGTGTGGGGATGTCAATTGGAATCAATTTGTATTCTTTACAAAAATAATCTTCGATTCGTTTTACTTTGCGTTCTCCGGAATTAATCAACTGTAGTTTTGTTACTTTATATTTTTTTCCACCACGACGTTTCCTTGCCATATACGGAAAAGGGAGTTCTGGTAGGAGACTAAGAGTGAAACCTCTGTAATCACCTGCCTTAGTTTTAGATTCGATTTCGTTGTTCTATTTCTCAAAAAAAAGTTTCCGTTAAAGGTTTCCGTTTTACTTACGAAGCAACGAGATTTGTTCAATAATTATTCAAAGGATTGTAAAAGGTTGTGGGATATGTGTCTGAGTAAGAGGAGCCAGTAAGTTCAGTTGGTGAGAGAAGTACCTTAAGTCCGTCGGGTCTGGGGCGTCGATCTGGTCAGGTAGAATAATTTTACTTTCTATTCGTTTTTGAGCTTGATATTTTCCTGAGGGATCTTCTCAGTTGAGGTTTTGATACCGAGTTCTTTTTCCGGTTGATTTTTTTCAAAGAAAGTTTTTTCAAAAATTGTTCTTTTATAATTATATTAATAAGTTCTTGAGTGACGGCTTCTAATTCAACAATACGCATGTGAAGCTCTACTAGTTTTTCCAAAGTGTCCATGTAATATATTGAGTAGTTGTTACAAAATTTCAAAGTCAAATCATTGTAAATCGCAAAATGGTTCAGGCCTGCCAAATTATTTAAAGAAGCACTCTTAAAATCCCGGACGAGCCCCCAAAAATTTGTTACATCAAAAGTGTCGTGGATTTTACTCGAGCGACAATTTTACACGTATTAGTGCGGTTCAGCGTGATTTACCCGTGCTCTGGTCAAGAAGGAAGGCTCCTCCCTATACCACATCTGACGAAGTACACTAAACGCGCAAGCTCTGTTTCGAGTCTAACCTTTCGGAAAATTACTCGGGGACGAGCTGCGAATGCTTCTCTAAAGGGAATTTGACTGAGGTCTGAGATGATGATGATGTGATGATGGCTCGAGACAATGAGCGTACTAAATTTCACCGATATAATTAAAAATTTCACTTACGTTTTTTGTGTTGAACTGGATGCTGATGCTGCAGATGGGAATGACACGATCGTAAAGAAACTGTGACACTGAATTTAAGAATGCAACCGTAGAATTTTATTCGTAAAACGAGGAAATTAAATAAACCGATTTTTCTCAACAAAGGATGGTAACATGTAATTAATCGTGATGATGTTCACAAATATCGGCACCTCGTGGTGTAACAAAATTCAGAGTTCTGCCCGAAGCCCGAAAATACAAAAACTGTAGAGTCTTATTCAATTCTATAAACTCCTAAGTCCCCGTTTAGGACAAAGGTTCGAATTACGAAAAAATGAAAATCTTAGCGAAGAACGGAATGGATCTAAGTCCGCAGACGGATTAAAAGTCGATGATGATTGGAACTCGAAATTTTCTAAGTCCGTGATACGATTTTAAATTCGGAGCTGATTTTTCCTAAGTCCGCGATACGATTTAAATTCGGAGCTGATTTTCTTCTAAGTCCGAGATACGATTTAAATTCGGAGGTGATTTTTTTCTAAGTCCGCGATACGATTTAAATTCGGAGCTGATTTTCTTCTAAGTCCGCTATACGATTTAAATTCGGAACTGATTTTCTTCTAAGTCCGTGATACGATTTAAATGATTTTTTCTAAGTCCGCGGTCGGACAGAAATTCGTCGTTAATTCGATTTTAAAGTTTCAGTCTATGCTCGGGCAGAGATTCGATGTGGGCAGATCTAATTTTCGGGGCGCACTCTTTCTTGTCGATACCTTTTTGTCTTTTTATATGATTGGGTGCTTTGTCTATCGTTTAATTGAGCGATGGTAGGGGTAGTGCCTACGTGATTTTCAACTCCCTATCTCATGAGCTAGAGGAGGACACCGCGCCTTGCAGGTCGCGCGTGGCTCGCCACGCGCGACCTGCGTGAAATGTGGAGCCAGGTCCCTTGCCCTGGCTCCACATTTACGACTTCCTCTTTCGTCAATGTCTTCTCGATGTTTCGACCAGGTGTTCACGCTCTTCGTTGGTGCGATTTAGTTTCTGCCTTATTTGGACCTCTTCGCTTATAAGTTTTGACGGATATATTTTGCCGCGAGAACTTGGATATTCTAACGCGAGAACTTGGATATTCTAACAAAAACCTAGTCTAAATAACGCGATAACGGAATACAACGAAAAATCGAGATAACACGATAACCGAACACAGCGAAAATCGGGATGACGCGATAACGGAACGCCGCAGAAATCGAAATAACGCGATAACGGAACACGGCAAAACTCAAAATAACGCGATAACGGAACACAACGAAAGCATGATAACTGAATTGCAAAAAATACGATAACTGAATCGCGAAAATACACTCAGCAAAAAAATTAAGGGAACAGTTGAATTTTACCTTTTTTTCATTGATTTTTGAACCGCTGTAATTTTGTGAAAAATGATCGAATCGTAATAAAACAAAATGCGTTTTAAAGCTTGATATCTCTAGTTTGAACATCTTTTCAGTAATTTTTTTTAAAGCAACACGTTCGGCATGAACCTAAGGAAAAGCGGAAAGAAAACATTTTCAAAATTTTTGTCATTTTCACAATCGTCCACGGGCACAAAATATTTTTGTTGTGGCTTTATCAATAGTCGGGTTCTTTAGCCTCGTTCTTTAGCTTTAAAATGGTCTGTTGCTGATCTCTGTACGACCATTTGTTGCTGAGATATTGGCATTCAAAGAAAAAAGGAGCTTTTTTCGTAGATCAGCAATATCTCATGAACTAATGATCGCACAGCGAGCTAAAGGTGGGTTTTGTAAACTGGAAGAAATGCTGTAAAAGAACCTTCTGGTACTTTTGAGATTTTTTTTTTGTAACCTTAATTATGATTTGAAAAAGACCAAAAAATGAACTTTTTCCCCGTTTTAAAAAATCCACGTCAACTTGGCAGATATTGCGATAATGACTCATGTTTCTAGGGTTTTTTTTACTTCAATACATGCCCAACGAGCCCCCAAGATTTAAAAATTGATCTGCTGAACCGTTATTTTTTACCGAAGCGTCAAAGTTTTATCAAAAATTAAAGGAACTCTCATCGTTCCTTAAATGGCAATTAATGATGATTAAAATTTAAAAAAGACTTTTCCGTTGTTTTCCTCGCGGTTTCGCAATAACAACTCTTTTAATCTTTGAAAAAGAAAAAAATTTCGAAATTTTGAATTTTTCAAAAATTAAAAAAAAATCAAAATTCACTTGAATTAGAAATTCAATTTTTTTAAAACTAAGGTTAAAAAAGAAAATTTTTTCAAAATTTTAATTTTTTTAAATAAAAATAAAAAAAAAATTCATTTGAAATCAAAATTCAACTGAATTCAGAATTTTTTTTTATTAAGGTTAAAAAGAAAAAATGAATCATTTTTGAAATTTTTAAAAATTAAATAAAAATCGAATTTCAATTGAAATCAAAAACTTAATTTAAAAAAAATTAAGGTTAAAAAAGAAAAAAAAATCAAGTTTGATTTTTGTTGAATAAAAATAAAAAAAAATAAAAATTTAATTGAATTCAGAAATTTCATTTTTTTTAAATTAAGGTTAAAAAAGAAAAAAAATCAAATTTTGAATTTTTTTTCTTTTTCAAAGATTAAAAGAGTTGTTATTGTGAAACTGCAGGGAAAACAACGGAAAAGTCTTTTTAAAATTTTAATCATCATTAATTGCCATTTAAGGAACAATAAGCGTTCCTTTAATTTTTGTTAAAACTTTGACGCTTCGGTAAAAAATAACGGTTCAGCAGATGAATTTTTAAATCTTAGGGGCTCGTTGGGCATGTATTGAAGTAAAAAAACCCCTAGAAACATCAGTCATTATCGCAATATCTGCCTAGTTGACGTGGATTTTCCAAATTGGGAAAAAAGTTCATTTTTTTGGTCTTTTTCAAATCAATATTAAGGTTACAAAAAAAAAATAAAATCTCAAAAGTACCAGAAGGTTCTTTTAGAGCATTTCTTCCCGTTTACAAAACCCACTTTCAGCTCGCTGTGCGATCATTAGTTCATGAGATATTGCTGATCTACGAAAAAAGCTCCTTTTTTCTTTGAATGCCAATATCTCAGCAACAAAAGGTCGTACAGAGATCAGCAACAGACCATTTTAAAGCTAAAGAACCACGCTAAAGGACCCCGCTATTGATAAAGCCACGACAATTTTTTTTGTGCCCGTGGACGATTGTGAAAATGACAAAAATTTTGAAAATTTTTTCTTTCCGCTTTTCCTTAGGTTCATGCCGAACGTGTTGATTTAAAAAAAAATTACTCAAATGATTTTCAAACTAGAGATATCAAGCTTTAAAACGCATTTTGTTTTATTACGATTCGATCATTTTTCACAAAATTACAGCGGTTCAAAAATCAATGAAAAAAAGGTAAAATTCAACTGTTCCCTTAATTATTTTGCTGAGTGTATGATAAATGACTCGCGAAAATACGATAAATGGATCGCGAGAATACGATAACTGAATCGCGAGAATATAATAAAGGAATCGGAGAAGCGCGATAACTCGAACACGAGAACTCCGTAATCGTACTAACCTAAAACGATCGAAAATTGCACGGAAAACGAAAAATAACGCCAACGCGTAATGCCAAGAGGGCCGTATTTCGGACCGATCTCACTGAAAACGGCGATAACACCCAAAATCCAGCGATATCATAATAAACCTGAAAATTAGAAAAATATCGGTAAAACTAAGAAAAAGTCGAAAACGGTAGCATAATGAGAACATAACCAACCACCAACGATAACGCAGCGGTAACGTGGCTGGCAGCGCGGCCGAAGCCGCGTCGCGAGCGCAAGAGCTCTGAGGTGCTCACCGGTCGAGAGTCGAGAACAGAAGAAAGAGCGTGAGGCGAAGTCGCGCCGAGCGCTGCGCGCTCTCGGCCTTCCCCCACGCGCAAACCTCGAGCCGCGGACGCCGCGAAGCGGCGAGCGTACGGCTCGATACAAAAACATAGACCGCAAACCGTAACGTCGAAAAATATTCCCGAGTCGTTTTTCACTCGGGAAATTCGGTAAATAAAATCTCGCGGTGGCTTTCGGCCAAGCCTGCTCTCCGGGCTGAGTAGAAAATATAACAAACGTAACCGAAAAACGCAAAACGATACCCGAAATAATACGCGATCATGGCAATCCGTAGTGGTCGAACGATCGCGAGTTCGCCACTACGGCCTTCCAACTAAAAAGAAAACGAACCCAATATATTTTCCTAGTCAGCCTCACCAGGGAAGCGTCGGAATTGTACCGAACCTCGCAATGCATGGCCGATACGCCGTAAGGGGACCCAGCGGGTGCGCCGGGTAGCCGCTATATTGGCTCTGTTCCGCAGCGACACCCGTGACCTAACCGCGGTGTAGCGGTTAATTTTAATTAACGAGAACTCTTACCGAATATTCAATGAGATCGAAACGTAACGGTAACTCTAACGATAGCATATTATTTTCGAGAAGCGCGTTAACGGTTGACGGGAACTCTGACGCGACGCGTAAACACGAACGCTCGGGACGCGTTGACCTCTACCGAGACGAAAATCGAGAGTCCGCCGTGGCTGTTATTCGGCTGGGTCTTTGTGGCAGAGATTTCCAGGAAATTCTGTCACAATACATTATATTTTGCCCGTTAAAATAGTTGGAACTGAACAAAACGCTGTCCCGTTTTACCCACACCTCCCGTATAGCCAAATGTAATTTTTTGAAATTATTCGAAATGCCCTAAAATCTGATCTCCTATACCGATCATCACGAAATTTGATACGTAGAGGTGTTGAGTACTATTATATAATATAATGACGAATAATCAATTTTTCTTTTTTCTTCTTCCATGTTAAAAGACATCTGTTTTATCACTCGTTGCATTTTGTCAAACCGATCAAATTTGACCCTTTAAAATTCTGACTCACCTCTTTCAATAGATCTGTCGGCATCGTTTTCGGTATGAAAAAAATTCTCCTTACGGGAATAAAAAAAAGATATAAAAGTTATTGTGGACACGCTGCGGAGCCTGTACCAACATCCCGTACCGTATCGAATTTGTCTCTGGACCCGAAAAGTGGACATCCATCGAGATAAATTTCGAATTCATTTTGTTATTCATGATGCTGCGGGAAGAACTTATTGAGGAGAAGGTTCCGATTAATTTCAATTATTTATTAAATAATGAATTTTACCAAACCGGTAAAGTGATGAATGCCATAAAATTGTAATTTACTGTTTACAATAGATCTGCTGGTATTGTCTTCGGTATAGTAAAATCCTATTAACAGGGGTCAAAAATATATAATTACGTCGAATTCATGACTGAAGGTAATCATTTATATTCCTTATACAGAGGAAACATTACTTTGTTCTGTATGCAGAATTATTTATCTCAGAATAATTACTTTCCGTCATTAATTCGACGCAGTTATATCTTTTTTAATTCCTTTAACAAATTAATGATCAGCTGAGGTGACAGCTGATGACTACCAACGTGAAACTTAGCGCGATGAGTGTTTTTTTCTTTCTATCAGACCGGCAATAGCGTGATGCATCGGTTTTTGATTTTATGCGTTTGCGTTTGTTTTTATCCAAACGCTACCGCCGTCGGCTCGATGGGCCTTCTTCTGTTTTTATTGATGTAATGCCTAGCTGTATCGCGTGTCGCGTTATCGTAGTATCGCCTTCGGACATGGCGAATTACACCAACGCAGAGTATGCAGAAATGCTTGTATCATATGGTGTGCATGGCCGAAATGCTAACGCGGCCGCTAGGGCATTCGGTGTGCGGCGTAATCGGAACACGCGGGGCAATGTGATCCGAAATCTCGTGATGAGGACGATGCACCAGGACGGTCCTCTCGCACCCCAATGCGGTGGCGGGATAGACGGCGGCAGGCTACGGGTGGTCAAAAACGTGGAGAACGAGGATGAAGTGCTTGATCGTATCAACGAAGATCCCATGACGAGTACACGCCGCATATCGCGGGAGACGGGCATTCCGCACACCACGGTGCACCGCATTTTGAAAGATGCCGGGAAATACCCGTTCCATGTCTTGCGTGTACAAAAGCTGCGGCCTCAAGATTATGCGGCACGGATGGAGTTCTGTCTGTGCATGGCGAATCGTCTTGCGGAGGACCCGAATTTTACGAGCCGCATCCTCTTTACCGACGAGTCATCGTTTGGCCGTACGGGGGTTTGGAACAGCCGTAATTTTCATAACTGGGCCGAGGACAACCCGTACGCGACGGCAGAGGTTCGATCGGTCCAAGAAAGATTTTCAATCAATTGGTGGGCTGGTATTTTGGACAACCGCATCGTAAGTATCTCCATAAATCAATAAACAAAACATATGGGAAATAAATTATATGTATTCATCAGTGTATGGATTCATTATTTTTTTCTCAGATAGGGCCATTCCAGTTGCCCCCTCGGTTGAATGGACGCCGATATTTGCGCTTCGTGAGGCGCGAGCTCAACGAGCTACTCCGTGTCGCTGGTGTTTCAGCGGAACAAATTAACCAAATCTGGTTCCAACACGACGGAGCTCCCCCGCACAACACCTTAGAGGTTCGTCAATGCCTCAACGAGCACTTCGAGGGCCGAGGAATAGGTCGCGGTTTAACCGCGCCATGGCCGCCACGATCTCCGGACTTGAATACGTTAGATTTCTTTTTTGGGGGTGTCTGAAAGAATCCGTATATCGCTGCAAAATTAACACCTACCCTCAGCTGGAAATCCGTTTGCACATGGCTGTTCGCGCTGTCTCGCCAGAAATGGTCGCCAATTGCGTTCGCAATTTCGGCCGCCGCGTCGATTGTTGCATTGCAGCCAATGTCGGCCATTTTCAGCACCTATTATAATAGGCGTTGTGTTACGTCAAATATTCGGCTGCTTTTACACAATCAAACATTTACACGCATGTGAGCGTTTCGGCTTGAGGTTCCCGTACTCTGGTCAGTGAGAACCGGAGCTCACCCTTTACCACGCCTGACGGTGAACACCGAAGACGCATCCCCGTTTTTGAGTCCTAACCTTGCGGTAAATTACTCGGGACAGGGGTACGAACGTTTATCGGTTACTAGTGATAAAATTGTAGTGTGTAGGGTTTGTGCGTTTTTTTCAAATTTATGGAAATCAAGTGTAAAAGATGTAAAAAATCTCGCTACAAAAATAAATAAATGTACTTACTGTAGTTCAGAAGTTCTTGTAGATCAAAACTGCAATGTCGCTGACGTCGGGGTTGACCAAAGGGATCGATAAAGGAGGCGTTGTACAAAAAAATATTCAAATGTAGATCTCTTTCGTTTCAAATAGAATAACTGTTTGGTTTTTATTCAAAAATAACTAAGGCACTTTGGAAAGGGAAATGGCTGTTCGATATTCCCATTACAAAAATTGGCACGCAATATTTGGTAAAAAATGAATAATTATTATAATAATAGGAACAAAAACTTTACTTTATAGCTCAATCCAGATTCATGAAATAAAATAATAATATTTTGGTAAAAACCGAAGAAAACACCACGGAACGAAATCCTTGAGGGGAAATATTCGAACCGAGAAAAAATTATTAAATTTGCGTCTGGATTTAACGTTCGGTAGAGTCAGTAGCAGGTAAAGAGAAATATTTTCTAAGTCCAAAGTCTTAAAACACAAATATTTTCTAAGTCCAAAGTCTTAAAACACAAATATTTTCCGAGTCCAAAGTCTACAGAAAAGAATAATTTCCAAGCCCGAAGACTGCAAATATGGTCCGAGTCTATCTCCTTATTTCTTTGTTCACTACGAAAATTATGAGTCTACATTTAAACAGAGTAACGTTACTAGGGATTAAGCTGGCGAAGAGAAGAGTCGTCGAAACTCGCTGATTATAACTGCCACTATTCAGTTTACACTGGATGAATCGTTTAATAATTGATGATTGAATGCCTTTCGTCGCGAAGAAATGCTCCTTATATAGGTCGCTAATGCGCACTAAACATCTCACCGATATGAGGTGAGAGTCCTTCAAAAGTACAGGGAGACCTAATACATCTTTAGTTTCACAGGGGAAAAACACGTACTCTGATTGTTATCAAATTCCCTCTGGTGTTCACGTATATTGTAGCGATTTTTCCCTATCTCCTCCAACACCACAAAGCTAAAGCCTCAAGTATTTTCCCCTTTATTTATCGTGGGCGCCAGGCGCTTGCGCGCCGGGGAAAATACTCGAACGGAAAGGCCAAGCTGCTGTGCCGGGCTAGCCGCAGCCTTCGAAATGGCAGAGCGGCGGGATAAGGAGTCGGGGCTCTGGACACTGGGTCTCTCTCTCTCTTGTAACAATTAAAGAAACAAAAATAAATAAATAAATATACTCGGGTCAATTACTGTTTCTGCGGGAACTGACACGCCTGTTCGGTTTTATTTTAACCAGAATGAAATGCTCGAGGGCGAGATAAATTAAACAAAAAAAAAAAAAAGAATAAGATAACATGAAATTCCCGCTGTTCAAAATTTCGGCTGAATAAAACAAAATGTGAAACACAAAGAATCCCGACCGACAGCGGTCTCTCGGCGCTATTGCAGCCCGTCCTCGCAATGACGCGAGTTCCCGCGCGCGCCGCGGCTCTCGCCACACTCACACCCTCTCAACCACTCAATCCGCGGGAAAAAGGAAAAATTCGAGATGACCCAACGGAAAATTGTTCGCCGAATACACGATCCGGCCACGCGGGACTCAAGCCGCGATATTTTGTCAATGCTGCTACTTTTCCCGCGGGTCTCTCTCTTTTTTCTCCTCCCGCGAACACACACACACGGCGAGCCGGGACGCGACGACGACAAATGACTCGAAACTACGGAACGAAGGAAAAACAAAACACTCGTGCACTCTCGGCGGCGCTGACAATATTCGCGGTCACACACGCTCTCCGCGGCGCAAAATCCGGCTACTTCGTCCACCGGCTATAAGACAAAACTACCCGCGAATCTCACTCACACGCCCCTGCACCCGTGTCGCCCCCGCACTCGCGCACTGACTCGACCGTTAATTTTACAATTAGAAAAACAACAAACAAAAAAAAACAGACGACTTCCCGCGACCGTACGACCGCGGATCGGTCTCTCGCACGCGTGTTCTCACGCAGGGCCGCCCGGTCGTCCGGGCCTTCCGCGACACGCGCTCGTCAGTTGTTAATTATCTTCCTCGGCCCGTTGTCGCGTGGGCGGGAGTCCGAGGAAAAGCGCTCGAGCGCTCTGACACCAGCGCGGCCGGCAAACTCGCGGGAAACCCGTCGACTCGGCCATCGCGTGCCCTCGCCGGGCCAAAAAAAACAAATCGGCCTAATGGCCACTAGTCAGAAGGACTTAATTCTACGGAGGAAAAACAAATAAACGGAAAAAGAACGCCGCGCGACGTGGCTCACCCGTCGACCGTTTCGGTGGTGCTTCTTGTCTTCTCCGTGTGCGCGGGACTGCGATTGCACCAGAATCTCCGTCGTCCGTCTTGGCGTAGGGCTGCGTGCTCGACGACGTGCTCGCTCGCTCGACTCGTCCTCGGGAAGTGTCCCGAGGTCTCGCTCGCACGCACCGGGGTTCTGATCCCCTCTCCCGGCGTTCGACGGACAGGCGGCCAACTTTGTCCCATCGAATCGCTGATCGACCGCGAACAGCGACGATCGTTCGCTCGACGGTTGGCAGGCGTGGCGCTAGGTGCAGGCGGCGGCGGTCCTCCCGTCGGCGGCGGCGGCGGGAGAATTCGAGTGCGTTCGCCGCGCAGTGGCGTAGCGGCGAGGTCGCAGCGACAGTCCCGCGTCCTTGCTCCGACGTATTCCCACGCCGACCTGTCGATGCGGGTTCGCCCCAGCGCTCGGCGCCAATTTCCGTCGCAAAATGTGGAAAAAAAATTACAAAAAAACAAGCGTTAATAATAAATAAGAATAATACGAATTATGGCCCTGCGGATCGGTGGCGGATGGGTCGAGCGAGCGAGAAGCGAGCTCCCGAGCACGGCCAAATATTTTCCCGTGCTACAATGTTTATGCTGGGGCGAGTCGGGCTCATCGCATTTCTATCCTTGTTACTCCATATTTCTTATACGTTCGTAAAATAATACAGAAGTTCGCTTTTTCCGGAGTTATATATATATTATGCATTGAGATATGTGATTTATTACGTTTCTTATGTCTCTTTTCTACACCTTCGACTGGTCATTCTGCCTCTAACTAGCAACATAATGCACTGGTGTGTGCCTCGTACGCGATATCGCTTGCATCAGCTGCACCGTTCGCCTGGTATAGGGCGCGGTTTCTTTTATTCTTTATGCGGGCGTACGTGCCGTTCTTCATGCATTTTTTATTTAGTTCCTTCTTGGTTCTAATTCGGTGATTTGAATTATTTTTTCTACAAGGATTATCATTTACAATTTCAGGAATAATCAATTATTGATTGGAATTTTTCAACATTATATTAGTGAGTTATGCAAGAATAAAAGCGCGTATTCCTCCGTTAGTTCGGTCTCTCACTCGTTAGGAATTCGTCCGATATCATAAAATCTTATTGTGCTATATTTTCATACTGGTCCATTGTCATGGCGATGTGATTCTTTAAGTATTATAATTCTAGCAGTTTAGGTTGGAACGTCTATAATTTCCATCTCTAATAAGAGCAATGTGCAAATTATTGGTTCTCTTATTTCTTAACTCCGTAAATTAATAATTACAAGAGTCATTCCTTCAGTTCGAACAGTCTTGGTAAGACTTTACAGTTTTACCGTGTACCTATTTAATGAAATTAACATGATTTAGTTGTTCTTTCTGCATTATCATATAAGTACCTTCGAATAATCGTAAAATCATTTATTTAATGTAAATAGTTAAATTCAGTTAAAAGATTTTTATCCTACGACCAATTTTTGAAATCTGGTATAAAACACATATTTAATATTTAATTAAATTTATTGTGTACTCGAAAATGTGAGCGAGGCAGAGATTGGGTTTTTGACATTCCTTCAAAAAGCATTGGGCGTTGGCGCCCCCGTCTCGTCTTAGCGGCATGCGGTAATACGCGCGTGCCCCGAGATCCGTAGTCGATGCGAATTATCGCACAATAGGCTCGCGCGGAGCGATTGATGATTCATTTTTTTCCACGCGGTTACCTACTTGAAAACATCTCACCACTACTGTAGTAGCTGGCGTGCGTGCTTCTGGCAACACGTAACCGTCTCCGAGGGGCAGCATAACAGTGAGGCCCGACATTGACCTTGCCTTGCATTTCACCTCATCGATCGATAAAACGACGCTTCCCGCTCGATATATACTCTATATAGATGGACGTATCGTATTTCCTTCTCTCGTTTTCGCCACTTGTATTCTGTTCTCGGGATCTTTTAATTTTTAATTTGTCCGAGTTATTAACAAATTGTTTAATTCAATATTTACGTCAGGACGTAACAGTTGAACCCCGGAAGCAGAGACTTCGCGGAGAAACACCGGCCAGAGTCACCGACGCGATTGCCAGAGACGCCGGGAAAACCGACAGCAGCAGAGCCAGCAGCAGTTCAAATTGCTGAAGAAACGGATCGTTTGAAATTAAAGAGTGATATGCAGGAAAATGTTTTAAAAACGTAAAATGAAAAATCAGTTTTACGATTTTTACTTCATTTTCCTTCATTAACTTATAAGTAAAGAAATAAATCATGGTGAATAAATTGGAAATAATTTATGCACCATGGTTTATTTTTTTACATCCGTTCGAAAAGAGTAACGTTATACCGGCAGCAAAATGTGACGTCCGGAGACGTCGGGCAGAAAAGACGAATCGCGCCGAGCGGTTAACGCGACTCTAATATTACGCCAATCTAGGGAGATTATTGTAATAGGAGTGGGAGAACGCTGGAGATCTCGAGAGATCTTGTCTTTGATTTTGGAAGAAGAAGAGTTAGTAGATCTGTGATGCAATAATTATTTATTGATCACGATGCAGCATATAATTTGTTTATAACAATAAATAACTTTTTGTAACACGTGCACGAATCGCGGCACTTTCTATGGTAGTCTTGCGAACCGAAAGTGGCTGTTTGCCTGTCAGTCGCGAACCTGTGGTGAAATGACAGAGTAGCGCATGCGTAGTTCGCGTTTCGTTCACTTTCGTCCCTTGAATCATAACCTCACTTTTCAGTGTTCGTCTCGCACAACTGCCATGGAAAGTGCCGCGATTCGTGCACTCGTTACAAAAAGTATGATGTGCAACACGGGTCAAATTGGCAATTGCGACTCGTGCGATTGCAGCCCTCGCTTCGCTCGGGCAGCAAACCTCATACTTGTCGCAATCGCCAACTTTCGACCCTTGTTGCTCAATATACTATTCTACAGGCGAACAGCTGGCATAGACAATTTTCAGTCGTGCACTAGTGACACAAGTTTCGGTTCGGCGCAGTCGGCGCGGTATACAATTTCTCGATTCACAATACTTTTTAGACTGAACATAATATAATAACTAGGAAAACTAGGATGATTCTACTCGCACTTAACTAACGGTGAAGCCGCGCGTCGCGATATGTAGACCAAACGAAAATCGGTCTCCCGAGTGACTTGACTTCGGTTAAAAGTCGTGGCTTATATACTACTTTGTAGGAGATGAGATTTACAAATAAGTGTTTCCTGCCTTCGTAGGGCGACACTTGTCCTATGTTTGGCCCCGTGATTACGCGGCTGCGGAGAATCCAGGAGACCGATAGTTCGCATTTATAAGCATCTCTGTAGGAGAGCTTGGTCTAGTGTGGTATCTTTTATTGCTTCCACATGTGAAATCGGTATCCCTGGTTCTTCTGTCGGTGCGGCTACTGAGATCTTGGGAGGTCGATATTTTTGTGCATCGAGGGAGTGTTAAAAGTATATCTGCCTGTGTGTAAAAGAGGTTTGTCTATTCCCGGGTATGGGTTGCATGCCATGTGCAGAATTGATGTTCCTTCTTTCGATGTTGGCGTGGACTTATAAGGTAATAGGTGGAGTTTATGTTTCTAACGTGATATGCTATGAGTGGTTGGAAAACAGTGGGAAAAAGTCAGAGCGGTAGTATCGTTTGTGGTATGAGAGTGGTAGCATCGTGGTGAAAAAGAATATTGAGAATTGCGTCTTACATGAAAAAAATTGTATATTTCACTACAAATATAATATAGCTTTTACTTGTGGCAAGACTTTAATCGGTATGACTGTTTCAGTTGTCATCAAATGTAAATAAAATTATTTAGTTGAAATCAACCTACACGTTTCTGTTTCACAAATTCAATACAAAAAAGTTGCAAAGTAGAACTTTGCACACTGCTTCCTCATTAATTCCCCTTTTTCACAAAGCCACCTCTATGAAGAAGCTTATTTATTAACTTTGGCTTCCTCATAGAGGAAGCTTTGTGAAAAAGGGGAATTAATTAGGAAGCAGTGTGCAAAGTTCTACTTTGCAACTTTTTTTGAATTTGAACAAAACTTTGCACTTTTTTTAAATTTGAACAAAAGAAAACTCCGTTACAAACACCGTTACATATAATTTTAATTCGATACAAAGTTTTGACTTACTTTAATAACTTTTCCATAAGTTACAGCGAAAATCTTAATTTAAAAAAAAATTCATAACAGCGTAAAATCCGAACGACTTTACCGATCGTCACCAAATTTTATACGTGGCAGCGCTGTATGTTATTTTTTGACTGTTGAATATTTTGGTTCATTTGATGAGATTCGACGTGATTTAGAGCAAAATTTATTTTTTTCGAAAAATTCAAAATTCTATAAAACCGGAACCGCTTTACCGATTTCGCTGAAATTCAATACCAAACAACATTGAACGTGTCTTTATTTATGATGTAGTATATAGCCGAATCGTCGAACTTTTACGAAAGTTAGAGCGATCACGCCATTTTTTTGAAAAATGTAAAATTCGATAAAATTTGTATACATGGATATATTTAATTTTGAAAATGTGTGAATTACAGAGGATTAAATACTCTACTTGCGTACCAATTTTTAGCTCGATCCACCGTGCCATTCCTGAGTTATGAACAATTGAATGTTCGGTGCCTGGACCACACACACACACGCACACGCACACGCACACGCACACGCACACGCACACGCACACGCACACGCACACGCACACGCACACGCACACGCACACGCACACGCACACGCACACGCACACGCACACGCACACGCACACGCACACGCACACGCACACGCACACGCACACGCACACGCACACGCACACGCACACGCACACGCACACGCACACGCACACGCACACGCACACGCACACGCACACGCACACGCACACGCACACGCACACGCACACGCACACGCACACGCACACGCACACGCACACGCACACGCACACGCACACGCACACGCACACGCACACGCACACGCACACGCACACGCACACGCACACGCACACGCACACGCACACGCACACGCACACGCACACGCACACACACACAGACATTTTCTAGACCACTTTTCTCGACGTTTTAGGTGATTCTGAGTATGTTAACATGAAAATCTCGAAAAAAAAATTTTCACGAAAACAAAGCTTCCTCTATTAGGAAGCAAAATGAGTCATGTCAAATACTCGGTGTTGCCAAACCCTCGTAAAGGGGGGCGGGTAACTCGGTTGAGCTGCCAACCGAGCGAGTCTCCGGGTGGCGGATAGGAGGGGCCAGGACTTGGGAACCTCTGTGATCGCGACCAGGACACAAGACGGGAGCTCTTCTGGGTCTGGCCTGTGGGTGCTACACGTGAACCCGGCGGGATAAAATCCGTCTCGGGGGAACTAAGGCCCTACCGCGGACCACCTCCCCAATCCAATGGTGTAAGCTATCGTGCCAACGGGAGGAATGGCACTAGGAGAATAGGGTCGCGTACGATGCCCTTTGGGCACCAGGCGCCGCCCATTGTATACAGCATTATCCCTCGTGGGACTTAATGTCGTGTTTTAGTCACAATATTAAGTCCATGGAGGAGGTGGAGGCCCCGGAAGAGGACACCGCACCCTCAAACGACGTAGACGGCATGACTGCGGAGCCCATCTGGGGCGAAGGGGTCTCGGCCCTTATGACCCAGGAGGGCATCCATGGCATGACCTCTGAGTTTTCTGAGAAGGAAGACGGATCAGCGCAAGCCGGTCCTACTGACTCCGCAATTAGCAGGCCGAAAAAGGGACGCAGCGGCGTGGCGAAGAGGAGGGCACGCAAGGCCAAACTGGCGGCGCAGGGCTCGTCCTCGGAGCAGCCTGGCAGCGACACCACGGAAGCCTTCCTGATCTATCTGTGAACATGGGCACGTCTGCGGTCCCTACGACTGCGGGACGGACCAAGGAGACCTTGAGAGGCTGCAAGTAGACATATCTCTGATACAAGAACCCTAGATACACAGGGAACTAGTAAAAGGAATAAGTACAGATTCAGGATCACTAATCTATGCCAGCGTAGAACCGGGTCCGAGAGCCTGTCTCTTCATAAACAAGAGAAATGGTGCCCTCAAGTTGAACCGATTCTGCACCAGAGACCTTGCGGCAGCTACCATCAGGATTCGTATGGGCGTTGTAACGACTGAGCTACTAATAGCCTCGGCGTACCTCCCGTATGACTCGGAGGACTCTCCTTTAACGAGGGAACTCAGAGAACTGGTGGACTACTGCAAAAACAAGGGGCTAAACCTGTTGGTGGGGTGCGATGCCAACTCTCACCACACTATATGGGATAGCCCCAACACAAACGAGAGGGGCTTTTATCTTCTAGAGTATCTCTCCACAACGGATCTTGAGATTCTGAACAGAGGATTCAAGCCCAATTTTGTCACCTCACGAAGACGGGAGGTGATTGATTTGACGATGGGCTCACCCAGGGTGGCCCAAGCGATAATAAACTGGCAGGTGAGTGAAGAGGACACTCTTTCTGACCACCGGCTGATAACCTTCGAACTGGCAGGGAGTGACAGCCAGATCCCGACGGAGATCTACAGGAACCCAAGGATTGCCGATTGGGCCAACTTTCAAGCAGGGCTAAGAAGCAGGCTCGAGGTCACTTGTGGGTGGACGCGGACGGAGCGCGCGATCGAGCGGGAGGCAGGTCTACTGCAGACTCCTCTGGTCGGGTCTTTCGAGGCTGCATGCCCGCTAAGGAGAAGGAAAACAAGAAAGAAGGTGGGCTGGTGGAGCGGTGAGCTGAACCAATTCCGCTCCCGTTCCCGAAGACTGCTAAACAGAGCCTTAAGGGCAAAAGCGGACAGCGACTGGGACTCCTACAGGAAGGCCCAGAAAGAGTACAAGGAACTCATAAAGAAGTCCAAAGAAGCGACCTGGAGGAATTTCTGCGGGGAGATCGAGGCCCTACGTCTAGTGGCCAGGCTCCGTAAAGTGTTTGCATCCGGCCCGCCTTACAAACTCGAGGGACTTACACTGCCTGATGGCAGGTCAACTGAGAACCACGAGGAAGTACTGGCGCGCCTATTTGAGGTACACTTCCCGGGTTCGGAACTTACGGACCGGGGATACCTTTAAGGGGAGGTGCTCTCAATCAAAAAAACCGGGTGATTGGGTAACGGCAGCCAAGGTTGGCACACCGAGCAGGATTGATTGGGCGATCAAGACTTTTGACTGGTATAAAAGTCCAGGAGTTGGTGGGATATTCCCTGCTCTCCTACGAGAGGGAGGGGAGTCGCTCATCGGGCGCCTGAATCGCATCTTTCGATCCTGCTTGGCACTGAGATATGTGCCAAAAGCTTGCGTTGAGGTCAGGGTGGTTTTTATCCCAAATCCCGTTCAGACTGATCAGCCTGACGTCTTTCCTAGTGAAAACGTTGAAGAGTGGTTGATAGGTACATTAGAGAGGGAGCACTGGTCGAGACACCGGTACAAACCTCACAGCACGCTTACCAGGCCGACAAGTCTGTTGAGACCGCCCTCCACTGTATTGTTAAAGATATAGAGCGGACGCTCAGCAGAAAGGAGTCGGTCTTATCCGTATTCCTGGACGTCGAAGGGGCGCTTGACAACACCTCTTTCGACGCCATATGCGATGCAGCAAGGGAATTCAGAGTAGATGAATCTATCATCGAATGGATCCACCTAACGCTTCGTACGAGAATGGTTACCGCAGGACTCAAAGAGTCAACTGCGAGGGCGCACGTTAAGCGGGGCTTTCCGCAGGAGGGGGGTATCCACTCTCCTGTGGACAATGGTCGTTGACGGGCTACTGGCGGCGCTTGATGGGCTCAGGGTAACCGTGGTGGGATATACTGATGACATTATGATAATGGTCAGAGGCTCCCACTCGGCAGAGATGACGTGGAGAATGCAGCGCGCCCTTCATCTCATGCAAGAATGGTGCGCCACCAAATCGCTAAGGGTTAACCCGAGCAAGACTGAGATGGTGTTATTCACACGAAGGAGAGGATTTCAACCAAAACCCCCTTACATACACTCAGCAAAAAAATTAAGGGAACAGTTGAATTTGACCTTTTTTTCATTGATTTTTGAAGCGCTGTAATTTTGTGAAAAATGGTCGAATCGTAATAAAACAAAATGGGTTTTAAAGCTTGATATCTCTAGTTTAAAAATCTGTTTAGTAATTTTTTTAAAGCAACACGCTCGGCATGAACCTAAGGAAAAGCGAGAAGAAAAAATGTTCAAAATTTTTGTCCTTTTCAAAATCGTCCACGGGCACAAAAAAATGTTTTTTGTAACACGTGCACGAATCGCGGCACTTTTCATGGAAGTCTTGCGAGCCGAAAGTGGCCGTTTCCCTGTCAGTCGCGAACCTGTGGTGAAATGACAGAGCCACGCATGCGCAGTTGGCATTTCGTTCACTTTCGTCCCTTGGGAGTTTCTGTCATTCACTTTCGTCCCTTGAATCACAACCTCACTTTTCAGTGTTCGTCTCGCGCGACTGCCATTCCAAGTGCCGCAGATTCGTGCACTCGTTACAAAAAGTATGGTGTGCAACACGAGTCGAATTGGCAATTGCGACTCGTGTGATTGCAGCCCTCGCTTCGCTCTGGCAGCAAACCTCACACTCGCCGCAATTGCAAACTTTCGACCCTTGTTGCACAATATACTATTGTAGCTTTATCAATACTGGGGTACTTTAGCCTGGTTCTTTAGATTTAAAACGGTCTGTTGCGGATCTCTGTACGACCATTTGTTGCTAAGGTATTGGCATTCAAAGAAAAAAGAAGCTTTTTTCGTAGATCAGCAATATCTCATGAACTAATTATCGCACAGCGAGCTGAAGGTGGGTTTTGTAAACTGGAAGAAATGCTCTAAAAGTACCTTCTGATACTTTTGAGATTTTTTTTTTGTAACCTTAATATTGACTTGAAAAAGACCAAAAAAGTGAACTTTTTTCCGTTTTGGTAAATCCACGTCAACTTGGCAGATATTGCGATAATGACTCATGTTTCTAGGTTTTTTTTACTTCAATATACATGCCCAACGACCCCTCAAGATTTAAAAATTGATCGGCTGAACCGTTATTTTTTACCGACGCGACAAAGTTTTATATAAAGTTAAAGGAACGCTCATTGTTCCTTAAATGGCAATTAATGATGATTAAAATTTAAAAAAGACTTTTCCATTGTTTTTCTCGCGGTTTCGCAATAACAACTCTTTTAATCTTTGAAAAAGAAAAAAAATTCAAAATTTTGAATTTTTTTCTTTTTGAAAAAAAATTCAAAATTTTGAATTTTTTTCTTTTTGCTTCCTCATAGAGGAAGCTTTGTTTTCATGAAAAATTTTTTTTTCGAGATTTTCATGCCAGTATGCTTAGAATCACCTAAAATGTCGAGAAAAGTGGTTTAGAAAAAATGTCCGTATGTATGTGTGTGTGTGTGTGTGTGTGTGTGTGTGTGTGTGTGTGTGTGTGTGTGTGTGTGTGTGTGTGTGTGTGTGTGTGTGTGTGTGTGTGTGTGTGTGTGTGTGTGTGTGTGTATGTGTGTGTGTGTGTGTGTGTGTGTGTGTGTGTGTGTGTGTGTGTGCTGGGCATCGAAAATTCAATCGCCTCTCACTCAGAAACCGTTCGATCGATCTGGCTCAAATTTGGCACACAAGTAGAGTAGTTGCCCCTCTTCCAATGGCGAGATTTTTGATAACATATATACAGTCATTAAGATTTTATGTAGTTTTTAATTTGTTGAAAAAAGGGCGTGGTCGCTCTAACTTTCGTAAAAGTTCGACGATTTGGCTAAATAGTTCTTCATAATGGAAGATACGTTCAATGTTGTATGGTATTGAATTTCGACAAAATCGGTAAAGCGATTCAGATTTTATACAATTTTGAAATTTTCGAAAAAAAAAAATTTAGTTCAAAATCACGTCGAATTTTAACAAATGATCCGAATTGTTGGATAGTGGAAAAACAACATACAGCCCTGCTACATACGAAATTTGGTGATGATCGGTAAAGTCGTTCGGATTTTACACCATTTTTAATTTTTCAAAAAATTTAGATTTTCGCGATAACTTCCGCAAAAGTTAAGAAAGTAAGATAAAACTTTGTATCTAATGAAAATGAGATGTAACGGTGTTTGTGACGGATTTTTCTTTTGTTCAAATAAAAAAAAGTTGCAAAGTAGAACTTTGCACATTGCTTCCGCATTAATTTTCGTTTTTCACAAAGCTTCCTCTATGAGGAAGCCAAAATGTTAAATAAACAAGCTTCTTCATAGAGGTGGCTTTGTGAAAAACGAAAATTAATGAGGAAGCAATGTGCAAAGTTCTACTTTGCAACTTTTTACCTTAATTTAGATAGATATAGATATAGATATTTATTAATTGCTTATAAAGAGGACAACAATAAGTCTCTTATAGCAAGGAGTTTACAACGGGTTTCAGTACATTAATAATTGGTATTCGTATTTGGTGATTTATAATTTAACATCTAATGCCTTATTTTTATACATTTAAAGAAAAAGCTCTAAGGAGTAGACACCGTCCAACCGTATTCGCGATTGAGCGCAGGATTTTAACCTCGTGGCTGTCCAGGAGGCTGATTAACATTTCTTGTTGTTCTTCCTGTGTGCTAGGCACTGTGGCGACTCTCGGCCTGAGTGGCTGGTAGATCGGGCATTTGCAGATAAAATGCAGCATCGTTTCCGATTCGCCCAAGTTACAGTTTTGACAGATGTTCTTTGGCACGAATTTGCCGAGGCACTTTTTGTACGAAATATGACAGTCCTCCATGAACTCCAATAATGGTCGGCCTCTCGCATTAACTATTTCGTCGCTGTTTAAGACTTTATGCTTAAACATGTACCTTCGAAAATTTCGATCGGAAGCGGCTCAGGTGTCCCCACTCTCGCATTAAAATCGCCGCCAATTATAATTACTTCGTCGATCATGTTTCCCAAAATATCGTTTAAAACTGCTTGAAATAGCCCCAAAATTGTCGGAAAATCGAGAGACAGATCCGACAATAAGAACTTTCTCTCCGAATGTTACTCGCACAAACAGCCACCACGGGCAGCTATCTAATATTTCCACGCTCGATTTTTTCTTAACAAAAATTCCCAGACCCCCGCTCGTGCGGCCGAGACTATGCTCTCTCACGCCTTTCGCCCACACACAGTTAACATTTTCCAGCCACAATGGGCGAAAGTCAGGGTTCTTCGACAACCAGGTTTCGCACACGCAGATGATTTCCGAAGTCTCGACAGGCTCCCCATCCTCCAGGTTTCAGAAGCCATGGACGTTCCAGAAGGAGATGGAACTGCCACAGCGTGCTTCTGTCAGTTTTTTGACCCATTAGCCTGGGAGCGGATTCCCTCTCCGTGGTTGGAGTCCCTGAGTGGTGTAGGTCGGTCCGATCTCTTCAGTTCGCCGTTTTTTTTTGCTCCAATAGTGTCTGATTCCGTCGATCTCCAGTCGTTGGTATCCGATTTTCACCCTGCGCCCCTCGGCTTTATGCTGCTTTGCACGATCGCGTAGTTCCTTTGCTGTTTGTCTTTCTTGGTACGTGACGTCCCGGTCGATATAAATATCCTGCCCTTTCAACTTCTTTTTTTGTGCCAAAATCTCTTGTTTCGTGCCCCAGGAGTCGAGCTTAACAATGACTGCGGATTTTTGGTGCGTGGCAGGCAGCGATCTTGTTTCGATTATTTTGTTCTCGACACCAAATTCATCTGCAAGAAATCGTTCGACTGCCATTTTGGCGTTTGCACTTGGCCCGGCGAGTCCTTTAATTACTATGTTATTTCTTTTCGTTTCTCTCTCGAGGGATTCCATGCGATTCATGAGTAGCTCGACGCTCCCGTTACTGGCAGGATACGGATGTTTGTTCTGTTCGGTCAGTTGCATGTCGATTGCCTGCACCCTCGTCGAGAGGGCTGCACTTTCCGTATGCACGTTTTTTTTCCAAGGTCCTGATTTGATTTTGCAGCTCCTGATAGCCTCTTGCCGACTCTTCTTTGCTCCTTCTCAATTCCTCCCTTAATTCAGTGAAATTTGCATCGTGTTTCTCGGACGCCGCGGCGAGTTGCTTCCTCATTTCCATGAATTGTTTCGAATTATCTTCCCTCATGCTGCGTATTTCGCTAATTACTTGGTCCATGATTGGTGGCGAGTTTGCTTCCTTTGCTGCCGTCATTAAGTCAGTGCACAGATGTCGGTCGCTCGCAGGGATGCTAGGTGTATCCTCGCCCGCATTAATTTTTTTTGTGGTTTTTTCGCCTCGCAAGGGTCAGTCGGCGAGGATGAGCCTTCTCTGTCTACTCTCTTCCTTTTAACGTCCTGGGAGCTGGTCAGAAATGCCTTAATCGGGCTGCTCGTAGAGGATCCTTCTCGCTGCAGTTGCTCGCTGAGTGGCGGTCTGCCCCTCCCTCTCTGGACGCTTGCTGGTACCTCTTTGGTCTTCGATTTATCGATCGAGGGCCTCGACATTGATTCGCTATCGTCACCCAGGTAGCGTTACCGTGACTCTTCGCGCCTCGGGCCTGGACCTCACCCCCCTCCGCGCCGACGTAACCTCAAAATAATAACACTGACTGAGCCGGGAATAAAGCCTTTTCTGTGTACTATACCACTTTGTCCATTTCCGTCTATTTATCCATCCTCTCCGCTGCACCAAACTATACTTTTCACTGGTCGGTTGTCTCTCTTTGTGCTTCACACATCGCAACTTTTCTCAACGCAAAGCTGCTCTCATTGGGACACGTCCGTCTTGCTCACGTGCTACGTCCAATCTCCGTTTTTAACCTTAATTAAAAAAAAATGAAATGTCTGAATTCAATTCAATTTTTATTTTTTTATTTTTATTCAACAAAAATCATACTTGATTTTTTTTCTTTTTTAACCGTAATTTTTTTTTAATTACATTTTTTATTTCAATTGAACTTCGATTTTTTTTTTATTTTAAAAAATGTCAAAAATGTTGATTTTTTTTCTTTTTGACCTTAATAAAAAAAATTCTGTATTGAATTGAATTTTGAGGGGAGGGGGAAAAGATGGCGGACAGTAAAGGTCGGGGAGAAAGTGCTCGTCGGAAAAAGAGGAAAAAGAGGTGGAAATAGAGAGAAGTGGTGAACGAGGAGCAGTGAGGAGGGAGAAAGGAAAAGGAGGAAAGTGGAGAAGAAAACAGCAGAGGAAAAAAGGATACAGGAGGAAGGTAGGAAGATGGAAAAAGGTGGTCCGAAAACGTGGTCGACGAGGGGACAGGTAGCCGGGGAGGAGAGGAGTTGGATGGCGGATGAACGGCGCAGGCGCGACCAGGAACCGAAAGCAGCCGGAGAGGACCGAGTGAGAGACGAGTGGAAGAAGAAGACGGCGCAGGCGTAGAGAGAAGAGTGGGGGAAGAAGAGAAGCGCGTGCGGAGCCGAAGACGTGAAGGAAGACGCCGGCAGAAGAGACAAAGAAGAGAGTCGGAGATAGACGGGAGAAGTGAGGAAGAAGGAGAAGGAAGACGGCGAAGCGGCACGCGAGAGCAGCGAATAGGGCAACAGGCGGCGAGCACGTGCGACGTGGAACGAGCGTGGAACGAGGGAATGGAGAAGCCGGCAGGAGTAACAAGCGAGTGACGGACGGTTTTGAAAGAGTTTTTTGGTGGAAGGGTGGAGAGAGAAAAGACAGGTTGTGGAAAGTGAGGAAAGGTGTTTGGCGGTAGGAGGTGTTTGTGAAAAACAGTAAACTTGGCGTGGAGTTTTGGATAAAGGAGAGGCGGAATGGAGCTGGACATGGAAGAGAGTTTTGTGGACGGAGTTTGAGAAAGTGGAGGAGAGTTTTGTGGACGAAGTTTTGAGAAAGTGTGAGAAAGGGAAGAGGTTAATGGAAATGGTGTGAGAAAGAGAAGAGGTTTTGGACAAAATTGTGAGAAAGGGAAGAGGATTTTGGAGGAAGTTTGAGAACGTGAAGGAGTTTCTGTTTTTTTTTTTTTTTTTTTTTGCACGAAATTTGTTGAAGGAGGTGAAGGGAATTTTGGAGAAGCAGAAAGTGGATGGTGTGTGGAGAAAAAAGGATTGGAAGCAGGGAGAACGTTGGTAGAAGTGGAGAAGAGGATTTGAAAAAAGGGACGTTTTGTTTTGTTTTTGGTGGGAAAGTAAAGAAAGTAAAGGCGGATTTGGTGGAGATGGCAGCGACGAGCAGCGGGAAGACGGGGAGGAGAATGGCACGGAGAGAGAGAAGAGGACACAAAAGGAGGGAGAGAGAAGAGAACGCAAGCGGAAATGGTAGAGAGGCAACGGTGGAGACGGCGGAGAGAAGAAGAGGTAGAAGCAGAGCGAGATATGGACAGTGTGAAGAGCGAGAGAGAAGAGGACGGCAGCGAGACCCGAACGAGAAACGAAAAGAGCGCTAGCAGGACACGAGGAGAGCGGAGACGGTAGTGGCAGCGGCAAGGCGAAGAGGGGAGAGAGAGAGGGAATGAGGTATGATGGAGAGAGAGCTGGACAGAGAGACGACGGGCGCGAGTCCGAAAGGCGGCGAAGAGGAGAAGGGGAGCAACGACGGAACAGCGAGCGAGAGAGGAGATGTGACAGAGATATGGACAGCGAGAGGAGCGAGAGAGACGAGTGTGGCAGCGAGACCCGAACGAAAAATTAAGAGAGCGCAAGCGGGATATGAGGAGAGAGGCAACGAAAGCGGCAGCGGCGTGGAGAAGAGGGGAAAGGGAGCGAAGCGCGGTAAGACGGAGAGAGGTGGTGATGGGCAGAGAGACGACGGGCACGGGTACGAAAGGCGACGAAGAGGAGAAGGGGAGCAACGACGGAGCACCGAGCGAAGAGGGGTCAAGAAGGGGAAGAGACGAGGGCAAGAAGAGAGGGACAGCGAGACATCGGTAGAGTGAGGGGGGAGTGAAAAGAAAGAGGACAGGGAAGAACGGGACAACGTGAGAGGAGGCAAAGAGAAGCGAGAGGCGGGAAGTGAACGACGAGGGAAAAGGGAGAAGATAGCGTAGAGAGAGAGAAACGACGAGGCGGAGAGCGAAGAGACAACGGGAGCGAGAAGAAGAGGTGAAGGGGCGCGACAGAGAGAAGGGCGGCAGCGGAATAGAAGCCGTGACGGGTCGAACAGCAGAAGACAGAACAGAGGAAGCAGAAGAAGCAGCGGAAAGGCAAGAGAAGAGAGAAGAGAGAAGAAGACGGAAAAAGTGAAGGGGTAGTAGAAAGTGAAGTCAATGGAGAAAGAGAGAGAACAGGGTGAAGAGGGGAGAACGTGAAAAAGTGGTGTGGTGGTATGGAGGGATGAGGTATGAGAGAGTGAACGGAACGAAAATGTAAAGGAGCAGATAAGAAGGAGAGGTATGAGTGTGGGAGTGAAGAGAAAAAGGTTGTAAAGGAGTGTTCAAGAAATTATTAAATAAATTGCCGTGTGGATGGAAGATGGTGGAGCGGGTGAAAAATAAAGTTTTGAAGGCGTGCGACACAAAACTGCTGCGTTTACTAATCACTATATTTACACGATGCGTTACTCTGTACACTGGTTTGAGCGGATTACGGCACCAGACGGCCGATTCGATCGCGATTCCCCTCGACCGTGGGCGTGAGCGTGTCGAGAAAACGAAAATGTCCGCCGCGACGCTGTATCGCCGCGTGGCGGGCGCGAAGAATTGTTGCTCGCGGAACCTGAACGTTACCGCGTCGCCGAAACAATTCTCCCACAGAGCTGGACTTGAGCTGACTGAGCGCGAGGAAAACTAATTAGCTTGTAAGGCTAATTAGCTCTGAGCGGACTAGTGAGCGGCACGGAACGCGAGAGAACGAAAAACACCTGTCGCTTCACGGCACCGGACGAACGCAAGTGAAGCGCCGACCACGCTGCTCGTGCGGTCTCGAGGCGACGCTCGGGGGGGAGACTCAGCGCGCAGGCGCGGCGTCGCAGTGACGCGATCGCCCCGCGAGGTGCTGCCACCCTTCCCGAGCGGCACACTCGGTCAACCACACCGCAGCAGTGACCGGCAGCCTAGTCGAGCGGGCTTCTCGAACAAGGAGTATGTACCAAGGAGTTAACCTTGTAAAAAAACTTGCAACCCTTCGGGGAGTCAATAAAGCTTACATACATACATACATACAATTGAATTTTGATTTCAATTGAATTTTGATTTCAATTGAATTTTGATTTCAATTGAATTTTGATTTTAATTGAATTTTGATTTCAATTGAATTTTGATTTCAATTGAATTTTGATTTCAATTGAATTTTGATTTCAATTGAATTTTGATTTCAATTGAATTTTGATTTCAATTGAATTTTGATTTCAATTGAATTTTGATTTCAATTGAATTTTGATTTCAATTGAATTTTGATTTCAATTGAATTTTGATTTCAATTGAATTTTGATTTGAACTGAATTTTGATTTCAATTGAATTTTGATTTCAATTGAATTTTGATTTCAATTGAATTTTGATTACAATTGAATTTTGATTTCAATTGAATTTTGATTTCAATTGAATTTTGATTTCAATTTAATTTTGATTTTTCTTTTTTTTATTAAAAAAAATCAAAATTTTGAAAAAAAATCTTTTTTAACTTTGTGACAGAATTTTTTGGAATCTTCTGTCCCCCGGTCTGCAGAGTCGCGAATCTGCAAGTTTTTAGCGTTCCTTCCGACCTCCAATTGGTCTTTTTCCGGTTTTAGGGTAATGTTACCGAGTTCGTTATCTGACGGTCAATTATAGTGGTCAGTGCACCGAGATTACCGCGGTTCAGGGCCGAATTACTGTGCCACCCGGGATATCTCGGTGATAACGCTCAGGGTGTATCGGTACGAGAGGGTAAAGGACCGGTGAAATTCCGGCGCTCCACTGAGGAAGTGACGTTCGGGGGAAAGATTGGTTAAGTTTCAGGTATGTTTGGAAGGCCGCAGCGGAGGTGCCTACGACCACACCGATGCTCGGATCGCCAGGTCGTTTTTCGGTTCGGTTTTCCGTTATCTCTACGTTTACGTTTGTTCAGACTCCCGCGTCACAAGGAGATTCCCTCGTTATCGATCATCACCACGATAGGTTGTCATATGTCGGTCAGTTTCGGTTACGTTTCATGTATCTTTCGGTTATCTTTCGTTATCTGTGTCATCTTTACTGAATTTCGGCGTCGCGTCCGCCTTTAGGTTCGCTCGGACGCTCGCAGGTGCGCGCGCATCACCGCCGCAGCATCGCCGCGCGTCGCTGAGAGTGGGACCGCGGTTAGAGTGGGGCGCGCGGATCTCGCAGCCCTGCTGGGTGATGAGCCGCCGACCGACGGGCTCTCGTCGGCCGGCCTTCGGCCGGCAAGTAGCTCTCTCTTGTTCTCTGATGTTACCTCTTATTCGCTAATGTTACCTTATGCTATCTAATGTCACCGAATGTTACCTAAAATTACCTTTTTAGTGTTAGCATTTCCTAGTCTTAGTTATGTTATCGCATTACCTTCTTGTAAGTTATCTATTAGTTGTATATTCTTCTATTTTCTCGGCGATACCTGTCATTAGTTTTCCGGCGTTCTCGTTAATTCATTTTGCGTTTAGTTATCTTCCCGACGTCACCGCTAAGTTTCCCGGCATTGTCCGTAATGATTTTGAGTTCTTATTTAATTTTAGATTACCGTTTCGCCCGGGACGGGTGAATTAATGCGTCGACTGGCGAACCCACAGGGTAATATCAGTGCAACGACTAGCGAACCCACGGTTAGTATTAGGGTAATTACCTAGTGTTCTCTGATTCGTTCGCGTTCGTTCTCTAGTGTTCTCTGATTAGTCCGCGTTCGTTCTCTAGTGTTCTCTATTATATTCGTGCGCGTTCGCTGGTGTTCTCTGGGTACTTTGTGCACGTTACCTTTTAATTTACCGATTTATTAAGTGCGATGTTTCGTTCTCTTATTTTCTGTTCTCCTTTTGTGTGGGTGATCACGACGTGTCGCGCTCTCGCGTTACCTGGCCCCGGTTATCTCTAGTTAGTTCTAATGAGAATTCGCTTTTCTTTTTTTCTTTCGAGACATTTTTAGTTACGCGCAATTTCGGAGCGTCCGTGCTATCTCGTTACCTCGTTCTCTCGATTTCTGTCATTTCGGTTACGGGAAGTAATGTAAAAGTTCCCGGTATTTGATGAATAAACCGACCGAATTGTTTCAATATAATTGCGTTACGTTTTCACCGTTATTCAGTGCCACTAAGGATCCACGCCCTCTCTCCACAACCTAGCATCCTGAGCGACCCCGAGGTTCCGTGAACCGCTCCTCCGAGTCCGTCGCCGGTTACGTTTCGGTTAAGTTTCAGTTGAGTTAGGGCGGTTTGCCGATTCCGCCCGCGTTATAAAATAAAAATTGGCTGGCGCCCACCGGCATTTGGCGACGGGCGAGGAGGGCGCACGAAGGTGGCGCGGAAATAATTCCAATGATTAATCTCCATGCTCACACGCTAGTAACCGACAAACGTTCGTACCCCTATCCCGAGTAAATTTCCGCAAGGTTAGGACTCAACAACGGGGTTGCGTCTTCGGTGGATCACGTCGGGAGTGGTAAAGAGGCGGCCGCGGCTCTCACTGACCAGCGTACGGGAACCCAAAGCCGAAGCGCTCAACAAGCGTGTAAATGTTTGGTCGCGTAAAACCAACCGAATATTTGACGTAACAAATTTAGGGGCCCATCCGGGATCTTAAGGAATGTTTGATCGCGCCAATAGTGATAAAACGTTTAATAAATGCGAAGAGTAACGGAGTAATAAACTTCGTAATTAATTATTTTAAAGGAGTAAAATAATAACAGAAAACCTGGAATACTGTTTTAATTCTTAATGGAAGTAGATAACTCGGTGTTTGTGCCAAAGACTTTTGTGCCAGGCGGCCATCTTGTTTTCTACTTGGGAATGCGGCCCGCCAGTGGGTGTTTGTGCCAAAGCGTTTCGGCCAACCGACCGCGTGGCGGCGCTGCTCTGGGCCTTATGTGCCACGCGGCCATTTTGTTTTCTCCCTCTCCCTTTCGCTCTAGCACACACCGCGACCAGCGGGAAAAAGAAAAAAAAACCGCTGATATGAAAATCGTCGCCCGACAACCCCACCGATTAGTCGCCACCCACCACCCCACTATACCCACTCCCACCCACCGGGGGCGCGTAGTCGCGACTCTCACCGTCCCCCTCAGCCCAGTGCTCAGGCACCCCTTTCGCCCCATGTACCCCAGGGCCCATCCACCCAACTACCCTTCCGCGACGCCACCCACCCTCCCACCCACCACCCACCACCCACCCGCTGCTAGTGCTCAAAGGGCGCTAGGTGTTGATGTACCGTTGCATGCGGGGCCCGAGCGCTGACCCTTTACCGTGGCCATGCGCTGGCGCGTCGTCGCCGTCGAGCAGGTAGGCGCGTGGCCGTGGAAAAAGGTCTAGCGCTACGGTAGTACGAGCGATGAAGCCAGCGTTGACCTTTTTTTTCCAGCTCTACCTGTACGCGCGTCTCGTGCCGCGCTAACTACATTATATGGGTAGGGAAGTAATTTAAAAATATTTTGAGTAAAAAATTATCAATTTTATTCTTAAAATCTATGTATACATTTTTCTTAATGTTTAAGAATATTTTGTCAAGATAACAGTATTAAATATTTTATTATTCCGGTACAGACAAATTCAACTTTCGTTTTATATAATTAAAATGCTGGCAGACTAGTTCGGTGATGAACAATTGCTTCCTTCGGTGGATCATATTCTGCGGATCAACGTAGTATTGCCAGCCGCCACCTTCAACACTGTCGAAGAATTCGTTCCTCTGAGCATATTCAAAACAAGCGTTTCGAATTTTGTCCTCGATATTCTTTGAGAGGTCCCACTCTCCTTCTACGCCTGCTTCTCGTACAGCGTGTACGAGTGATGGTACGCAGGTCATGAGGAGTGATTCCTCGCTGCGCAGGATATCCAGTTAGTGGTCAATCACTGGTACCAAGCTCTTGAGGCCTTCGTACGTTATTTTTTGAAAAGCGACAGCGGGCGAACAGGCTCTTCTCGGCTTCTTGGACGGCGGCTCACCCTCAGCTTCCGGAAGATTTTCCAGAAGAATAGATTTCTTCTTGTACGTTTTGGTGCACGTTATCTTCTTTTGGCCGAATGGTTTTATGGAAAAATCTAAAAGATTTAATCCATCATCGAACCAGGCGTCAAGTGCAACTATCTCGTTCTTAAAGGATAGCCACTCATCCTCGTTCATGGTGATTGCAGAGGATTCACGGCCATGGAATTTTATAACTGGTGTCGCGTCCGCCAGTTCATCCGCGAGGTTGATGCCAATCGAGACCATCTTGCTCTGCGAAGCGTTGAGGCTATAAGTTGTAGCCAATAGCAGCGGTGTTCGGGTTTTTCTTGACTTTTCGCGCTCCGGTTCACGAGGCCTCTTAGCCGACGACGCTGATGCGTTGGATACGTTGGCTGTTGTGTTCTGTATTTTTATTTAAATGCTTAAACTGTTGGTATGCGATGTAAACTCTTGTAGCGTTCTTTTCAGTATAAACTCAGCAGTTTTCCAGTCGTACTTATATCCCGCTAAGGGTGGGCGTAACTCTGGATCTGAGTAGTAGAAGGGATGAAAAAAGCGGGGGCGTTTATCGTGATGCACGTGTCACGCAGCCGTGTCGAATCGTTTTCACATTTCCTATTTTACAATAGGTCTGAAGATACTCATTGACCGAAAGAAAAAAATGGCCACTGTCTATAAATCAGAAAATGAAGAAAAAAAAGAACATGGGTCTGTACCGTACAAGCTGTAAGAATTTCGGAGAAAGAGAAAGCGTTGGCTGAAATACTCCTTTTTTTCAAGGTTTTTCCGTCAGTAGACCTGTCTAGACCTGCCTTTACATGTCTCGACTTGTCAATCTTACAGCTGCATCGTAGTCGGTACTCATTGTGAAAGAGAAAAAAAAGGTCTGCTGTAAAAATAAATTCCTGTGACTAGTATGCATACCGTAAGAATTTTGCACAAAAATAAAATCTCTAGTGGAAATGCTCAGGTTTTTACAGTCGTGTATGAAACGTCGGTGACGAGGTGATTGCAAGGTACTATTATAATTTTTATTGTTCGGATTTACGCGTAGCCGTGCTATCGAGGTGTACGAAGGATTAAGCGGACGCCGCGCTCGGCCGCTCGGGTGGGTAATAAAAAAAAGGTCGACTATGGCATTTTTTTCTTTTTCGTGGTGCTGCGCTCCGGTTGGGGGTCAGCAATAGCGTCTTGCCGCCGGTTTCCCCAAAATCAGTGGAGACAGGGAAAAATGTGATTGGTCATCAAGTTTCAAGAAGGGATGACCGAAAGATGGGGGTAAGTATATTACCTCGTCAATTTTCCGAAATAATTTTATTCCGTGCTTGAAACTTGAAGTAAAAGTTAAGTCTCATCGTCTCTGTGTATAGCGGTAGCGGCTAGTTAAAGTCCAAGGTTAAGATGGCGGAGTGAGTGAGGGAAGGCTGGGTGAATAAAACACGTACACAATATCGCGGGAAATCAAACAACTTGCCTCGGCGTAAAAACTCTCACGATGCAGAGAAAAAAGCCGGGGCAAGCGTACTATTTATTCAATAATAATAGGAAAGTTAAAATGTCAAACTAACAAAGAACGCAAATCAAGTAATAGCAGATAATAAATCAAAGAACACACAGCAAGTAATAGTAAATCACAGAACACACATCAATTAATAGCAAATAGTAAGTCAAAGAACACACATCAATTCGCCGCGAGGTACCTTTGTCGCACGCACGCTGGAGAACTCTCCTTACCGTAACCTAACCGCCTGTCAAATGACCGGGTAACGCAAGATCGTGACGCGCGTCGTGGCGGATTCCTTCTGGGCCGCAGGTCGCCTCAACGTCTTGAGGGCACCGTACCTGGGCCACGAGCAGACCCTGGAGAGGCCCTGCCGCGTGGGCGGTCGCGCCGCTGAATCCGGCACGTCGAAGCGAGTCGCACGTGGCCGAATTTCTGCGCAACGGGCTGTTGGGACGACCGATTCCGCGCACGAACGCGGTCGACGCAGGCTCGGACGCGCGCGAGCCGATACGCAACGCAACGGCGCGTTTGAACCGGCATACGGACGCGACGACGCACACGAGAGTTACCGCGGGACAACGGGCTTAAATCCGCGGGTACGCAAGACAGAGCGCCTGGACGCGCGAGACAATCCGATACTCCGCGCGAGGCGGACAGAGCCGCTGCGAGGACGCTACGACGCCCGGACCGACCGCGATCGAAACCGGCGAGAACACGCCGCGAACACTCTTCGCGATTTATCGCGAACGCGGGTGATACCGTGCCAGAACGCGCGCGAGGGACTCGATTCCCAAAACGATGAAGACACCCGCGAGAACTTCGCACCCGAGGGACTCGATCTCTAAGACGCGCGCGAGGGACTCGATCTCGAAGACGCGCACGAGGGACTCGATCTCTAACACGCACGCACCTCGCTCCTGCGAATCCCGGACGACAATGGACGAGCGGACGCGCGAGGCAGTCCGAGCGCCAATCCCGGTGGCGCGCGCGTCGCGCGGAAGCCCGCGCGATTCCTCGTTCCGACTCGGTCCGCGCTTTCGGGCGCCGACAACGCCGCGGCGCGCGTCGAGGTACGGCGCGGAATTCAAAATCCCCCACCCAGTACTTATAACCCCGAACACAACTGCAACGTGAAAGTGCTCACCGCGGTGCATCGTTAAGTATTTCGTGTCGTGTTGTGATATTCGCATTCGTTATTCTTGTGTAGAATGGAGCGTATCGGCGAATCCGATATACGCAATTCCATCCAGGCTTTGTTGCTCATCGGTGTTACCGAGCATGGGTGGCAAGTCGGTAGTGACGAGCGATGGCAACGGTGCAATCGCAGTATTATCGGCCAACTACCCAGAAACGGGTTAATAAAATGCTTGCGGTATTTGCTGGGTGCCTTCCCATCAGAGGCGATCCTTCAATTCGTCGATGACGGGTTACTCCCCACAAGCGTGGAGTTTTTGAAGGTCGCCTGGATGGTTATCCAGGATAAGGCAAAAGAGCGAGCGCTGGCTGATTTTAGCGACAACGACGAGTTGTCGCTAACAGCTGGGGAGCTGCGGCTACAGCAGCAGTACGAGGCCGCAAATCGTGAGTAAATTTAATATATTGTTACGTCAATGAAACGACGTATTAGAAAATCAGCAGGGTTTATTCAGAGACTTCGACACGTCCATTCGCTGTGAGCTGTCAACCGAGACTGTTTGTTAGTCGTTGTCAACGTTCGTTCGTTGTCATGCCGGTTGTCAAGTGAGCCGCGCTCGGTCCAAAACCACAACTCGAGACTAAGCGGTGACGTTCGTTACACTACTCCCCTCCCTTTTGAGTTGCCGTCCCGGCAACTCCGTAATTGTACTGAGATGTGGTTGCCATGGTCCATCCAGTGCTACTCGCGACTTAACTACACTGTCCTGACATTCGTCCTAGTCCCGAGGGAAAACCATGGCTGAAAAACCTGGGAAGGACTGTGTGTACAACATTTTAAATCTGCCTACTGAATTGAAATTGATTTATCTGTCTCTGTCTCGCATCTGTCAATAGTCGTCCCTTAAATAGAAGCAGAGCTCCTTTGGCGTCCTTTGAATCGTTGTAGTTCCTGAAGGATGGTCGGAGGAAGCAAGGATTCTCAGGAAAACCAAGAGAATCTGTGACAGAAAAATACATCTGCGCAAATATCTGAACAACTAAAAAAAAAGTCTTATAATTAAATCATTTTGAGAAAATAACGACCCGGAATATCCGACATAATGACTTTTGGAAAGCTTTCATCAATTGAGCTCTATCGGTCACTATTTCATGAACAATACAGTGTGCACCCCTATATCACCCTAGTGAACCGACCATAAATATCGAGAATCGTTCCCGGTAGTCCAAAAATGATCCACTAGCAAAAATTATGATCGGTAATTCAAGAAGTTAAAAGATCATTTTTGGTCCGCAGCCAGAGGAATCCCGACCAAGTGACACCTACGAATAACCAGGCCAAGTTAATCGTCGAATACCCACTACACAAAAAGGCTGTTCGGAAACCCTTCACAGAACACCGTGCTACAGTATTACCTTTATAATACTGTAGCACCTTTAGATAAGTGCGCCAGGCTCCAGCCAGCAATCTCTCTCCATCCTTAACGTCTCTGAACTGGCACAGCTATTTAATTTTCGAAAGGTGCTAATCTATCGATATGAACAATTGGAAATTTTCCGCGAGGAAGTTTCTGAATTCTATAAACTACGTCGTTGATCTTAGTTTTAACTAAATATGGACCTAGCCAATCTCTTTGTAACTTGGGGCACTTTCCTTTGACTCTACGGGGGTGGAAGAGCCAAACCTGTTGACCGGGTTTAAAGGAAAGCATGTGTGATTTTAAGTCAAACTTCGACTTCATTTTATTGCTTTTCATCGTGAATCGTTTTCTTACTTTATCATGGATCGCGTTTAGTCTTTCTTTCAATTCTCCAACGAATTCGGGTGAGTTACTGGACTCTGACAATTTGTTTTGCGGACTACCACGAAGAAGCTCTAATGGTAGCTTCAGTTCTCTTCCCATGAGTACCATTGCCGGTGAAAATTCGGTAGTTTCGTGTTTTGAAGATCGATAGGCTAACAAGAAAAGGGGTACCCATTTGTCCCAATCTTTCTGATTTTCCGAGACAAATTTGAATAAATATTGGAGAATCATCCTGTTTAATCGTTCGACCAAGCCATTAGACTGAGGATGCAATGGGGTAGTTCTAGTTTTCTTGATTCCTAGTATCGTCATAGTTACTCGTCGCTAAGACCGTCCAGGACTGCACGAGCAGCTCCGCGAAGTTATGAGAGCAAGAGGATTGTTTTTTCGGTATTTGTGTGTCGGTAATATTTCCAAATTTTTTCGAACTGTTTGTAAAACTGATCCCACGATCCGGAACCGTCAAACAGATCGTACGAAGTTCAGACGAAGATTAGTCGAGTTTGAGGTGGAAGTCGAGGTTGCGACAATTTCGTTCGGTTGGTCGCGATGTTATCGCGGGATCTCGTTAATGACAGCGCGTGTCGTAGACGAACTGTCATTCAGAGGAGCGGGAGGAACAGGAAAGTTAGGAGGAATATTGGAAGGCACATTATCTTTGGGTCTCAGTTTGGCGAAGATGATGCGCGCCGACTCCTGAGCAGCCTCCCTTGCCGCTATCTGTGTCGCTTCTCCCATCGCCTCCCCGATACCTTCCCGAACCGATGTCGCAGCTGCTTCTCGCGCTGTCTCGATCGTTTTCTCCTTGAGTCGCTCTATGTTCTCCGCGATGCGACAATTATTTTCCTCCGTGACCGATCGGGTGACGTGTGGTCTCGGTCGGCGACGTCCGAATCCGCCTCCTTGTATTCATTATCGTTGCACTATCACTGGTAATCCCACTTCTGACACCAATGTTACGTCAATGAAACGACGTATTAGAAAATCAGCAGGGTTTATTCAGAGACTTCGACACGTCCATTCGCTGTGAGCTGTCAACCGAGACTGTTTGTTCGTCGTTGTGAACGTTCGTTCGTTGTCACGCCGGTTGTCAAGTGAGCCGCGCTCGGTCCAAAACCCCAACTCGAGACTAAGCGGTGACGTTCGTTACAATATTATTACAGTTTTTTGTATAAAAATAAAATCAAGTTATTGAATTTGTTCTTTTGTTTTCTAGTCGCGAAATACGCCGCGGACCTGAGGGCTGTTGACAGTCAACTCGTCGAAGCGGTAGCGGGAAAAAGAGCGCGGGGCTCTGGCGATCTCCCTGCTTCTATGCAGAGCCGTAAGCGCGTTAACTTCGCTGTGCCTGCGGAGTCAGCACCGATATTGCCGTCCAAGGAGTTACCCGCATGGTGTGAAGCCGTGATTGCGGGGTCGAGAGTATCTACAGCTGACTCAAACGGTGTGTATATTAAATATATGCAGCACACAAAAAAAGCAAATGTCTATGTCTATATGTTTTAATTGTTTCTTTTATTTTACAGGTTCTTTCTTCATGCCGCCGTCGGAGGTGGTAGTTGAGAGAACGAGTACTCAGGAGGACTTGTCAAGGGTATTTAGTCTGGGGCCCTTAGACAGTAAGTATATGCGCCCGGTTGCGCACTTTTCTTTTTAACAAAAAAATCAACAAAAAAAATGGTGTGTGTATTAAACGTTTTATTTGATTTATTTTCCAGTTTCCAACATCAAAGCCGGAGGACTCGATGACATCCTCAATACGAAGGTTGAGTCGCTGACGAATCTGTCGGTACAGGAGTCATCTACGGAGAAAGGTGGCCACCTCGATGCACCGGAAACTATGGAGGACGACGCCGGGCCTTCGCGCACACCAGTCGCGAGCACCAGCACGGCAAGCGTCCAGCAACAGAGCCAGCGGATGGCGATGCGGAGCAAAGCGGTGAGTCGAAGCTCGTAGTTTTAAGCGAAAATCGTCGCTACGTCGCGCGTTTCCGATTGTCAGGGGTTCAGCGCACGTTGAGACTTCGCGAACCGGACGCAGGCGTCAACTCGATCAAATGGCTCGAGGACACTCTCGAGGAATTATACAAAATGACAGTGAGTGGTTGCCAGCCCAGTGATAAAATAGGTATAGAATTTCAGGCCGACTCATTCAGTAAAGGACCCGGTTCATGATCTCGTTAGTTTAATAACCCCGGTTTCGCAAAGCGCATCGGGATTTAGGATAGATAGCTCGTTTAATATTTTTAAAACCGTAGTTGAGATGCCGGTCGGGGGTAAAGGCGCGAAGCCTTTAGCGAAAGATGATTTTTTGAAAAAATCAATAGCCTTCATTTCAAATGATGACAATCGGTGTCTTCCGCGAAGTATAGTAGTAGGAATAACGTACTCCGCACGCGGCGAGCTACGCAAGGGTTAGTTCCAGAAACGTTGGAGAAATATTTCTCGAAACAATTCTGCCTCTCAGTTTGAGGAAGCCTTGAAATTGATCACGGCCAGCGGTGTAAAAATTCCGCGAGAGGGCTGCGGTATGGCCGAGATCCAGGGCTTCCAACAACACCTTGCTCCGTCTGGCGTACTTCTTAGGGTGTACGAGTTCGAAACGTTTGGCACCGGAGTCCCGCCTATTTTCGACGGTTCGAGCGTTGTAGCAAGCGCCGCTGCTGCCGTAGTTCACACGGTAAATCTGCTACACTATCGCGAAACGTGTAATTTCAACACGACAAAAGATCTGACAGCCGCGGCAGGCTTCAAATTCTTTTGCGCCCCGTGCGAAAAGGCCTACAACAACACGGTCGCGCACAGTTGCATTCAGATGTGCCCCTACTGCACACAGCTACCGCCCTGCGACGAGACGCTAGCAAAAGTCAAGTGTGACGATTGCGGGCGTCATTTCCGTGGGGCAGGTTGTTTTCAACACCACAAGAGTCTCGGCTCACACGGTCCGAAATCAGAGTTGTGCGGGAGCCTGAAGGTCTGCAACAAATGTCTGAAACTGGTGTACAGACATTATGAGCGCGATCACGTCTGTGGTATCTTATACTGCAAAACCTGCAAGAAGAAGCGCCCAGACAACCACCAGTGTTTCATGGCCCCCGCGACGGCGCGAAACGCAAGTAAAAAACGTGAAATATTTATATTTTACGATTTTGAAACGCGGGAGGAAACTGAGCGTGCAGGTTTAGAAAACGAGTACTTGCATGAAGTGAATTTGTGCGTGAGCCAGCAGCGGTGCTCAGATTGCTTAGGTTCGGAAAAAGACAACGCGGCGTGTACGTTCTGCGGCGATGTCGACAGCGAAAAAATATTCGACGACAGGCCAGTAGCTGAGTTTGTAGACAGCGTTCTGGGTTTGGAGAATGACGCAGTCGGTCAAATTGTGTGTATAGCACACAATGCTAAAGGCTTCGACGCCCAGTTTATCCTGCGATATCTGGTCGAAAAGAAATGTAGGACGCCACCGACACTTATTATGAACGGTACAAGCATCATGTCGATGCAAACGGGGGCCGTTAAATTCATAGATAGTTTAAATTATTTCCGCATGCCCCTCAGCGCTCTCCCACAAGCCTTTGGCTTAGGATCGAGCGTTTTCAAGGGCACTTTTCCGCACCTTTTCAATCGCACCGAGAACCGAAGCTACACTGGCGTGTTACCGGAAAAGGCTGCGTACGACCCAGACGCGATGAACTGTAAGAATCGCGCCGAGTTCTTACAGTGGTATGATGCAACTACAGCTGCTGGCCAAAGATTCGACTTTGCAAAGGAACTCGTCGAGTATTGTAGAAGCGATGTCAGCATCCTTCGCAGAGCATGCACAAGGTGTACCGTAGGAAGTTTCTAGAGCCCGACACTATAACTGTAGTTCCTAGGAACGGCTATCGACGCGGTGATAAGCAGTCTGCGGTAGGTCTAGATTGGCTGCTGTGGTGTGAAAAAATATTCAACACCGAGATTGTTCACGCCGGGCGCGGTAGGGAGCATCGCACCATAGACGGGACGCGATTAGACGGGTATTTCGAATCGGTGGAGCACGGTAAAGTAGCGCTTCAATTCCACGGTTGCTTTTTTCACGGATGCGATAGGTGTTACACCGACGCCGCGAAACGCGATAAAGAGTGGCACGGTGTCACTATGAACGACCGTCTTAATCAAACTCTCACGATTTCGGAGCGAGTCAGAGCGTGTGGTTACACGTTGCACGAAATGTGGGAGTGCGATTTCAATAAATTAAAACACGAGAATCCCGCTATTAACGCGCACTTGCACGACCACCCGATTCTCACTGCGCAGCCGTTAGATCCGCGCGACGCGTTTTTCGGTGGACGCACGGCCAACACGCAGACATTTTACGAAACCACGGGTAGCGAGAAAATACACTACGTAGATGTATCCTCGCTGTACCGATACATTTCGAAAACCGGTAAACTTCCGATAGGCCACCCGCGCGTCTACACCGAGGATACGTGTAGCGCTCTGACGGGTTCGACTAACGATCTGAGTAGAGTCGAAGGGATTGTCCGTTGTCGAGTTCTGCCGTCTCGAAATCTTTATTACCCAGTGCTCCCCGTGCATCTGCATAACAGGCTTATTTTTGCGTTATGCCGTTCATGCAGCGAGGAGATGTGTCAGACCGAGTGCTGTCACAAAAACTTGGCTGATAGAGCTTTCGAGGGAACTTGGGTATCGTGCGAGCTACAGAAAGCTGTTGAAAAGGGGTACAAAGTACTCAAGCTCTACGAGATTTGGCAGTACAGTACCGCACAGTACGATCAAGCGAAGAAAACGGGCGGTCTTTTCGGTGGCTACATCAATCTTTGGTTGAAGATGAAGCAGGAGGCCAGCGGTTGGCTCACTAAAAACCCGTCGCCGACCGAGCAGGACGCGTACATCGCACGGTACTATGAGAATGAAGGCATCGCTTTGGAAAAAACAAACATAGTTGCAAACCTGGGTTTGCGGTCCGTCGCGAAATTATGTTTAAATTCTTTCTGGGGTAAGTTCGGGCAACGCGAAAATCTCCCGAAAACCGAAATCGTCAGGACGCATCAAAGGATTCTGGAATTTTTAACAGACGAATCGTGCGAAGTCCACAAAATTATTCACGTAAACGATGACACGATGTACGTATCCTATACCAGCACATCGGAGAGTGTCAGCGTGAACGCGAATACGAATGTGGTCATCGCAGCGTACACCACAGCACAGGCGCGTTTAAAATTATACTCATACCTCGAGAAGCTAGACAGGCCTGTTCTGTATTACGACACGGACTCGTGCATTTATCTTAGCAGCGGAAGCGAGACCGAGTACCACCCACCGTTGGGTAGCCTCGTAGGTGAGATGACCGACGAGCTGATGAAGTACGGCGAGGGTAGCTTCATCAGATCGTTTGTATCGGGAGGTCCGAAATTCTACGGTTATTTAGTCAAGCGCTCCGAAGGTGCCGACGCCTCGGAGTGTAAGGTGAAAGGCATCACTCTGAATTGGACAATCACTCAAATAATTAATTTCGAGTCGATTTGCAAATTAATAAAGAACCCCGACAGCGTTCTCAGCGTACCATATCGAGCGATTCGACGAACCCACCTGCACCAGGTAATTACTCGCAACGAGAGTAAAATATGTAAGCCGGTGCTCGTGAAGAAGCGTAGGTACGGGGAGTACGACTCGCTGCCATACGGCTATAGAAATTAAGATGAAATTGTTAGCCTTAAGTATATTTTGTTTTGTTTATATTTTTATTTTTAAGATTATTGATATCAACGTATTTTTAGGATGCCTTGCGATGGGGAGCAACCGGAAACCTCGACTCCTCAAACATTAAGGAGGTTTTCTTTCTACAGGCAAAAATGTATTTTTTTGTATAAATATATATGAAATTGTTATTAAATTGACGTTTTTTATTTTTAATAAAAATAAATCTGTTTTTTTTATGTGCGTGTGTGTCTGTATTTAGAGTTAGAAATAAATTTTGTTTTTTTGTTAAACCTTAATTTGAAAAATGATGTCACTTTTCTTTTCTTTTCCAAATGCATCCTCACCTCCCTATTCACTGCAGTATAAGCTTATTTGCAGTGCGTATAACCGCGGTTATTAGCTTTTTTCACACTGTGGATATGAGCTCAAGTTCACAGTGTAGATCCGCAGTACATACCAAAGAAGCGAATTGGTATGTACAACTTCGGCGGCCCGGACGCGGCGGCGGCGGCAGCGGCGGGGACAAGCAAAATTAGCGATAGAGTAGGTGTTCTTATATTATTAGCGGCACAACTTTTCTAAACTCATTACATAAGATGGATCCAAGGTGGAAACATCCATGGACTTCCATGATCGGTGGCCCTACCGGTTGTGGAAAGACATGTTTCATAAAAAAGTTTATAAAATATATCGCACAGATGGCCGATGTAGAGTTTGCGCGAATACTATTTTATTATTCAGAGTGGCAAGATGGCTACAAAGAGTACGGCGGTAAAGTGGAATTTTTAGAAGGTCTGCCGCAAAATTCAGATTTTGCTAGTGATCCGCGACCAAAACTTTTAATTATCGACGACTTACTGCGCGAATCGTCTAATAATACAATAGTCGATTTGTTTACAAAGGGCAGTCACCACAAAAATATAAGTGTTATTTTTATTTCACAAAATATCTTCCACCAAGGACACGGTCAACGCGATATTTCTTTAAACATAAACTACATCGTAGTGTTCAAGAATCCGCGAGACCGCGCACAGATTTCTCATCTCGCATGGCAAGTATACCCAGAAGATCCAAAGTTCCTACAAGAAGCTTATTGCGATGCAACGTCAAAGCATCACGGTTATTTACTTTTAGACGTTAAGCAATCGACACCGGATAATTGCCGTTTCCGAACATGCACATTTCCGGACGAGCCTCACAATTATGTGTACGTCCCAAAGCGCGGTAGTGGAGCTCGTTAAAAATGTAAGTATAAATAACTGCCTGCAAGGCACAATCGTATCATTTGTCCTCGTACTATGGCACCGTCAACATCCGCTAAAGCTTCGATTGGGAAGAAAAATATAATTTTGTTACACGCCTTGTGTCACTTGGATAAACAGCAGCGAACGTCGTTACTACGCACCATCGATAAAAGTAGTGTAAAGTGTATTTGTGAATGTGCTTTAAACACTCTTCACGGTGTCGTGCCATTGAAGACGAACGAAAGACTATGCTTGGCGAAATACAAAAATATTCTACGTCGTCTTGTAAACAACAGAGGCTGCTGGAAGAGCAAGAAGCGTGTAATTGTGCAAAAGAGAGGTGGGTTTTTATTACCACTTCTTTTACCCATTATTGGCACCATCTTGTCCAACTATTTCACCAGCAAATAAAAATAAAATAAAAATGCATCACGCCAAGAAAATGATTTTAATGCCTCAAGATGTTGTTGAAAAATTTCAACGTCCACAAGTATTCCTTTCGAACAATCACAAACGGTTCAAACGCCTGGTAATATACTTAGTCGTCTCGACGCGGGAATGGATGAAATACTTCGTTCAGTGACTCCTGCTAACGAACGTGAAAAGTGGAAACTCTACCAACAAGTCTTACAACGCTATCAGTTTTTCACGGATGAAAATCGTCGCAATACGAGCTTGAGAGATAGTAAAGTAAACGAGTCAGAGGAAGCAGCAGCGGAAGCGGAAGCAGAAGAAGAGCGCATCGACGACCAGACTATAATAGCTTGTGTGCCCTCAAAATACAGAAAACAAGCTGAGCAATTATTGCAATTTCTGAAAAGTTCGTCTGTCCGAAGCCAAATAAAGTGGGATAAAATTGGCGCTGTTACCATAAATTTTGAGCTTGTCAAAGACGCTAATATTATAGACCTTGTGAACGACGCTATGCGATCTAGAAAAACAGTGAGAGCTATTGGACGCGCTCAGTTTGGTGCCGAACTCCGACGTGATGGTGTTCCTCGCGAATTCGTTGGTAATCATAGTTTGCTGTATGAAAATCTATCGTTGTCACCTCCACATCCAACGGCCACACCACAAACCAGCTTTTACGCAACAAGAAGCAATCAAAGGACACCGAATAGCAGCCAAAGTACTTCACCGAGACGTCAGCAGACTGAAGCACAAGCCAAAACTTGGAAGACATTAAATATATGATGGCTACGCTAGGCAAATTCTATTACGACCCGGAGCATGCGGCCGGGTACGCTGGAGCGCCTAATCTAATACGTACCGCCGAAAAAGAATCAATCCCCCGGTCTGATGTTGTGGACTGGCTGTAAGTCCAAAACGCTTACACGCTACACAAACCAATACGTCGAAGATTCCCAAGACAACATTACGTGGAGAACAATATTGATGATGTATGGGAAGCTGATCTTGTAGATCTCCGAGCCCTCAAAGACCACAATGATGGGTATTACTATATTTTAGTTGTGATAGATGTCCTGAGTAAATACGCCTGGGTCGAGTTGGTTCGTGATAAAACGTGTTCAGCAGTAGCGGAAGCTTTCAAACGATTATTGGATAGAAGCAACGGCCGAATACCGGTATGGCTGCAGACAGATCGCGGCAAAGAATTTGTCGGAATCGTTCTGCAACAATTCTTAAAGAGTCGCAGCATCCATTTTCGTGTAGCCCGTAGTCCTGACGTAAAAGCCGCTGTCGTCGAGAGATTTAATAGAACATTGAAAGAACGCATGTGGCGTTACTTTACACATAAAAATACACGACGCTACACGGATGTACTGCAATCAATAGTAAAGTCTTACAACGATACGAAACATTCAAGCACAAAAATGCAACCCGCAGCGGTGACTCTGGTCAACGCAGAGTAATCGAATAGCTAAATACAAGGTTGGCGAGTATGTACGCATCAGTAAAGCCAAGACTGCGTTCGAGAAAGGTTACGAAGAGCGTTGGAGCGAAGAAATATTTAAAATACATAGAATTCTCACGTATAGACAACCGTTTGTATACGAATTGTCAGACTTGGAGGGCGAAGTGATTGACGGTTTCTTCTACGAGGAGGAAATAAGTGTTGTGAAAAAAGATATTAACGAAGAGGAATTTATAATTGATGAAATTTTACGCACAAAGGGACGTGGTCGTAATAAACAAGTTTTTGTTAGCTGGCGCGGTTACCCAGAAAAATTTAACTCTTGGATCCCAGCATCAAATATCTTGAAAAAGTAAATTTCGGTACATTGAAATATTTTTGAAAATGCGTGATCAGTTTTATTTGATCTTACCCAGTAATAGTAGTGTGAAGTATTATCCCGATAACACAGTAACTCACTTTGTAACACAATTACCGCATTCAATAAAATGACCAGGAGAATGGGCTGTTGCTTTAACAGAGATTCAATTTCTATGTAATTTTATGTAATTTTCCGGTACAGACACAGAAATAAAAGTAGCTCGACACTCTCCAACGACACCGAATGCAGACAGTATTAAACACGATCTGCATGCAGGTTTTGTACACGGTATCTTGCCTTTACCTTCTAAAGAAAATGTCTTAAAAGGGCTCATGTCTTTAGCTAATTCAGCCTACAAGCGCGGTACTAAAGCTACTATACCACAGGGAAATTACACTTCGATAAATGTGTTAATTAATACAATTTACGAAGATGCCGCGTTTGACGATCATATTAAAATCAAGTATAATAACGACGCCGGAGGCATTGTAAGCATAGGCCGTGATATCGCCAATTGTGTATCCATAGGATGCCTTCAAACACACGAGGTTCATCTCAGTGATAAATTATCCCGAGTACTTGGTTTTGAATCTAACAAACCCATAACGCTGCGTGCGGAAACAGAAGATTTTCAGGCCAACTTTCTCGCATCTTTGTCCGAAACAATCCCCGATAGATTATTTGTGTATACTGATATATGTGAAAATTACATCACTGGTGATGTTCAAATTCCTCTTCTACGAATTGTACCGATAGACAACACAAATTATACCTATGGCGGCCTAAAGACAAAAACTTTTTCACCACCAAAGTATATACCCTTATTACGGACAGAATTTGACACGATCGACATAGATATAAGAACATACACTGGCGCGCCAGTGCCATTCGAGAGTGGAACGTTGACCGTTACATTACACTTTAAGCGTATACGCTAAATTAATCTGACAAAAATGAATCGCTACGTTGATCATTACGACAGTCAGGTTGGTGGTGGTGGGGTTAATCGTGTGTTTGTCGGTAGCGCCTATCAACGAGGGCACGGGCTTGGTAGTTTTTTGCGCGGTTTATTTCGCCGTGCACTGCCATTGTTAACACGGGGTGCAGGCGCGGTTGGTAAGGAGGCCCTTCATACAGGGTGGAATATATTGGACGACGTCGCTCATAACACACCGTTCAAAGAAGCGTTGAAAAATCGTGTTACCGAAAGCGGTCGAAAATTAAAACGCAAGGCCGAAGAGTCGCTCGATAACCTTATGAGTGGTTCGGGATATAAGGTAAAGAATCGTGGACCTCCGCATCATTCAGCGCTCAGTCACGCTGGTATACACATCGGGTTTCCCGCGCTTGGACCTCCGGGATCTAAATCACGAAAAGCCAAGAGAACGCCGAAGAGGACGCCGAAGAAGAAGAAGAAGAAGACGAAGAAGCCGAGTACATCTAACAACCGTAAGAAGAACAGCAAAAGAAGTGGAAAATCAACAAAGAAGAAAGTAGCACGTAAGAATACGAAAAAGACGCGTATTGTTAAACGCAAAAGACGAACCGCTGCTGATATATTTGAATAATTATTTGTAACTTATATCTTAAGATTGTGTGTGTCTACGTATTTATTTTCAAAATGGCTTTCTTGCATCCGCACTCTTGTGAGTGTTTAAAATCAAAGCTGGATCTGTTCACTCTTCCACCAACACAGACGAGTATAGAAGCGTCTAAAGGTGTTCATTATAAACCCATTGCATTGTGAGCATGGGAATTAGTTCCGCGCCACCTTCGTGCGCCCTCCTCGCCCGTCGCCAAATGCCGGTGGGCGCCAGCCAATTTTTATTTTATTACGCGGGCGGAATCGGCAAACCGCCCTACCTCAAAACTTAAACTTAACCAAAACGTAACCGGCGACGGACTCGGAGGAGCGGTTCACGGAACCTCGGGGTCGCTCAGTGTGCTAGGTTGTGGAGAGAGGGCGTGGATCCTTAGTGGCACTGAATAACGGCGAAAACGTAACGCAATTATATCGGAAAAATTCGGTCGGTTTATTAATCAAATATCGGAAACTCTTACATTAATTCAACGTAACCGAGAACGACAAAACCGAGAGAACGAGGTAACGAGAGAACACTGACGCTCAACAATAATGCGTAAAACGGAAATACCTCAAAAGAAAAAGAAAGCGAATTCTCATTAAAAACAAAATAGAGATAAGCGGGGGCCAGGTAGCGCGAGAGCGCGTCGCGTCGTGGTCACCCACACAAAAAAAACGGAAAACCAGAGAACGAATTATCGCACTTAATAAATCGGTAAACTAAAAAGTAACGTGCACGAACTAACTAGGGAACACCAGTGAACGCGCACGAATATACCCAGTAAACACGTTTCTGAACAGCAATGTAACCTGGAAGTTACATGTGATTGTAACAATGTTACCCTTGTGATATGTCGAGGATATGTAACATAGGAGTAACTTGTGATGTTGCATTTGTTATGTGCAGGTAATGTTACCGTTATGTGACATATTTTCGTTGCAGTTGCATAACAAAAGTTATGAAACCGCAAAGCAATGTGCAAGTAACAATTGGGACATCACTTTCGTGACAGGAACGCAATGTTGTAGTGATGTAACGTGGCAACGTAACAAGTATGTTGCAAAAAGTATGTAACATGTATGTAACGACGGTAATGTAGCTGCAACAATTGCCCGGTCATGTTACAGTTACATAATGTGGTAACATTGCTAGAACGTTGCACAAATATGTAACGTTTACGTGACATGCATATCACAGTGGTTATGTAGCATTCACAACATATGTCTTATATAACTATTATATATCGTAGTTCCGCTACAGTCATGTAACAAATGTGTTACTGTTACGTAACATGTGTATAACGATGTGATGTCCGCTAGATGGCCTACGACTCGAACGTTTCTCGCAAGCGATTCGTGTCGCTAACGTATATAAGTCAGCGCAACGGTGCACCTTCATATACGCACTGGAGTGATACTCTTCGGAGGTGTCAACCGGTTGGCATCATTTGCCTAAAGCTTGTTCTACTTTTAATAGTAAACGCTAATTTTTTTAATTCCCAAGGGTAGCGATTTAGCAACCCTTGACATTATTTTGTCGACTTTCAGTCCACAAAAGAAAAGTCAATGTATTGTCAATATGACTACATTTTGGCAATATAAGTAAACAGTAACGCAGCTGTTTAATTCATGTCACATAGCACATGTTACATAGCACACCTTACACAGCACACCTTACATAACACGATAACTTTACTAAGTGGGAAATAATAACTTACATGTAACTTAGAGACAACGTTACATGTATCTTTTGGTTAAATTGCTGTTACGTTGCAGTTACATCGTGCAACACACTAGCAACGTTACGAGGTCGCAACGATTATGTAACACAGGTTATATAACATATAAATGTTACTTGTTACATATCAGTTACATTACGCAACGCATGGGCAACATAACTCAATTGTAACAGTTACGTAACGCATGTTATATAACATGGTAACATTGCTGAGTGGGAAATAGTAAGTTACACGTAAGTCACATGCAAATTACACGTGATGTTATTTGTTACATTGGGTTACATAGTCGTTACATTGCCGTAACATTACCGTGTTTACTGGGTATTAGAGAACACTAGAGAACGAACGCGAACTAATCAGAGAACACAAGGAAACGAACGCGAGCCAATCAGAGAACACAAGGTAACTGCACTAATATTAATCCGTGGGCTCGATGATCGTTACACTAATTAACCGGTACCGGGCGAAACGGCGATCTAAAATTAACAGAAACACGAAAATAATTACAGAGAACGCCGGAAAACTTAAAGGTCACGCCGGGAAGATAACTAAACTCAGAAATACTTAAGGAGAACGCCGGAAAACTAATTAAAGGTAACGCCGAGGAAATAACTAATAGATAACTTAAAAAAAAAGGTAATACGACGACATAACTAACACTAAGTAATTCTAACACTAAAAAGGTAATTTTAGGTAACATTCGGTAACCTTAGATAGCATTAGGTAATCGGAGGTAACATTAGAGAACAAGAGAGCTGCTTGCCGGCCGAAGGCTGGCCGACGAGAGATCGTCGGCCAGCTGACGTCGGCGGCTCATCACCCAGCAGGGCTGCGAGATCCGCGCGCCCCACTCTAATCGGGGTCCCACTCTCAGCGACACGCGGCGATGCTGCGGCGGTGATGCGCGCGCACCTACGAGCGTCCGAGCGAACCTAAAGGCGGACGCGACGCCGAAAATCAGCAAAGATAACTAATATAACGAAAGATAACCGAAAGATACCTGAAACGTAACCAAAACTGACCGATATATGACCAACTATCGTGGTGATGATCGATAACGAGGGAATCTCCTTGTTGTACGCAAACCGCGACAATTCCCCACCCACTTAATATATTTAATTGCTAAACACTTCAATCCACTCTAATTAGCTTGATAGCCTTGAGGATGCACTCCAAATAGCGTTATAACCCTCCTAATTAAGTACAATCACAAATTCAGTTCCGCCGGTAAGGTAGATTCCCTGAATTACCGACTGCCAACCTTTTGCAGGTGGAATCTTCCCGACCATCAGTCGGTCTAACAGAAAACTGTTTGATCGACCTCCGAACTCCTCGGATATGGCAGGAATCTACCTTACCGACAATGTGGATCGACCATACCGATATTTCCAATTGGGGGTCCCCAGTTGGAATTGTGGGTCGATGCATCTTTAGTTCCAAACTCCACCGCCACGCGGCGCATTGGCTCTCGCGTTTCTCGCAAGCGTAAAGACCCCCTGAGGGCTATAGAAGTCGACCGAAAAATCAATTTTGTTAACCGAACTACCGCTTGAGTTGCGTGCTTACAAAGCGAATAAAGATCTCTCCGAGTCTTGCGTTAACTCTTGGGTTTAAAGTTTATTGGTTGCCTTCATCTTTTCCTTTCCTCGCAGGGTAGCGGGTCGCTTGCTCCGGGCTCCCGGCAGCTGCTTCCTCGCTCCCTGTCCACCCTCGCTCGCCCCAGTCGCTGGCCGCGGCCTGATTCGCTCCCGTCCCGGGTAGCGATCGGGCTCGCCCCAGTCTCTGGCCGCGGCCCAGCTTTTGGTCTTCCTGGACCCCATCACCGTGGACACGACCGCCCACTACCCGCCTCAGCACAGGGAGTTCTAAATATATACGGCCGATCTCTCCCTATCGAGCCCGTTGATCCCCCGCGACACACCGCGGCGGTGATCATCCTCGTGACGCGGATGATACAAACGTAAACGTAAAGATAACAGAAAACTGAACCGAAAAACGACCTGACGATCCGAGCGTCGGTGTGGTCGTAGGTACCTCCGCTGCGGCCTTCCAAACGTACCTGAAACTTAATCAATCTTTCCCCCGAACGTTACTTCCTCAGTGGAGCGCCAGAATTTCACCGGTCCTTTATCCTGTCCTACCGATACACCCTGAGCGTTATGACCGATATATCCCCGGTGGCACAGTAATTCGGCCCTGAACCGCGGTAATCTCGGTGCACTGACCACTATAATTGACCGTCAGATAACATATTAGGTAACATTACCCTAAAACCGGAAAAATACCAATCGGAGGTCGGAAGGAACGCTAAAAACTTGCAGATTTGCGACTCTGCAGACCGGGGGACAGAAGATTCAAAAAAATTCTGTCACAGCATCTATCACTGATTCTGCTCCCCTTGAATTTGTTGTCTCTGGACACGGTGATGAATATATTGATCTAGCGCATACTATGCTCAGCCTACGTGTAGTATTAAAACCTGCGGCTGGAGATGCATCGGAAAACGACAAAGTAGGACCTGTTAACAATCTACTTCACTCACTATTCAATCAATTAGATGTGTCATTCAACCAGAAACTTGTATCTCCATCGAATAACGCATATGCCTACCGAGCATATATTGAAACATTATTAACTTATAAGGCCTCGACAAAGGATAGTCATCTGGCGTCTAGCATGTGGGTGAACGACGAGCCAGGTCTATTTGACAGGGCTCCCAGCGCACTTGGAGCCCTTGCGGGTGGAGAGGCAGTGGTGGCAGTGGTGGATAATAAGGGACTAACTGCACGGCAGATGATGATGCGGCCTGGCAAAACAGTAGACCATCTTGGATACCTACATTCTGATATATTCAATCAAGAGAAGTTTTTACTGAACGGCGTTGAGCTTCGGTTGCGACTCGTACGCTCGAGAAATGCCTTCTGCCTGCTAGATGCATCCGGAAAAAATTATTCTGTTCACACACTGATGCAAGCCTTGTTGTCCGACGTGTCAAAATTGCACCTGGTGTATTATTAGCTCATGCGAGAGCTCTGAGCAAAGGGAGTGCAAAGTACCCCTTTACACGCGTAGAGGTGAAACCATTTACCATCCACAGCGGCGTTCACGGTGAGACGTTAGACAACGTTATTCTTGGTCAACTGCCGAAAAGAATTGTTCTTGGTTTTGTAGATAATAAGGCGTTCAATGGAGATAAAAGTCTGAATCCTTTCAATTTCCAACATTTTGGAATTAATTATTTGTCGCTTTACGTGGATGGAGTGCAGATACCTAGCAAGCCTTTACAACCGAATTTTGATGAAGGACTCTACGTTGACTCCTTTCACACGCTAGTTTCTGGTACGGGTATTTGCTGGGATGACGACAGTTGCGGCATTAAAAGATCCGAATACCCTCTGGGTCACTGCTTATTTTGTTTCGACTTGACATCCGATCTCTCAGCCGGAAGAGCTGGCCATTGGAACCTTGTACGACACGGCAGTGTTAGGCTAGAAGTACGCTTCAAAGAATCTCTAGCACAAGCCATAAATTTTATAGTTTATACCGAATTTGATAATGTAGTTGAAATAGATTCCTCGCGCCAGGTTATGGTAGACTTTTCAGGCTAGTTTTAGTGAATATCAAATATTTTGTACGACAAATATAAAATAAATAAAATGTAAAAATAAGATTCTTGATCTTCAATTTATTTGTATTCAACGAATTACAAGGTCTTGAGAAAAACATTTTACAAGAATATCCACATCCACATCCTTGACTTTTCCGCACGGCTCATCCTCATCTTCAGCAGTATACCCGCAGCGAATATTCCTCATGCGCAGTAGTGCGTATAACCGCTCAATCGTTGCCTACAAAAGAATAGTAGGAAATATTAACTTCTCGTAAATATTTTCTTTACAACTGTAAACTCAGTGCGTAATTCTAAATATACACCACATACCTTGTCACGTAGGCGTCTTTTCTCTTGCCTTTTTATATGACGACGTTGACGGCGATTGTGCTGTTTCCGAAGAGTTTTCCCACTCGGTCGTTTTTTGTTCAGCTTTACCGCTACAGACACTTTAGATTTACACGTGCAGGTTTGACTTCCCATTGCAGAGTTTTTCATCCTCACTGTGAACGTCTAGGTGTCTTTTCTCGAAATGGTCAAGATTTCTCTTGTGCACCCTTGAAGGCTCAAGGCTACTACTGCGGACCACGCTGTATTTACCCTAAGAAATCCTTTTTTTCGCTTTTTTTCGGCGACCGTACCACAGCCTGTTAACTCTGCGGGGATTCTTCCAAAGACTTTCCACGCAGTAGGGGTTCATCCGGTCCATGTGACAGGAATTTTCTTGTTGCGACGAGAAAAAAAATAAAGTACGTACCTTTCGCGCGTCATCTTTTCTCCACCCTCACAACCCCCACTCTTGTTAACGGTTGGCATTTATAAATAAGAAGTGCAGCTACGAAGCTACTCACCATAGTACACTTCAAGACGACTCAGAGAGACAAAGTTTGCAACGCGTTGTACCAGTAGCCTATCAATCACCATCCAGATGGATTTTGTAATTGATATTCAGGGTCTTCGCGATCAGGACGGTGAATTCATTCCTAAGGAAGTTTCGGTTGTTACTGTGGATCACGATTACTTGCTGCTCTGGATAGTAGCACCGCCGTGTCTCTACACAGATCTTTCTGGCGACGTGCGATTAAAGATCAATCTATTTACCGAGCACAACCACGGTCTCGAGTGGTTTGATGGGGATATAACGCTCCATCAATTAATAAACAACCTCAGAGACGTTGCTCGGGGTGCGAGACGAATTTACACGTACGGTGAAATTCAAACAGAATATTTGCAAATTAGTATGACCCGGGAGGTGCAGAATCTTGAAGCCGTGCACTGTCCACCATACGATCTTCTGCCTGATACTCCACAACGTTGTCTGCACCACGCTTTGAAAAATCCCACCAAGAAATGCAGTTTGAACCGAGCCGTGAAAATAAAGCAATGGGTTCTTCATGACGTCTCACCACTGGACATGCGTGTTCCTTCCATTGTGCAGATCGCACATTCGACTCCGGAGGCCTATCAAACAGCAGTACTGACCATCGATGAACACGCTCCAGATTGCTCGCGCCTTGCAGGGGCTACCCCAAGACGTATTCCGCGGGGTATATGCAGCGGACCGGATTCCAATTCACCTGACGAGACCGACTGTAATTATTGTCAACACTGATGACCACTCGCGCGGCGGGAGCCACTGGATCGCGATCTACATTGACCATGGAGGTAGAGGAGTGTATTTTGACAGCTATGGCATGCTGCCGATTGTTACAAGTCATATACAAAGACTGCGAAAAAATTGCACAACCTTCCGATGGAACACGGAGCAACTGCAAAGTTTTTCTTCAACTGTGTGCGGCCACTTTTGCATTATGTTTCTGTATTATGTATGTACTGATAAGACTGATGGCTACAGAGGCCTTTTACGATTCAGGAAAATCTTTACAAGCAATTTTAAACAGAACGATCGAATTGCAGAACAGTTCTGTAAGCGATTAATAAAACGTTTACCCGGTAAAAATAAAAACAATAATAAACATGATGATAATATGTTGGGTGGACAGCAAAATATTCAACACTGTAGCGCTATGACAAAATATTAAGAAAAAATGTATACATAGATTTTAAGAATAAAATTGATAATTTTTTACTCAAAATATTTTTAAATTACTTCCCTACCCATATAATGTAGTTAGCGCGGCGCGAGACGCGCGTACAGGTAGAGCTGAAAAAAAAAGTTCAACGCTGGCTTCATCGCTCGTACTACCGAAGCGCTAGACCTTTTTCCACGGCCACGCGCCTACCTGCTCGACGGCGACGACGCGCCAGCGCATGGCCACGGTAAAGGGTCAGCGCTCGGGCCCCGCATGCCACGGTACATCAACACCTAGCGCCCTTTGAGCACTAGCAACGGGTGGGTGGTGGGTGGTGGGTGGGAGGGTGGGTGGCGTCGCGGAAGGGCGGTGGGGTGGATGGGCCCTGGGGTACATGCGGCGAAAGGGGAGCCTGAGCACTGGGCTGAGGGGGACGGTGAGTGTCGCGACTACGCGCCCCCGGTGGGTGGGGGTGGGTATAGTTGGTGGTGGGTGGCGACTAAACGGTGGGGTGGTCGGGCGACGATTTTCATACCCGCGGTTTTTTTTTCCCGCTGGTCGCGGTGCGAGCTAGAGCGAAAGGGAGAGGGAGAAAACAAAATGGCCGCGTGGCACATAAGGCCCAGAGCAGCGCCGCCACGCGGTCGGTCGGCCGAAACGCTTTGGCACAAACACCTACTGGCGGGCCGCATTCCCATGTAGAAAACAAGATGGCCGCCTGGCACAAAAGTCTTTGGCACAAACACCGAGTTATCTACTAATGGAAGTACAAGACTGAATATTGGAACTTATCGAATGTATGGAAGTGCTTGTACAATTAGTAACGGACGTTGTCAAATAAGTTAAAAAAGAAATATTTTTGAGATCTCTTGGTTTGGATAGTGAAAAGAGAGAGAAAGCTCGCGAAGAACCACAGTTAAGAAGATCAAAAAGAATAATTAAAACCAGAAAGGTTGGTTACACCAAAACTAAAGTTCATGGAAACCAGCGAAAATTGCACGGACGAACTAGTCTTAAGTAACGAAGTATCGAGAGGCAGTTGAGCTTCTTGAGTAACCTGAGACCTTTTGAAAGCGATACTAAAATAACGATTTTCTTTAAATAATACCATTGAATTTACACGATTCATGCCTCGTTTTTACTACAACAAAAATCCTTCCCAGTTCTCTATACCGTACCATAACAGTTATACCTAGCTCCACCATTGTCACCACGCTTTGTCATTAACAAATACGCCTCACCTAAAAGGAGATTTTGCGCTGCCCATAGCGAACTTCACCTTCCCGTCGTGAGATTTTGCGCTGCCCATAGCGAACTTCTCTATTCCTCCTGAGATCTTGAGCTGCCCAAAGCGAATTTCTCGTTCCACGCAAAAGTTCACGCGCTGAGCGGAGTTCTTTTTTCTCCCCTCCCGAAATTACCTAAAGTTCTTTATTCCCCCCCTGGAGATTTTGCGCTGCCCATAGCGGACTTCTCTATTCCTCCCGAGATCTTGCGCTGACCATAGCGAATTTCTCTATTCCTCCCGAGATCTTGCGCTGCCCACAGCGTATTTCTTTATCCCCCATCCCCCCTGGAGATTTTGCACTGCCCATAGCGGATTTCTCCATCCTTGATTTGAGATTTTGCGCTGCCCATAGCGGATTTCTCAGATAACCGAACTATCCAATGAGTAAAAAGAGGAGAGGACGTGGAAACTTTATAAAACAACTAGAAAAAGAATACAAAAAACCTATAATAAATCATGCGGCGAGAAGCTCAACAGGTGCATGTCACCACCCAATTTTGACTGAACTTTATATACACAATTGGGATAAAGAAGTCACAGACGGAAAATTGAAATTGGGGTCAGTCGCGTTAGACCCTTTGCTTGTGCAATTTTCTGCTGATAAGAAAGATCTAGAAATAATAGAGAAAGTCAAACAATCAGATAAGGAAACTACAGATCGTTTTAACGCATTATTTCCAAAACCGTATAAAAAAGTAGTAAAGACAGTCGGAACAGAATCTTTCTCTCTCCCGTACCCTATTGATTTCGGAAATTTTAGCTCGACAGAACCAGGAGTATCTCAAAAAGAACGAGACCGTGTAACCTCTTTATTTTCGGGGTCCTATAAAGTAACACCAATTAAAACTGAGGCGGAAATTTCTTGGCCTTCGTGCTCCGGTAGATCAGAAATTTCTAAAGTGGAAGAATCACCAGAACTCGAGAGAAAAAAAGAAGATCCCATGAAAGCACTTGAATCGTCTTATCGGGAGCCAACTATAAGCCGCAAACTCAAGATTGTTCAAGAGACACTCCTAAAGGGTGAAGATCGTTATAATATTTCAAACAAAAAGCAGGATTCCAGTACTTTGAACAATAAATAATTAAATAATACTCCGCAAGTAATAATAAATCGTTTTCACGGAGAAATTGTTAATGTAATGAATACCGATCGAGCCTCAGAAAATAATTAAAGACATTTCTGGACATTGACACCATCAGAAATTGCAAATAAAATTTAAAGGAATAAGTATTTACTTATTACACAAATAAACACAAAAGAAAATCAAATTTACTCGATTATAAAAAATCGAAGGAAGTATTTTTCCAATATATAAAGAAGAAATTATAAATGAAGTCAACTCGCTCAAAGAAAAATCTCAGTGGAGTTAAAATCAACGAGTATCTCGACGAAAGGAAATTAAAACAGCTCGCGAGAAGTCTATCCGATACGACAGAAGACGCTAGCGAAACAACTGACCTGATTCCTGGAGAATCGGCCTCCGTTAATGTTGAAGAATTACCCAACCCGAACGAACGATTACCCCCGGTTCACCCATAGGGCATTCGCCCCAAAGCCCGCAATTGTCCGAGTCGGACGACGAGGAGACGATTACCCGCGGTAGAGAAGACTGTAACGCGTTTAGACAGGATCATAAAATTGACACAATTGAAGAGGAAAGTGATAATAAAGAAAACGAAACAGGCATCGAACGCGAAGAAGAAAACAAATCTATTAGCGAAGACGACGATACGAAATCCTATAACGAAGACGATTTTGAGAGTAGTGATTTTGACCACTGGATACGGGATTGTTTAACTAAATATCGAAAGGCGGCAATCTTCGAACAATTCACGAACCAAATACAAGAGCAAATTCGAATTAACCCCGCGACTGCAGGCTTATCGTTAGTTGGTGGTTTTGTTGCCACGGCTGGCCCTCGAGCCATCGAATATTATCCATTGCTAGCACGGGCTGAACCCACCCCCGAAGTTTTAAATCGCGCGGCATACGACGAGGCAACACAACCCGGATCACATCGCGAGTCACGGTATAGCAAAACCAGCAGGACACTAGAATCATCAGCACGCACTCACGGAAACGAAATAACGATTGAAGATTTATCGAGTGACGACGAGACATTTTACACCCCATTGGGAGGATCGACTCCGTTAAAAAAATCCAAGAACCCCGAATCTACCCCCAAGAGAGGTTTATCTACACCAGAAGGCAAAATAACCAGTACCAGAAAGAGAGGAATAAAATCTATATTAAAACCAGCTCTTAGCGCCCCAAGGAAATTGATAAATCAAATAAATTTATCACCAATCCCAGATCCAGCGGTACCAGGGTGCTCTAAAGAACCAGCGAAAGAACTAAGCAGCAAAAAGGAAAATATACCCCGAGTCAAATTTGTTTTCGACTCGTCTACACCAAACCCCGAAGAAGTAGAAATTACGGCGAGGACGAAAAAATCACCAGTCATGGTTAATAATCAAACTTTGTCTCTTCGAGACGCCTTAGCAGTAATTCCCAATTACCATGGACACACTATGTCACTAGGAATATTTATTCAGGGATGTAGGGAGGCTCTCGCGATGATGGGACCCGGAGCAGAAGGAAATCTAGTAAACGCTGTTCGTGTAAAAATCATTGGGGACCCGCGACGAACAATACAAGGACGCGAATTCGCAAATATATCCGAATTAGAAAAATTCTTGAAAGATATTTACGCACCGACTCGTAATGTTTATCAATTACAGGGAGAATTGGGATCTATTTATCAACGCGAAAATGAATCGGTGATTGCGTATGCAAATCGGGTACGAGATCTTGGAAACTTAATTCTCGAAAGTTACGATGCTAATGAAAGTATCCCTATGACGATGGCGTTTATCAAAAATACAAGAGAAAGTCTTCCTGCATGTTTTTTGTACGGGTTAAAACCGGAAATCGAACAACGCTTGGAACTGCATGACGATTTAGACGAGCTTATCAAAACTGCCGTGCAGACCGAAAAACAATTGCTAGCTCGAGCTGCCCTGCGTAGCGGACGCTCGTCTTCCGAACCGAAATCTCCGAAACCAGAAGGAAAACGTGGTGTACATGTCGTAGCAATTGAAGAACCGTGTTGTCAAATTTGTGAGAAAAAGGGACACGTAGCTAAAAATTGTCCCGACCGAGAAACGAAACCGACTCAGTCGCCCAATAATTCCCAAGATAAAAATAGCGAGGAGAAAGTGATATGTCAGATCTGTAAAAAACCGGGACATTCGGCAGACAAATGTTTCAAGATTTTTCCCCCGACAAATAGCAAAAACACAATCGACCCTCCCCAAGTTACGATTTGTCAAATATGTCAAAAACGAGGACATTCAGCCGACAAATGTTTAAAAATATTCCCTCCCGAGAAAACGGGAAATGGTTCGGTTATCTGTCAAATTTGTAAAAATAACGATCACTCGGCCGACAACTGTCCCCGATTGCCTCCTAAACCCGCAGGTCAGATTAGTGGACCTCGTTCTCAGGTACCGCAGAATCTTCGTTACCAAAATCCAGTCGGAATTTCGTGCCAAATTTGTAAGAGAGAAGGCCACGGGGCGCATATATGCCCATACCGCATTAACCACTCGCAGCCATTAAATAATAATCGTTTCAACAACGACGGAGCCAGTATGTCCGTCCCTAATAATGAAGCGGGATTATGTTATAATTGCAAAAGACCAGGACATTTCTCTCGCGAATGTCCAAATCGAAGGGCCAATCAAGAGAGATACGGAAATCCGGGAAACGACAATGGGATCCCAAGAACGGATGCCCTTGGGGAGACCTCGCAGAATTTGCATCCGATCCACATAGATATGGCCGAGAAACTCAACGACAGCCGCGAGTAATCCGAATTTTTAATATACATTTGCAAACCGAAACTACCGTTCCGACAGTATCAGTGACCACTGAGGATGTAATTTCGCCTGTTGTGTTAATGGTCGATACTGGAGCTGGGCCAAATCTTTTAAAAAGACAATATTTAAAACCGGGTGTTCCTATAAATCGTGAGGAAATCTTACGACTTAACGGTATTACCGATAATTCGATTCTTACATTGGGGCATGTTACAATAAAAGTATTTGGCCGATTCCACGATAGATTTCCAATTAACGAAGCCGGAATACTGGGAACCGATTATCTCGATGGAAATCGTGTTCAAATAGACTCGAAAGAAGGCAATTAAAAATACAAAATTTAATAGTACCATTTGCAACACAGGAAATGATTGTTATTCCCGGTAAATCCACAAAATTGTGTTTTGTAAGAATTAAAAATTTGGAGTTGAGAGAAGGGTATTTACCCAAACTCCATGCAGGCGAGGGAATACAGATACAAAGTGGGCACGTTGTAAACAACAATGGCAAGGCTTATATTTATATGACTAACGGCAACGAGCACACAGTACGAATTCAAATCCCTGTATTAAAATTAATGTCATCGGAGGAATTAATTAAAAATACTGTGGTGCCAAGAACAGATACAGATAACTCGCAACACGTAAAGGGTAGAGATTCAATATTGAACAAGGGAATAAATGAAGAAGGAAAAAGTAAAAAGAATAAGAATGTTCGTTTTAATTTACAAGAAGAAGTTATTCCCGAAACTCTGGGCCTGTCGAGCGAAGGCATATTCGATTGGGACCCAGTATGTCAGAAGGAATTTGTAAATCATACAGAAAATATACGACAAATATTAAATGAGGTAAAAAATGAAGTAAGAAGTTACGAAGAAATAATGAGAGAAACTCGTGAGATAATGTCGAGTAGCGAACTATGTACGACTTGTAGGAAAATCGGAGATTCGAGAAGTGAGAATCAAGTCTCTGACTTGCGGACTCAGACGTCGAGTACTTCAGATGTGACCGAGGGAAACGCCAATAAAACCATAGTGAGGTTAACGGATTTTTCAGTGCATAATGAAATAAATAATGAGGTGCGGACCATGCCGGCCGATTTAATTTTGTTGTCGGAACAAGAGTTCCCAGGTAATGAATTAATGGGACTATGTTCTGCAACGGGGAAGTTCACTGGGCTCAGGAGAAGCTCGGAGGCCTTCGATATTGTTGTTAACTGTGGTAACAAAGGGCGTACTGTTGAGAGAAGTTCAACAGTGGAATCTTCGGGTGATATCATAGGGAGTTACGTCGCATTCGCGAGCCTATCAAGTCTTACGGACGAAAAAATGGGCTTTGAAACGAAATTAAATAAAAATTGTTCATATTGTTCAAGCCCTGGAAATATTAACGAGGAGAATAATCATACGAAAGTATTAGGAAACGAGGTAAAAACGGGAAATCGAACGGTGACGAGAGACAAAGTCACGTTAAATCAAGAGGAGAACAAAAGTATCAGTTTAATGTTAAGAAATCGAGGAAAGAACATTGAAGAAAATAATGCAGAAACAAATAAACAAAAGCGAATAAAGTATGCGAGTAAAGATGAAGAAACTTTTTGCGATAAAAATAGGAACAGTCTTACATCGATCATAAAAATAGAGTCAAAGAACGAATTAATTCAGGGACAAGTTGAAACCCAAGCCAAGCCACTAGAGGGAATAAACAATGATCCAACGAATATACGAATGACCAATAGAAAACAATCATTCGTCGTTAGAGAATACAGATTGGAGGAAAAGTCAGAGTTCAAAGAAAATCCTCCCGATATGCCACTTTTTGTCCGTGAATCTCCATGTTGTATAATAACTGAAGGAGAAACAATCGACCGTTTCGACCAAATAAAAAACTTACTAAGACTTACAGAATTAAACGAGGAAGAAAAACTCAGTATCGAGAATTTATTGAGAGACAGCGCACATTTATATCAGATTCCCGGAGATTTATTAATCTGTACCACAATTTTACAACACAGAATCCCGACAACAGACGATCGTCCTATAAACACTAGAGGGTACAGATGGCCCGAAAGTACGAAAGGGGAAATAGGGAAACAAATTGAAGATATGCTTAGCAAGGCAATAATTATACCTTCCACTTCGCCATACAATTGTCCCGTGTGGGTCGTTCCAAAAAAGGCCGACTCTCAAGGTAATAAGAAATGGAGAGTAGTCTTTGATTATCAGGCGTTAAACGAGAAGACCATCGCAGACGCGTATCCCATTCCAAATATGAACGATATTCTCGATCAATTAGGAGGCGCTCAGTATTTCTCTGTATTTGATTTAGCATCAGGGTTTCATCAGATTGAAGTATCGTCCGAAGACCGACACAAGACGGCGTTTACTACGCCTCGTAGACATTTTGAATTTGTACGCATGCCGTTTGGGCTACGAAACGCTCCTCCCACTTTTCAACGAGCAATGGATCTCACGCTCGCTGGGCTCCTTGGCTCGGGCGTATTCTTTTATCTAGACGACATAGTAATTTATGCCAAAACCCTCGAAGAACACGAGAAAATATATAAGGAATTGATGAAATGCCTTGAATCCGCGAATTTAAAATTACAGCCAGATAAATGCGAATTTTTGAAACGAGAAGTTGCGTATTTGGGCCATGTTATTGGTAACAAGGGCGTACGGCCCGACCCAAAGAAATTAGAAGCCGTTCGCGAATACCCACTGCTAAAGAACGTTAAAAATAGTCGACAATTTTTGGGATTAACTGGATACTATAGAAGATTTATCGAAGGATACGCGAAAATAACAAACCCCTCACAACTCTCTTGCGAAAAGATATTAAATTCGAGTGGGGACCCGAACAACAAGAAGCATTCGAGGTTTTAAAGGATAAACGGTGTACTGCGCCGGTATTACAATATCCAGATTTTTCTAAACCATTTATTTTAACTACAGACGCATCAGGTTACGCTATAGGCAGCATCCTATCTCAAGGGGATATAAATCGCGACCATCCTTGCGCTTATGCGTCTCGAGCATTGAGCCAGGTAGAGGAACGTTATGACACATACGAGAAGGAAGCGTTGGCGATCGTATATTCGATATTACACTTTCGACCATATTTGTACGGGCATCGCTTTACCGTAGTGACAGACCACAAGCCTCTGACGTGGTTCCGACGAGCAACAGATGGTAATCCAAAAATTTTACGCTGGAGACTCAAACTCGCCGAGTACGATTACGATGTAGTATACAAGGCGGGAAAAACTAATGTCAATGCCGATGCTCTCTCTGGAAATCCCGTTGAAAAATCTAGCAGTACCAATGAAATACCCACAGCCCAACTAACACCTTTCACGGGCTTTCCCACGAAACGCAAAAATACATTATCAGATCAAGATATTAGTCGTATGTTGGAGGAAGACTCCGAAGACGAAAACGATCACGAGAATTCCGATAACGATGAGGGAAAAATATTTTTTGACGGTGAAATCGAACACGAGTGGGACTGCGAACCACCAGGAACGGACGAAGAATGCGAGGAAGATATAATTCAATATATTCCCGCAACCCCTCATTTAAAACCCGATATGTCCAAAACATTGACTAATGATACGATGGACTTAGGATCTTTGTCAATTGAAAATGCACCAGAAACATATCCGAACACGCAAGAAAGCTTCCCAGGCGCGCATATACGTGAGGATGTAGACAGAGACCCAGGCAATGATTTTTCACCGCCCGAGGCAACGATGCCGTCGGAGGAAGATCGAGAGGAAATAGCATCTATGTCTCTTAGCGATATCCCTTAAAAAAAATCTAACCCATTCTCAGACCATTATAAAGAAAATATGATAGAAAGGCAAAGAAAACCCTGTGCTAGGCGACTTGAAACTAGCGAAGATGAATCTTCAAACGACGATGAATCCGACGCAGAGCGAGAAGCCGTAATGCCTCGGGCCCCAACGCGAGAAACCACTGGAGGCAGAATTACCTTCTCGAAGATCATACAGTCCCGTGATCTTTTGATTGCCAGGAAAGACAATCTTATATACTTTGTCTCCACGAATTGCGAGCCGATTGATTCGGGAGCAATTATATTAAGAGATCATAATCAATTTCCACACTTGCCGAATTTACAATTAAATAAAGCACAATCAAACGCGAAAAAGGGTAATAAATTTAACATCGCTATACCAATTACTGAATCCGCCGAAGAAGGTCCCACATTAGTGTTACAAAACATAACGGAAGCTCTAAAAAACACTCGACATCTGATTGAAAAATTACAATTGCAAACTGTAAGTCTTGCTAAATCCGATTTTATACTAAACGTCCCTTGGAATGAAATAATGATACAAATCCATCGACTGCTCGCGCATTGTGACGCGAAGATTGTTATTTGTGATGGGCTAGTACGACAACCAGCAAAAGAAGATCGGCAGAAAATAATTGAGGAAATGCATTGTTCCGCTATTGGTGGACATCGTGGAATCAGCAAAACTTACAATCGAATTCATCACGAATATTTTTGGAAAAATATGAAGATAGATATTCAAGCGTACATTGGAAAATGTTTACAGTGTCAGTTAAAAAAGTTAGTGCGAGTAAAGACCAAACAACCAATGATAATTACCGATACTCCCACAATTGGGTTCGATAAAATTGCAATGGATATTGTGGGTCCGTTACCCCGGACCGCGAGAGACAACGAATATATGCTTACTATTCAGGACCAATTAACAAAATATTTTGTTGCTAAAGCAGCAACTATAGCTGAAGCATTCGTTAAGCGGTATATCTGTTATTTCGGTTCACCTAAAGCAGTCCTTACCGACCAAGGCAGTAATTTTTTGAGTAAATACTTGAATGAAATCGCGAAATTGTTTAAAATTCGAAAGGTCAGAACTTCAGCGTTTCACCCGCAATCAAATGGATCTTTAGAAAGATCTCATCATGTCCTCGGCGAATATCTTAAACAATTCGCTGATGAACATAGCGATTGGGACGAATGGGTCGAGGTGTCAATTTTTAATTACAATACCAGTGTGCACGAAGGGACAAAACACACACCATACGAAATGGTATTTGGAAAAATAGCGCGCACACCCTCCAGTATGTCGTTAACTGACATGGAAAAACTCGATACTTACGACGATTATTTGACTCGATTAGTCACGCAGATTCACGAAATTCAGAATCTGGGTCGCCAAAACCTGATTAAAGCCAAAGAAAAATCCAAAGAATATCAAGATAAGAAGGCAAATCCCTTAGAATTCAAGATTGGTGAACCAGTATTTTTACTTAAAGGGCCAAAACCAGGGAAACTGGGTGACCATTACTCCGGACCCCACGAGATTACGGAAATATTGACTAAAGGTAATGTACGAATTAAGCTCCCCACGAAAGAACTAGTTGTGCATTCTAACCGACTAAAAAAATCTAAAATTGCTTTATAAGTTTACGAAAAACCTTCCCAGTTAATAAACCCAACGCGAGTAATATTAAATTAAACCCCATTAACAACAATCAATTCAGAATGCATTATGTGTATCGAGAGATTCTGTTACAAATGAGAAGATCTATAATAGATAACGTGGACATATGGAACGGAGTCACACAGCCTTTGGTTTTGAAAAACATAATTACCATCAACGATATCTTAGACCTCGCGCGATTACCGACCAGAGCCGCAAGAGCTGCCCTATTATTGGATATATTACCGAATCGAGGACAGAGAGCATTTTCCACGTTCCTCCACGCCCTTAGTTTTGAATATATCTGGTTAAGATTGGAAATGATAGAACTATCAACCCAAAAGACCGATGAACCTCAGCGATAATTAAGACGGTAAACTACGGTCCGTAAATTCATTAAGTCAAGGGAACAACTTAAAAAAATATATATAATAATAATAATATTTATATTTTTCAAGGACCGTTTTAAAGATACCGATATGGCAGGGGAATGGATACCCAAAGGAAAAATCATGAATTTAACCATTAAAGGAAAATTTTGAAAAACAAAAATATATATATATAATTTTTATAAATAATGCAATAAATCAAATACGATACCCGCAAGGGATAACCTGGTTTTTGGTAGAAGGGTCGGGAACAGGAAAAATCCAGTGACCATTCGCACGGACCACAACGCAAAAATAACGCGAAAAAAGAAAGAGGTAACGTACGATCTAAATCCTCTGACAGGACGCTATTTGGCAACTTAACCCGTTAATAAGGTTTAATAATTAATCAAAACGCTTAATAAACTCGGATTAATATTTCCTTTTTTTCGCTCTACGAGGAAATCTTACGCTAATTAACAACAACGATTTAAATAAAATACCTAACCGATGGTTTTTCGCTCTTTGATCGTACGAATCATCTAACATAAAAGTTAAGGCGAGGAATCGCGCAGCAAAAAAAAACAATAACGACTGGAAATAAAGTAAATAACAGGCAAAAATAACCATGAATACCCTTCAAAATTATGAAAAATATCGGTTCGAGCAGAAACGTCTCGAGAGTTATCAAGGATGGCCTTTGGACTTTTTGGAACCCCGTAAACTCGCTGTCGAGGGTTTTTACTATACGGGCCAGAAGGACAAGGTAGTGTGTTTCTATTGTGAGTTAATGCTCGGATTTTGGAAACTCATGTAGATTCCTCCGAGGGAAAAGGTGCGGAAACGTACCTATTGGGACCGATTTTCAGCCGGGAAAATCGATTCCCGTTAACGTGTTGAGGAAACACCCCTCGGTACCACTAGGGGTTTTCACACAATAACAACCAGCGGCTGCAGTACACCCGTCATTCACGTGGTACTATCGGCGACTCGAAAGTTTCATTTTTTGGCCCAGAGAAAAGAGGGGAATGAATCTCGTATGGCTGGCCGCAGCCGGATTTTTCTACATGGGTGTCAATGACAAGGTCGCGTGCTTCCATTGCGGAGAGGTTGTATGTGATTGGCGAACGGACGATGATCCTTGGCTGAGGCATGAATATTTTAACCCAACCTGCGAGTTCGTTAAGGAGGTTCGGTGAAAAACGTCAATCCAAGATAAAAATCTGAAATTTTTTCAAGTTGTAGGGAAAGCCTTCATAGATGCGTATGCAAAATTTGCGATGGATTTACCGCACAGTTTCCGAGATATTAAATGGTAAAGTCAGTGAATTTTATACGTTTTTAGTGGATCAGAGGCATGATATCTCATATTTCGAATTTTCTAATACTTAAATCCAAGATATAGTTATATAAAACACATGATTGTGTTCGTTAGATATTCCCGGTGATTAAGAAAACGTGAAATACCAGGCTAAAAAATAAATAAAATAAATAAATAAATAAATAAAAATACATCGACTAAATATGCGGGAATATCTAACGAACACAATCATGTGTTTTATATAACTATATCTTGGATTTAAGTATTAGAAAAAAATCGAAATATGAGATATCATGCCTCTGATCCACTAAACACGTATAAAATTCACTGACTTTACCATTTAATATCTCGGAAACTGTGCGGTAAATCCATCGCAAATTTTGCATACGCATCTATGAAGGCTTTCCCTACATCTTGAAAAAATTTCAGATTTTTATCTTGGATTGCCGTTTTTCACCGAACCTCCTTAAGGAAATCAAGGGCTTCACCCGCAAAACCAAGGGGGATTCGAAACGTAGTATCGTCACACCGCCGCTACCTCGAGCCGACGATCCTTGGTATCCGAGGTTGGCAAGATATTTGTCGCGATTAGGAACTTTCATAAAATGGTCAAAACACTCCGGTATTAACCTCACGGGAATTGCTAAGGCCGGTTTCTTCCACGATAACGACGAAGGTATGTCCGCGTACTGCTTCCATTGCGGCGCAGGGACAGCCGGATGGGAGTCGATCGAGGATCCATGGCACATGCACGCTGTGATCTCTCCCCACTGCGAATTTTTAGCTATGGTCATCGGATCGCCGTCTCGCCCGTCCAAGCCTCCTCGTAATACTCCTCAAGTGACTACCGATCGTGCGGAAAATACCCCCGTGCGCGATGAAAATAAGAAAGAAGGACAGAATCCTCCTGCCCCACCGGCCAGTGAATGCTCGGAGGAAACGGAATCTTGCGAAGACTCCGGATCCACATTGAGCGCGGAAACCCTTACTGTATTACCGAATCTCTGTCGAATCCGTCTCCTCCGTACGATTAACATATTGTACATCCCGTGTTTCCACGCGATCGCTTGCCACGAATGTGAAAAGAATCTCGAAAATCAATGCCATGCAAAAGTGGGGTACAAGCTGAAAATTTTAACCAACACTCATAAAGACCGAGAGGTAAGAGTGTAGTGACCTGACCGCGCGTCGCAGGCCCTACCGATCCCTTACTCTCAGCTTCGACCGGCTACTTTTGGGGACTCTTCTACCCTCCTCGTCTCCTAATAATACGGCTAAAAATTCCAACGGTTCAAACGTTATTTCCTTAAGCCGGTTTAAAATGTTCATATGTAATTCTGTACCTCATTTATCACGTACGATGTTTGGGTCATTTTTATAATTTTCCTGCAACAATAACAACCTGTAAAATAAAGGAGAAAGAATTTCGGATAACAAAATCAAAGAAGCATGATATCGTTCCCTGAAAAGAAATCGGGAAGGGAAGTTTGAGACTGCGCAGAAGTTGAACAATCAAGCGTAATTCACTGTTAAACAAAAAAGTGACGATAATATCAACTACGCACGGATTGTCCTAGCAGTTAAAGAAAACAAACAGAAATATACCAGTTCCAACAAATATTAAAAAAAAAATGATGAAGAAGCACGATTGTTAAATCATCTACTAACAATTTGGGGGCAATCAATGAAATAATACCATAAAAAATGAAACCAGCAAAGCAAGAAGGAATTCGTTCATTGCGACATAATCAAATGACGAGAATTGAAAATCCAAAATTTTTTAAATTAAGGTCTTCTGGTCCCCAACCGAGGGAGGCGACGCATGTACAGCGCTTTACTCGCCTTGCCGTCTCGCTACGAGCCGTGAGCCCTCAGCGCGCGCCTTCTTTCGTATTCCTAATTCCTTAGTCGGTCTGTTCGTTTTTTCATTTGGGCCAAGAGTAGGGGACAGGCCGCCGAGCGGTGCGTTAACAGCCCTACGGCCCTCTAATGCGCCCGCTTGCTTAGAGTCCTCGGAGCGCTCTTCGCTACTCCTGCTACCCTGATCCATCAGCTCAATTTCGAAGCACGAAAAATCCCCTTTATTTAAACAACGAAAATAAAAACCCTCAGTTAAATGCAAAATTCAGTTCTCAGACCCTGCCCTTTGTTAAAGGCTAAAATTGCCAAATAATTAATTAATATTTGTTATCTACTCTCTCTTTAATAAGACGAACGATCAGACTCCGTTCAGAAATTAGGCGGAGAATCATAAAAAAAAAAATTCTTTCGGCAATACCATATGCAACCCCGCTGAAACAATAAAAAGGGGGAAGAAAAGAAAATTATCATATTTTGCCTGGCAAAGAACCGTCTCAAAAGGAAGTCCAGGCCAGGGCAAACATTACTTCGAAACGAGGTATTTCCCCGCTCGCTCCAACAAAATTTTAAATCATTCCCTGAAAACCATGAAAAATGAAACAGCAGCTCGATTTGCGTTCAAGTTCTGTCGGAGAGAGAAACCGCCATGGAAATTATTATCGGAGTAGTCCGTTATTGCTAAAATTTATCCGACTAGTAACAATCAAACTCTTTTTTTACGCGTCTCTCTCTCTTTTCCCCCTGTCCCTCTTTTCTCCCCTTTTCACCGCTATTTTCCAATGTCTCTCTTTCGCTTTGTATTTTTTTTCCTCCTCCTAATCGCATTCTTTCTTTCTCTACGTAATTTTTTTTCCCTCCTCCTCAACTGTTTCGTTCTTTCTCTCCCCCTTTTTCTTTGAAATTTTTTTCGTCTCTCCTCCCTTCCCGCCCCGCTATTTTCGCGATATTTCCTTAAACTTAAGGGAAGTAAGTGGGACTAGACACCGTTTCTTTTATTTTCAAATAAAATTTCATTTTTATTTTTAAAACTAAGTACGTAGTTGAAAACTTAAAAATCTACTATGCTATATAAAATTAAAATTGTAAGAAAACACGAAAAAAATACATTTTTGCTTCCTCATAGAGGAAGCTTTGTTTTCGTAAATATTGTTTTTTCGAGATTTTCATGTTAACATACTCAGAATCACCTAAAACGTCGAGAAAAGTGGTCTAGAATATATGTCTGTGTGTGTGTGTGTGTGTGTGTGTGTGTGTGTGTGTGTGTGTGTGTGTGTGTGTGTGTGTGTGTGTGTGTGTGTGTGCGTGCGTGCGTGCGTGCGTGCGTGCGTGCGTGCGTGCGTGCGTGCGTGCGTGCGTGCGTGCGTGTGCGTGTGCGTGTGCGTGTGCTTGTGCGTGTGCGTGTGCGTGTGCGTGTGCGTGTGCGTGTGCGTGTGCGTGTGCGTGTGCGTGTGCGTGTGCGTGTGCGTGTGCGTGTGCGTGTGCGTGTGCGTGTGCGTGTGCGTGTGCGTGTGCGTGTGCGTGTGCGTGTGCGTGTGCGTGTGCGTGTGCGTGTGCGTGTGCGCGTGCGCGTGCGCGTGCGCGTGCGCGTGCGCGTGCGCGTGCGCGTGCGCGTGCGCGTGCGCGTGCGCGTGCGCGTGCGCGTGCGTGCGTGCGTGCGTGCGTGCGTGCGTGCGTGCGTGCGTGCGTGCGTGCGTGCGTGCGTGCGTGCGTGCGTGCGTGCGTGCGTGCGTGCGTGCGTGCGTGCGTGCGTGCGTGCGTGCGTGCGTGCGTGCGTGCGTGCGTGCGTGCGTGCGTGCGTGCGTGCGTGCGTGCGTGCGTGCGTGCGTGCGTGCGTGCGTGCGTGCGTGCGTGCGTGCGTGCGTGCGTGCGTGCGTGCGTGCGTGCGTGCGTGCGTGCGTGTGTGTGTGTGTGTGGTCCAGGCACCGAACATTCAATTGTTCATAACTCAGGAATGGCATGATGGATCGACCTAACAATTGGCACGCAAGTACAGTATTAAATCCTCTGTAATTCACATATTTTTAAAATTAGATATATCCAAGTATACAAATTTTATCAAATTTTAAATTTTTCAAAAAAATGGCGTGATCGCTCTAACTTTCGTAAAAGTTCGACGATTCAGCTATATACTTCATCATAAATAAAGACACGTTCAATGTTGTTTGGTATTGAATTTCAGCGAAATCGGTAAAGCGGTTTCGGTTTTATAGAATTCTGAATTTTTCGAAAAAAATAAATTTTGCTCTAAATCACGTCGAATCTCATTAAATGAACCAAAATATTCAACAGTCAAAAAATAACATACAACGCTGCCACGTATAACATTTTTTGACGATCGGTAAAGTCGTTTGGATTTTACGCTGTTATGAATTTTTGAAAACATTAAGATTTTCGCTGTAACTTATGGAAAAGTTATTAATGTAAGTCAAAACTTTGTATCTAATCAAAATTAGATGTAACGGTGTTTTTAACGAAGTTTTCTTTCGTTCAAATTTAAAAAAAGTTGCAAAGTAGAACTTTGCGTACTGCTTCCTCATTAATTCCCCTTTTACACAAAGCTTCCTCTACGAGGAAGCCAAAGTTAATAAATAAGCTTCTTCATAGAGGTGGCTTTGTGAAAAAGGGGAATTAATGAGGAAGCAGTGTGCAAAGTTCTACTTTGCAACTTTTTATAAAAAATAAAGGAAAAAAAATCGTTCGCAGCTTATCTGCCTGGCGATCTGAAACAAACAAAGAAATACACATAATTACTACGGAGACGAAAAAAATAAAAATAAATAAACCCATATCGACAAACTCACCACTCCTTCGGCATAGACGGTCCTTCGTCAACGTCCCAGTTCTGGAAATCATCGAGGCAACGGGGCGGTTTGCGCGGAACATCCACGGCTAGCTCTGCCCGAATGTGGTCAGCGATGTCCGTCCCGTCTCAACCCTCTAAGGTGACGATCGGGGTGCTTCGGTCATCGTAGCCGTGATGATAAGCGATCATCGGCCTCCCCTCGCACGCCGCCTCGATCGAAGACCGGAGAGCCGGATCGTCCACATCCGTCAACCCGCGGACGGTGCATTCGCGCACCAGTGGGGCAGTTGGACGAATGTTGGGTCCGGGAAGAACATCCTCTCGCGGTCCACGTACACCCTCTCGCCCGAGTCGATTAAGAGGACATCGGAGCACCCGGTGTCCGTATCAAAATCAATCACTTCGGCCCGACGAGGACCCCCACCACGCACAGCAATGACAGCCAAGTCCCGGGCCAAGTCCGTCATCTCCACCCGACGACAAGCCCCGATATTGGCCGAGGAATAGGCAATCTGGAGCGATAACCCCAAATCGCGATAGGCAATGCGATGCGCAGCATCTCGCACAAAAACTGTGGCACCGTCATCGACGAAAACCACTTTACACTCAAAAGATGCCGGGACAAGCTCGATAATTCGCGGATTCATGATAGCGAAATTGAGTTTGAAGAAACTGGCGATGCGAAAGATTCGGAGAGTCGATTGGTAATGAGCCGGAGACGAACAGTCCCCGACGCCTAGAACCACCCCCACCACCCAGTCCCTCGAGCTAACGCGATTTGTATACACCGAATATCGGCACCTCATATACCAACGGCAAGGGCCCTGAGATGTGGTGCCCTGGCGTTCGAGAAGTCGTCCACTTTAAACCAGGCTCGAGCCACCCGCGAGCATTTCACACGAGACACAGGCCTGCGTCCCCAACCGAAAGAAAGAAGCGAAAATTTTTACCCGGAGAAAGCATATGTAAGGAACGAGGAAAAATCTTACAACGTGCGCTCGAGTCCGCAGGACGGTCCCCTGCGAAGCAATTATGCCAGCGCGCCCCGAACGTACTTCAAGGTCTCTAAAAAATTATATACATGTACCAGCAACGAGCTGCTTGGTCCGCGCTTAACGTACAAACGAAAAAAACCAGCCAGAATATACGGAATATACCAACGATCTATGTGTGATGGGAACGACAGTTCGCATCCTCGCCCATGCATATAGAACCGCCTTGTTCGGCTTGTGTACATCGCGCGCGTCACCTGGCGCAACCATATATACGAATCTCTCGCGAGGCGCGTTTACTAATAACAATCGACTCCGTCGATCGTTGATAAAGGAACGCGACGAGACTCTGGAGCTGTCGCGACATACTTCCAGTCGATAAAGATTCTTTCCCATGAGTTCTTTCTCTCTTTCTCCCTCGCGCTCATCCCAAACGCTAAGTAGACCTATAGGCGGGACGGCTACGTCGTCGCGCGCGTGCCCTTCTGCACTACGACGCCAGTCTCTGTCTCTCTCCCTCCCTCTGGAATACATCATCTACCCGTCGAGCGATGCAAGCGGGGAACGTCACCGTCGCACGGTTACCCACCCAGATTATATTGCACGGATTCTCACGCGTTTTCGAGCCGGTCAATGCTCACTATTTTTCTTCCCTCCCTTTTTGTTACCCGCTGAAATTTTACTCGTAGTCCCGAAGTTAACTTGTGAAGGAAAGTAAAAGGGTTTAAATGCATTTTTTTGTCTGTGTCATTTTGAGATATGACAATTTTCGATTTTAATACAAAAATATCGACCAAACACGAAAATTAATGCAGATAAACTATAAATAATATTTCAAGAAAACAATCAAAATTATAAAATTATGTTTACATTGAATAAAGTTAAGGGGGGAGGTATACAAAAATTTGAATAAATTTCCGCCGACCCGTAGCGCTCTGGAACATACCAAGCAAGAGAACACCATAATTAATTAAAAAAATGGGGAAAAATCCAGACTCTAACAGATTAAAAGGAGAGAACGAAAGAAGGAAATTACCGAATTAATATTCCCTGGACCCTTGTCGTCCTCAAGGTTTTCGATGTTATGACCCCTCGACGCTGTGGACCCCCAGCTGTTGCTTAACTGAGTCCACAATATCGTCCGAATCCTCGTTCGAGATTCTCAACGAAGGGACGCCGGGCACAGACCATTCCACCACGGTAGCCATGAGATTTCCCTGGCATGCCACCTCGAGACAGGAACGCATCAGTCTATGATCCAAACCGACAAGACCATAAACGGTCGCTTCTCGCACCAACGGCGGAATGAATTGGAGAAGTGGGCCCGGTCGAAATAATTGATCAAGGGGGAGGTAAATCCTCTCCCCTGAATCCACAAGATACAACTCGGAGAATCCAGTGTTTTGGTAAAAAATAACGACTTCAGCTCGTGCTGTCGTCCATTCCCACGACGCAACAACAGATAATCCCTCTGCCATCTCCTCCAAGGGAATCGGGCACCGCCATGCTCGAGGTTGGTCGACGTAACTAGCCTGAAGAGCACGATCCAAGTCCTCAAACACGAATCTCAACAGATTGTCACGGAAAAAAATCATAGCACCATGGGCTACGAACACAACTTCGCACGCAAACTCATCGAACAGACTACGAGTAATTCGCGGATACATTTTTCGCGTTTCTATCAAGGAAAATACTGCGATGCTGAATGGTCAGAGAGTCGGTGGTTAATGATCAAAGAAATCGATCGGCCCTCGACGAAATTATCCTCCCCACTACGCAGTGCGGAATAGCGAGTATGATCTCACACACGCCGAAAACCGACTAATGTAAACCCTAGTTTCGGCACCCCGATAGACCCCCCCCCCCCCCCTAAGTCGAAGACGGATACGCTAACCGGTAGACTAAGCCAAATCGAGTTTGTCACACTCATTGAACAAAAAGGGCTGATGAATTTACTACAAACGAAATAATAACCGCAAATAAAGTTTTTAGTTAATAACCAGTTTCAACAATTTATAAGGAAATAGCGCACTAATAAAAAATATATAAAAAAAAGACCCAGACATAATAATCAAACATTTCGCGAAGGGAACCGATATTTAAAGCTCCAAGTATTATTGAGGAGATATTAAAAAAAATTTGGGGAAAGATACCGCATAACATTTTTTTATACGAAATTCTAGAGTTAGTGGAACGTTTCTACCAGGAGCATAGAAGAGTGGAGGATTACACAAACTAAGTTACCGTAACCGCTTGAACGCACCATATGTGTGTCTCTCTCTCACTCTCTCGAAGGTATAGGCAGGGCCACGGTCAGCCGATCGCGCGAATTAGCGGCCATAACAAACGAGGCTACTCTCTATCAACCCTCAAAATGGAAACAGAACGAGACTTTACAACAACAAAAACCCAGCAAACCAATCCGAAATTAAGACGGTGGATTTTTGCAGCAAAACCTCTGTCGAAAATACGTCGACTACCTCAAGACATCCGGAAAAAAAATAATAAAATAAATATATATATATATATTGTGACGCGGCTATATTTCTCGCGCCGCGCCGGGAAGCGCGACGCGTATAAACGGTCGACAAAAGGCGCCCGTCCACGCACGGAGCGCCAGGCCCTTGAATTTAATGACCCGGAGGGCCAACGGTCATGTCCTAATTCTGCGACAACAAAAAAAACGATTCGCCCGGCAAGAGGCCGTGGGGACGACAGGAGAGTCTCGGGGCGGGTAATTCACGCTACACACTTGCAATTATTAATTAAAAGAAACGTAATTTTAATTTAATCAAGAAAAAGAATATAATTTACAGGGGGAAATTCCCCCTGCGCTCGGTTTATACACTCGACTCGCCACCTGAAGGGTGGCGGGGACTCGGTGGTCCCAGCTGAAGCGACACAAACACAAAAAGAAAAGAAATAAAAAGAATAATAACTAAACGGTTGAACCGTTCGACGGGCGAGCCGGCCAGCTCGCTCGGGTCCCGAAATACCGCGCGTCAAAAATGCCCACGGTCACGCGGGTCGGCCGAGTGCCGACCGCGATTTTCCCGAACAAATATCGTGCACTTTACCTTGCACGCGAGGGGGGACCCACGGTCCTCCCGCGTCGTGGTCAGCGGAGGGCCGAACACGCGCCACCACTAATTCCCGATTTTCTATTACCGCGCACAAAAACCCGCAGCACCGAACACGTGTGAATAATCGTGGCCCACCTCGCTGTAAGTCCCGTGACGACGTAGGGTTCGTAGCCCGTCCTTCCTTCCTTCCTTCGATTATCCGTCCCGATCGCTTTTCCAAAATCGGCGAGCCTTCGCTTCCGCGTCCAACCAACAAGTGTCGTTCCGCGTGCTCGCGGAGACCGGTCCGGTGATGCGGGGCGCGGAAGCGGGGGGAAAGTAGTACCTTCCCCGCGCTTCCGCGCGCTCTAGCCGACGCGCGCTGGGCCGGCTCGGGGGCTTACGCCGCAACGAAATAGCGCGCTTTTGACTACGCGCGCATAACAGCCGAATCGCGCTGCCGAATTTTACGGGGTAAGGCGTAAAAAGCTCGCCCTCGTCGCGGGCATCTCTCCCGATGCTCTTTTCCAGGGGGAACAGGGGTCCCTCCTGTCCTCGGGCCGTGAAGCGGGGGTGGCAGATCGGCCACCTCTCGTGCGAGCGGTCTCGTCGTCCGCGGCGTCGGCGCGCGCCGGCGCGGTTCCCTCGGGTCTGTCGGTCTCCTCGGCGGGTCGCTCGAAACCGGAAAGAAAAGTCCTGCGGGTTATCTTATTCCCGATAATCCGGGTTCGAGCCCCGCCGACTCGGCTGTCCGCCGCCCGTCTCGTCGCCGTCCGTCCGTCGGTCCTGAGACCTGTTGGCTGGAGGCGGGTTTCCCGCGACGCGGGCGACGCTCAGGGAGAGGGAGCGACAACCGTGGCGGTGCATCGGAGATGCACTGTCACAATATATACATGCATGTGTTGAGGCGTTCGATTCACGATCGGCCCGGAGTCCACAAGACAGCCAGAATATACTGTATGTTGACGTGTGAGCGAGACGCGCTCGCGTTTTCATTCACGCCCGCGCGGACACAGACGCAGCGGTTTGATGAGCGAACGCTCGACCGTCCTACAGCATCCGAGTACCAATGACAACCGATATATCCATCATCAACAGCGAAAACGAGAAGAGACCCCGATGCCGAAACGACTCGCGGAACGTGCTGACAAGAATCTTCTCGTCTCTCTCTCTCTCTCTCTGCGGAAAAAGGCACGGCTAGGAGAAGGCCTCGCTCCAACGCTGCTCGCTCTCCAGCTGCCGGCGTAGCTCGCCAAGGGTACGCACTGCCTTGTCTTCCATCCCTTTTCTACACTCTCATTCCAATATCTCTCTTATCTCGCCCCTCCCAGGATATCTTCCCGTACTCACAAGATAATAGTTGGGAAGCAAAAGCTCTTTTTCATCTCACAAATTACGAATATAGATTTATTAAAAATATCGAAAAAAATTTTTGTAAGAATTATACAAAAAAAAAGATGAAGACAAACATTAAGATCAAACCTTAACGCTATGAATTTATAAACAAATAAATAAATAAAAATTATCTAATTTGCACTCTTATACAAAGGTCATTCGAAAAATATATACAGTGAAGCAAAACTTCCAGTGATCTGAAACAGAAAAAGTAACCAATAATTAACATGAGAACACACCAGGAAAAGAAGAAAAAAATATTCTCTAGCAAAAAAATACAGGAAGTCATATTTATCTGGCGAATCACTGTTCCATTGGCTCTTGTTCGTCCATTGGGTCTCCCTGGTCCATGGCCACTTGCCGGTCTATCGCATCTTGTCGAAGAATCTCTCGCTGCTCTTCTTTCGGAAATTCCGTAATAGGCAACATGCGGTCGCAGTAGCCGTCATCGGTGAACCCGGGATCATAGGGACCATCGATCTCCAGAGACCCACGAACGATGGATCCCACATCTACTCTCATCTCGTTCACAAGGCTCACGTTAAGAACAGCCGCAGTGTTGTTTCCTCGAAGTCTCGCTAGCATTTCTCCCGCGCAGGCATCCTCCAAAAACAGTGCGAGAAAGGGGCTATTGATACCCGTCAGGCCGTAAATGTTGCATTCCCGCACCAGCGGAGGAACGGTCAATATCATCACCGAGGGAAAATACATCCTCTCGAGTTCTGAAGAAGCCAGCTCCCCGGTGTCGACTATTAGCACTTGCGAAAATCCGTCGTCAGGATTGAACGAAATAATTTCCGCCCTCACTGCGCTCCAGGGAAAAACCACCACGATTGCCAATCCAACCCTCAGATGTTGCAATTCAACAGGAATTTCCTCATGTCCTTCGCCACTAAGATGCACTTGTTCCAGGGCCGAATTCAGGTCCTTAAACGCGAGTTGGTTCATCGTGTCGCGTACAAAAACACTCCCATGATAAGACACATGCACCACCTCACACTGAAAAGCGGGCGGCATTGCGCGGTAAACTCGCGGATAGATGGAGATCATGATCAAAGAATAAGAAACTTTTGCGACGATGAAGGCTCGAAGAGATGATGGGTAATGAACTAAAGTCAACTGGCCCCGGACGTAAGAAACCCTCCCCACCATCGTCTACGTCACCGCAAGCTTGATTTGTGAACGGCAGGAATCGTCCGTCATACGCGAGATAGAGATTGAGTCTAAACAATCCACGCATCTCACAAGTATCGAATGAGAAGTCTAAACTAAAAATCAAAATTCAACGCGAAGTAAAGGGATAATTAATTGCGATAATTACAAACCGGTAATACAATTCGGGAAAATAAGGAAAAAGATATATGTTTTGAAGCAACCAAGTAACAAATAAAAACAGTACTTGAAGGACGGACAGAAATCGTAATTGTTCACGCCTAAACCGTACAGGTAGCATAATTAAGCCAAAACCGCGGTGAAGCGAGTCAACGCGTCGAACCCTGACACCTGAGGTCGAGAGTTTGCAAAGAATGCGTGAAAGTAGCGATGTGACCCCCGGAAACAGTCAAGAGACCGCGCGTTGCCTCGCGGCACAGACAGTCGTGACTTTGTAACCGTACCAGACGTTACGTGCGTAAGAGTAACAGCCATAAGGGCATCAAAAAATTTTTTTTCATCGTTCTAGTTAAATTTGGCAGCAATTTACATTAATGAATCCTGGCCTCATTCATCCTACAAAATAAATGAGCGCAGGAGTTGGTGTCGAAGGCACTATTGATTAATGTGTGTTGGTGAGTCGCTAGCTGTAATTATAAGGAATATTTTATATGAATCTCAGTTAATTTATATAGTTTTTGTTTAACAATCTGAGTGTATCACAATTTTCTATTACCTTTTGTATGTACATTATAGATGTCACAAATATATTTCTGATGAGGGCTCCGATGAAAGTCGAAACGTAAATCACCTGGACCTTTTACTGCGGACCGTTCCATGCCGAAACCCAACTTCCAATAAACAACCTGCGGTCAAAATCAATTTCAACATTAAGAGTAACAGCAGCCTACGCGCTGACCACCACGTTTTTTCACAAACGGAAAGTATCGGTCAAATAAAGATTTTACGTGTGTTCTCATTATTATCGAGTGTTCGTTCTTATCACTATTTTCTACCCGAGTTTCCGAAACCTCATCGCCCACGATTTACTCGCGGAATTAAATTTAGTAGTTGATAAATTTTTCAATTGTTCATTTTTCTTTTGTGCGCGTAGCGAAGGCGCGCACATTTTATGGTCCTTCGAGCCGGATCATCGGGAAAAATAGTGAAAATAAAGGGAGTTTGTGCACGAAAAATTGTGAAAACGTGCAAAAACCGAGTGGTACCACGCGTAGATCGATAAATCAAGAGCGAAAAGCCACGACGCTGTGAAAGCGGGAAGAAGGAAAGAAAATCATCGTTGTTCAATGCATAACGTTGTACGTGAGTAAAAATGAGGTATTCTGCGATCAACTCGCTCGCGATTGTCCAGAAAAATCAACGCCTATCGTTTTCTCAATTTTCTATCGCGTTTAACGGCCGAATATCGATACTCATAAGTACGTGGATCGCTAAGCGTCGTGCGAAAGCCTTTCCCCTTGCTGCGCTACGTCACGCGTCAAGGTAACGGTCTCAAGATCAAAACAATAGACTCTCGAGCGACGAGTTCTTCGAATTCGCTCGCGAAATACTCGGTCGAAAAACAAACGCGTTTCGAGCTGTGGAATATTTCGAACAGAGAAAATACGGTACCAGTGATTCTCATAATCGTCGAACTGGTGTCCGAAATAAACAAGTGAATTCGCGAAAATAATAATCACAATTCGAACTCGTGTGTGAGTCGTACGCAACTACCGACAAGTGACTGATACTTCAATCACCGCGCAACGCGATCGGTTAGGAGCAATCTTAACGGTGTTTCACGCGAATTATTAACAGAATTATTACGCGAATTCCACTCATACGAAACAGTGCGTGAGAAATTAACGAACATCATTGACGAGTCGACAATCATTTGGGAGTGACGTTTCTTCGTGCAACTCAACGCATAGTTTGTGAGCTACTGCAACAGTGTTCAGAAAACAAACAAACAAACGTGATAACACGCTGCTGTTATGCACACAATAAACCGAAAATTCCAACGAGTTTTCGTATTAATGCGCAAAGTATCCACGCAGTCGGAACTTTGCTGAAAATCGTACAGTACAAGTCGATTTTCATCGCGATCTCCACGCAGTCGGAATCGTGCATCATCCAACATGGCGGACCTGGAAGGACTACTCTTCGAGTTTGCTACCGCTACGCAAGCGATGGCGAGGTTACTCATCAACCTGAAGAAGCTTGGACAGAAGAAGTATACCATCCCATTACTGCAGAGTCGTCTCGACAGCCTCAACGCAACGTGGACGGAATGCAAGACCCTCAACGTGCAGATTCACACTGCATCTACATCCGAACAACGTAAGACAATTCCATATTTTGTTAACGAAGAGTTTCTTGCGTCAGAAACGATCTATTGGGAGGTAAGCGACTATCTTACCACAGAAGTACAACAGCGCAAACCGAACCCCAGCGCGAATTTGACGACAATAGGTGGTACCTTTCAAGACGGAACTCAGAGTACACTCGCGCCTCTACCGAGAATAGATTTACCAAAATTCTCAGGATCATACACCGATTGGGTCTCCTTCAGAGATTTATTCCAATCTTTAGTAAAAAATAACGAATCACTTCCAAATGTACAAAAATTGCACTACTTGAAAATGAGTGTAGTTGGCGAGGCAAGTTCTCTCTTGAAAACCATCTCGATTACCGATGCAAACTTCGAAATTGCATGGAAAAAATTAACCGATCGATACGAGAATTCGCGACATATAATAGATTCGTATCTGACAAAGTTGTTCGATGTAACCGCTGTAACGTCGGAAAATATAAAAGATCTGAAGCGGTTGCGTGATCAAACATACGAAGCGGTTCAATCTCTAGAAAGCTTAGGTCGTCCGGTGGATCAGTGGGATGATATCGTGACTTTTATGACAGTTCGCAAATAAGATTCGATTTCAAGGCGAGAGTGGGAGATGAAGATCGGCGAAAAATCAACGTATCCAACGTACAAAGAAATACATGATTTTCTTGAGTATGGGATACGCGCGTTAGAATCTATCGCTCCTCCAGCTGCTAAGCGATCTAACATACCAAAAGAAGATACGAACGCCACAAGAACACACTTATCCACCGCGACAAACGTTTGCGATTGCGATGAAAGCCATCCGCTTTTTAAATGCGAGCAATTTAAAGCGAAATCGATCGAAGATAGGCAGAAGTTCGTTCGCGACAAAAAGCTGTGTAACAATTGCCTGTCTACAGGACATTCGACGAAACAATGCCAGAGCAAGTACACTTGTTCTCACTGTAAAGCTAGACATCACTCGTTGCTTCACAATCCGAATTACCAAAAGAAAGGGAAAAGTGAGAAGTTGAGCTTTCCACCAGCTGGTGGTGTCTCTACTCCGAGTGCACCCGCTGCAGCGTCAACGCCTCAACCGAGTACCTCAGGTACCAATGCAATGCCAAGCACAAGTCAACACGCGAGTGCTATACCGGTAGAGAATCTTCATGCGATCGAACCGAAATTAACGCCAACTTCAGTGGTGCTTGCGACTGCTATGGTATTGGTCTCGTCGCCGAACGGGCGCAAACTACGTGTACGAGCGCTGCTAGACCAAGGATCTCAGTCATCGTTCGTTACAGAATCAATCGTGCAACTTCTGAGAATCCCTCGCACTAAAATACGCGTTCCAGTGTCAGGAATTGGAGGCACAAACGCCGGCATTGGCCAAGCAATCGTTCGATTAACTTTAAATTCATGCATTGGTACCAGCAATGAGGTCCAATGCAACTCGATCGTGTTCTCTGAATTAACCTCCTACATGCCTAAACGATCACAAAACGCTGAATCGTGGAGACATCTAGAAGGCCTAGAAATGGCTGATCCTGAGCCTAGCAGCGGCGAAACGATTCAGTTAATATTAGGAGCCGACGTATACGCAACAATCCTCCGCGAAGGATTGAAACGGGGACCGCAAGGGTCACCTATTGCCCAGAAAACCACATTTGGTTGGATCCTCTCCGGACCAACAGCAAGTGGTACAACGAATCAAATCGCGACATTGACTGCGAACTTCGCAGAAAAAGAACCGAATCTTCTTACTCAAATGCAACGATTTTGGGAACTCGAGGAAATCCCTAAGTGCTCTCCTCTTACAGAGGAAGAGCTCGCGTGCGAAACTCACTTCGCCGCGACCCACAAAAGATTACCAGACGGAAGGTACAGAGTTAGGTTACCGTTCAGAGAACCTACGCCGATAAAAATCGGTTCATCAAATCAGACCGCCGAAAATTGGCTCGCAAAGCTAACGCGAAAATTCGTCCGCGATCCAAGCCTTATCGAGCCGTACTACGACTTTATGACTGAATACCTAAGCCTCCGTCACATGATTCCCACTCGATTCGATGCTCCTGACGCGATCCCCGCTGTATATCTCCCTCATCACCCAGTGATCAAAGAAAGCAGCACAACGCGACTCAGAGTCGTGTTTAACGCATCAAGCAAGACGTCGAACGGGACATCGCTAAACGATCATCTCATGGTTGGTCCCAAATTACAAGCTGATCTGCCGTCGATTATACTCCGGTGGCGACAACATCAGTACGCACTGACGGCTGATATCTCTAAAATGTATCGCCAGATTCTCGTCGATCCGGAAGACACGCGGTACCAGCAGATTCTATGGCGAACAAGTCCAGAAGCACCAGTTACTCCGTTCAAGCTAGTCACCGTCACTTATGGTACCGCATCGGCTCCATATCTTGCCATGCGAGTTCTCAAGCAACTGGCAGGGTTGCCAGATTTGGCTACTTATCGCCAAATTGGCTACTTTGAAGGCGGCTTTGGCGCCGAAATTTTGAAATTGGCGCCTTGGCGATTTTTGGCTACTTTAGAATTTTTCACCATTATTTTTCATTTTCGTCGGTTCTCACTGAAATCGAAGCCTCAACGCTAACCTATTTTCTCCTATACAAAATCTTAATGCACATCTCCACGTAAATATTCTTTAAGATTTTTTTTTAGTGTATATTTTTTCCGTTATTTATCTGCTTATCGTTTATGCGGCGATGTCGTCTGTAGCGTTAGGTCTCCCTTCTACCGACAAGCCCTCTCATTGGCTGCGCGCCGAAAGTCGCAGAAAGGCGCTTTTTCATTGTCGCTGGTGTGAACGCGGCCGAAGCTGTAAGGGCGCCATAGCTGATTTCCGAATTACAGTTTTAAGTTTAACCGTTGGCCACCATGTTATTTTGGACAAAGCATTCAACGGCAGCAAATCGAAAAGTCTCGACGTACGTGACAGTCGTGCCACAGGTTAACGCTCGGTAGTTTTACTGTTTGTATCGCTCGTCCTGACACGATAAAAATATTTTAAAAAGCGTCGAGTTTCGAGTGCGGCTGGCGGCATGGGAAAGTTTGCGAGGGATAATCGCAAATATGGGAAAGAGTGGGAGTGCACGCCATGGGGCAAAGGTAACATTAATGCAGATCCTAGTTCGTAATCACTGTACTATTATTATTAGACCTAAATAATGACCCTGTTATTTTAGGATGGGTTCAGCATATATCGAAAGCGAAGCACGTCGACCCGAACGATGCAAACGAAGCGCATTGCAGAATTTGCAATGTATCTCTTCGAAGCCACATTGCCGACCTCAAAAAACACATGGGAACAAAAAAGCACCAAAGTAATGCGTCGTCGCTCTCGCAGCCCCGGAAACATACCTTGCTGGCACATGGTGAATATTAGTATAGGCAACTTAGTTGTAATTTATTGTTAAGAATTTTTAGAAAGCAATACTTTGTAAACACAACTCATTACTGAGAATACACGAAGAACGAGTTATCACGTTACAGAGTGTAATTTATAATACCCAATCAATTCCGTAGTAATTACAGCGATATTTTCATTTTTGATTTTGATAATTGTATAATTGAACCTTCGCCTGATTCATCATTCTGTGTACTTTTTCATTTTAAGGGTACGACGCTCAACACTCAGAAGAGCGAAAAAAGGCCGAGATTCAACTGGCGTTACACATCGTCATGCATTCGGCAATTCAATCGATTGACCATCTGAGCGATCTTCTGTCGGCCCTCGGCACAGGCAGCAATCTCGAGAAGATCCGAATGCATCGAACGAAATGCTCGAATCTAATAAAACACGTGATTGCCCCTAGTTTGTTGACAAACCTAGTCAGAGCCGTTGGCGATGGTAGTTACTCTATCATCATCGATGAAAGCACTGACGTGTCTGTCACAAAATATCTGTGTATTTGCATCAGATACTTTGATGTTACCGAGAACCGCTTGGTCACGACATTTCTCGGTATTCTCGAAGTCGAGAGGGCAACAGCTGACAACCTCTTTCGAAGCATCGTCGAATACTTCGCAAAAATCGGGCTTCCGTTGGAGAATCTCGCGGCTATCGGCACTGATGGAGGGAGTAATTTGTGCGGATGTAACCACTCCGTTTTTACTCTCATGAAAGAGAAAGTGCCGAATCTCCAACTACTAAAATGTACGTGTCACTCTCTCCATCTGTGCGCGTCTAAAGCGAGCGAGGAACTTCCCAGCTCTCTAGATTTTCTGGCTCGCGAAATTTACAATTGGTTTAGTGTCAGCTCTCTGCGTCGCATAAATTACCGGAAAACGTTCGATCTGATAAATACCGGTAATGACGCTAATAAGCATCGGCAAATGATTCAGTTGTCTCGTACACGATGGCTCGCGTATTACGAAGTTGTAAAACGACGCTCGAGCAGTGGATCGAACTCAGAACGCATTTCCAGGTAGCTTGCGACGCTGAACGCTGCTACACGGCGCGAATAATCCGCGAAATGCTGGACGATGACGCTAACCGGCTGTACTTCGAGTTCCTGAAGCCTATTTTGGCAAAAATCCAGCATTTGAACCTGTCGTTTCAAACTGAGAACGTCGATGTTGGTAGCTTGTACGAGGAGATGACTTTGATTTTTTTCACATTTTCGAAGCGCATTCTCAAGCCTGCATTTCTGTCGACGTCGGACGACAAAAATCTGCTACGGCAAGTACGCGAAGCACTCGATAACGATCTGGCTTTCTTGACGCTTACCGAAATTAACTTTGGGACAGAATTCGAAGAGAGTATGAAAAAATCGGCGATTTCTTCGCAAGCGAAAGCTCAAATCAAGCAGCGATGTTCGAATTTTCTGAAGAGGCTCTTGCGCGAAATGGGCCAACGACTTCCTGACAATCTCGACATTTTCAGAAGTTACAGGTTGTTTAATCCGAGTGTCTGTCTGTCCGATGTTCGAGCTGTATTCGATGACCTGCCGGTAAAACAGTTCCGCGATCCGCATTGCGATATTAATGAGTACAGGAGTCAATGGGAAAAGTTGAGGTTCGTTGACTGGAAAGCACACTTCGGCGGCACTATTCCTCCCAACATTCTCGTCTTTTGGCCAGCTGTGTATAAGTACACCGACGCTTGCGGCCGACCGGCGTTCGCCGAACTCGCAAAGCTAGTGCTGAAGATGCTCGTGATTCCCACTAGCAATGCAGTGGTGGAGAGAGCCTTTTCAGCACTGACCTTGGTCAAGACGCGAGTTCGCAATAAGCTGAGAACCCCCATGCTCGAAGCTCTTTTGCGTATACGGCTCCATTTTAAAGCGTTCGGAAAGTGCTGCAAAACTTTCGACCCGCCGCGAGAAATGATCGAGCGTTTTAAGTCGTCGTATATGTATTCTTCGGAAAGCAGTACCTCAACGTCTTCGACTGACGAAGAAAACGCGACCGATGACTTGAATATAATCGAAATTCTTTCAGAGATGGTTTGATTGGTCGAATCGAGAAAGTTTTGTATGCTAGTCATAAATTATACGCCAAAGGTCTTGCAATTTTTAACTGTAATGCTCGAAAATGGAAATTAAAATATAAACATTATCACACATTCAAGCTTTTATTTATTTCTACCTATAAAAAAATGTAGAATAAAAAATTCTATATGGGGGCGAAATACAATTTTTTACTACTTAAGAATGTTTTCGGTGGCGACATTTGGCGCTTTTGAGAACCCTGGGGATTGGCTACTTTTGGCTACTTCCGCGACAGCTTCTGGCGACTCCAGGTACTAAGTATCTGGCAACCCTGCCAAGGGAATCCTCTCTTAGATTTTATAATAAACATGAATTTGGTGCACTACCTCTGTGATTATTAGGGTTCCCCTAATAATCATTTTAAGGGGGGAGGTGTTACGTCCTGACGTAACCGTGGAAATAAAAATCAAATTACTAAAAGGCAAAGCGGGAATCACAGAGAACCCGTCGATAAAAACGTATCCTACGATGCAAGCATCGACTTTATCGACCGCCGCAAAAAGAACACGCTCCTAAGGCTACAACGGAGAATAGGCAACGGGGCCCGTTCTAGGCCTGCCCAAATCCTATCCTCCATCTGAGCACGCGCCAAGCTGGCTGCTAGGGGTCGCCTACGCGCCGGCCGCGTCACGCTCACCGCGCACTAGTGCATCACATGGCACTTGCGTGGCTCTTCTTAAAGGTCAGGTTGCCAAGGAATGGACGAAATATCGATCTCGTCGAGCGACTCGATAGTGGGACCGTTCGCGCTCCCAGATCTCGGAGGCACGGGCGAAATCAACGCTTGCCTTTAAAAATCGAGAATGAATCGAACGTCCTGGGTACTCTACGAAATAATGTAAAGCCTGGTCTTTGCTCTGCCTATTGATTGCTTTGTTAGTACTTGTGACGTATTTTTCGTGAGCGGAAGCGCGAACGCCATAATCAAAAAACCCTAAAAAGCCGAAACGTCACATTCGGCCGTCCGCCCTCGCTTGTGCGTCCGCAAACCCGGGGGCGCCAGTCAATTTTTGTTTCACCGGAATTAACAAACCGGTATGTCCGAGGAATCGAGGTGAGCAGACTCGATTCCAAACAAAATCGAAATAAATCGAAAGTTCGGAGCAAAACTAACGATCGGGAACAATCATTAACGAAACCGGTAACTTAGTTAATTTTTGTGGACGCGTAAAATTAACAAACGCAACTGGATGCACTCGCGAGAGCGAACGGTTGCGGAATTGCACGGCCGCTCAGGCTGCTAGGTTGTGGTAGAGAGGGTCGAGGTAATGGCCCAATAAATAGCCTAACGCGAAAACATAATCAAACGCGAACTCTAATCATTGATTGAGATCCCGTAAACCAGAAAATAATAACCTTCGATTATTGTTATCGCGGCGAAAACTCGCGGAAAACGCGAGAAATCGTGATCGGTATCACGAGGATCGAACACCTAGCGAGAACGGCGATCGAAAAATAATTCGATCGCCGAAGAAAACAATCGAGAACGACTCACCAGCTGGCCCTGGACGGCGACGGCGACACGAACGATACCCCAGGGCGGAGCGGCGGGTGCACGGAACGCGGCGCATGGCTGCGCCGCACGGCATCACTGCGCGCGAACACTGCTCGTTCGAGATAGCGCTCGAACGAAAAAATCACTCACTAGTTGTTCGAATTTTCGAATTTCTCGAATTTTTTCGAAATGCGGGAACTGCATCTTCACGATGCACGGAACACGATGCACCGAACTGCATTTGGTTTGCCGTAGAGACGGCGCGAGAACCCAACGATTTCTCTTGCGAAATCGAGCACGAGATCGCGAACGCAAAATCACACACGAGAACGGGCGTACGGGCGAGCGCGTGGCCCGAGTACCGTACGCGAGCGAGCGAGACAGACAGAAAAACTGTCAACACGGGAGCGCGCGTTAATACCGCGAGGCACCTCGGCGGTGGCCCGCGATCGACTGCCTAATATACGTGATCGCCTTGACCGCGCAATTATCATTATTTCCCTTACCCGGGAGCTACTGCCCTCACTCTTATCGCCGAATAATCGTACGAGAGCGCATTTCTGCCGGTAACTCGTGACGTATCCGCGCGAGCGCTTCCCTCAACGCTTAGCGCGAGAGCGGGCGATTACGCTACTCTCAACGAAGGGCACGAGGGCTACTCCGCCCTCTGCCCAAACACAAAACTACCCGCTCTCCAGCGCAGTGCATTTTTCGCCTCTCAGGGCGCCGGATTTACACCGGACTCTCGCTGCACCGCGCGAACAGTCGTCGGTACGCTCTTCTCTGTTGGGATGCTCGGTTCGTTGAGCTCTCGTCCCCGCAACAGAGTCGAGCGACCGACCCGCAACTCCAACATATCGCGAAACTGACGGGATCGACAAACGAAGGGAACGTGGCGATACGAGGAGCGACAGCCACGGAACTTAACAATACGATAAAAATGCTCGAAATCACCGGTACTTAAATCTTGTGACCGTGATTCTGAAAAATCACGTCACATACTATAAACAAATTCAATTTTGAATACGGTTTGTTCATGTTTGTGGGAATCATTGGTCGTGGGACAAAACTTTCAAGGAAAATTTTATTCCTCTTTGAGCAAATCACTTAACAAGTTTTCGAAAGAATTCGCAATAAGTATGCAGAAAATGACGATTAGAATTTCGCTAACTAATATACCAACAAGCAACCCGGCGCCCCTTCGGGGCGCCGGGTTTCCCGTTGGGGGGCTTAGCCCCCCAAACCCCCCGGAAAATGACCCTGCGGAAAAAATGTCCCGAATGTTTTTTTTTCGGGAAAAAATGTCCCGAAGGGACATTTTTCCATGGTGTCATTTTAAGGCACTCACTTGGACGTCGCGCTTCGCGCTCCGTAAGGTTTGAACGTCGTTCTTCGCGCTCCGAACGGTTTAAATATGATTTAAAAAATAATCCTAACAAAATACCGATGCCATATAATCATTTAGGAGTACGCAGCAACTTTCAGAAAAATTGTTTTATTGACTGCGAAGATTGAGACATATACATATATTTCGACCTGAAAAATTGTATTGTGATAGGTTAACACAATTTAAAAATAATCTAAAAAAGTTGCAAAGTAGAACTTTGCACATTTGTTCCTCATTAATTTCCCTTTTCACAAAGCCACCTCTATGCAGAAGCTTATTTATTAACTTTGACTTCCTCATAGAGGAAGCTTTGTGAAAAAGAGAAATTAATAAGGAAGCAATGTGCAAAGTTCTACTTTGCAACTTTTTTTTATTCGAACAAAAGAAAACTCCGTTACAAACACCGTTACATCTCATTTCGATTACCTCCAAATTTTTGTGTTACTTTCCTAACTTTTGTGGAAGTAATAGCGGAAATCTATTTTTTTTAAATTCAAAATGTCGTAAAATCCCAATGACTTTACCGATCATTTCAGTTCATTTGTTTGCTTCAAGTAGAACATTTCAGTACATTTGTTTATATTCAACGTGATTTAGGGCAAAATGCATTTTTTTCGTAAAATTCAAAATTCAATCAAATCCGAACCGCTTTAACGATTTCGTCGAAATGCTATAGCGAACCCCACTGAAAGTGCATTTAGTTATGAAGAACTATTTAGCTGAGTCGTTGATATTTTACGAAAGTTAGAGAGTGTACGACATTTTTTCGAAAAATTAAATATTCTATATATTCTGTATTCATGTATACATTTTTTCAAAAATCACAACACTTGAAGAGCAGTTACCACTCTACTTGCATGCCAAATTTGACGCACGCACGCACGCACACATACGGCCATTTTTTCTAAACCAATTTTCTGGGCGTTTTAGGTGATTCTGAACATACTGACATGATAATCTCGAAAAAAAAAAATTCTCAAAAATAAAGCTTCCTCAATGAGGAAGCAAAAATAATCTAAAAAAGTGCCTTTGCGTTAAAGTAATTTAGGAGTATGCAGCAAGTATCAGAATAATTGTTCTGACGACTGTAAAGATTGAGAACGTTACATACATTTCGGTCTGAAAATCTATATCGTGGTAGCTTAAAATTGTTTTTAATAAATACCTCTGCGTTAAAGTAAATCAGGAGTACGCAGCAAGTTTCAGAAAAATTGTTCCATTGACTGCGAAGAATGTGACCAATACATACATTGCAACCTAAAAAATTGAATCGTGGTATGTTAACACTATTCTAAAAAGTACCTCTGCGTTCAATTAATTTAGGAGTACGCAGCAAGTATAAGAAAAATGGTTCTGACGACTGCGAATATTGATACCTGTACATATAACTCAACCTGAAAAGCTATATTGTGGTAGGTTAAAACTATTTGATAAAAATACCTTTTTGTTCAAGTAAATTAGGAGTACGCAGCAAGTTTCAGAAAAATTGTTCTTGCGACTGCGAAGATTGAGACCTGAACATACATTTTGACCTGAAATACTGTATCGTGGTAGGTTAACACTATTAAAAAATGATCTGAAAAATAATCTAAAAAAAGTGTTTCAGAATTAAGGCAATTCAGAATTATGTAGCAATTTTCAGCCAAATTCATCTGTTGACTGCGACGAATGTGAGCCGGACACAATTTTAGACTCCAAAATGCCAATTTTCTTGAAATAACCGCCTCTATAAAAACAGAGAATAATTTCCATACTTCATGGGCATACTTCACAATGCCAGACTAAGAAATATTCCAAATTTCAACTTGTTCGGTCCATTCAGTCCAGACCCCCTGAGTGATACGGACGTCCGAATAACACAAAATCTAGTCTACGCAGCCAATCATATTTAGTAATAAAATTTCGATATTCTGTTACACAAAGATTTTACTATGTTTAAGAAATCTGCTGTAAAAAAGTAAATAAATTGAAATTGTATTAACATTTTCCTATAAAAACGTAATTTAGTCGGTGGAGCGCGAATTCAATAGGCACTTTCTGCGTTTCTTCAAAACGTGAAAAAAATTAAATAATGCTACCAGAATTGTTTGGACCCAAAGAAATGACTTTTGCAACTATCAAGGTATTAGAAATAAGAAGTAAGAGTAATATTATTATTATCGTTCCACTCGGATGTTTAAGACCCGAATCAAGGACATTCCGTTAAAATAATTCAACTACAACATTTAACTTTACACTGCCATGACGATCGATTAACGCGTTAATAAGAGTCCGAAGATATTTAATAATTTTGCACAAATAGATTTTAACATCAAGTTAAAAATTTATAAAATACAAATGACTCGAGCAAAAGTACGAACGAACGCGAATAGAACATAGGACGAGAGCGAGTTTCGCAGCGCAGCGTATGCCCTAATAAGGAATTGCAAACAAGAACCGCGGCCATAGCCAGACGAGCGGCCCCGTAGGAACCAGCGTTACTGCCTCAATACAACAATAAAAAAGTCATTAGTCGTTATATCTCAGTAAATAATGAAGCTAGAGGTTCGGGAAAAAGGGCAAAATATGCATTAATATAAGATCATACCGATGGTATTGGTGAATTTCCAAAAAAATGATTTGTATTCGGGTAAAATACAAAATTTATTATTTCTCAGTAAATAATGAAGTTAGAGCTTCGGGAAAAGGACAACATATGTATTAATATAAGGTCATACCGATTGTATTGGTAAATTTCCGAAAAATTGATTTGTATTCTGCCGAATCAAAAACTAAAAGACAGAGTCTGGTAGAGATAGGAGAAATTCGCGGCGTGCTCAAGCATGAGGGCACGCGATCGTCGGACCTAAGATTGAGATTTATGAGAAAAGCATGCGTATGTCACGTGCGGAGCGGTCTCGCACGCAGCAGGCTAACCCCCTGCGTGAAGCGCAGGAGTTTATTTTTATTAAATTCGGGGTTACTCCGGTCACGGCCCTGTACAGGGCTTTCCCTTGGGATTCTCGGGGTTTGTATAAATAATCGGGACTCAGATTAACTGTTAAAATTAGAGTATATTAAACATGAAATTTGAAGCATGAAACAAAAGACAATTCATTGGTTATTCATGGTAACATAACATTCAGGAAAGATATTATTTCCTGTACGATAACAAAATAAAATAACGCCTTAGACGTAGTGCGTGATGGTACTCACACTCAAGCTCTCACAGGCCGACCAGCTCGTCGGCTTGTTTCACTCAATCGTTCACACTTAAGCCTACACGACCGACGCTCGCATCGATTGTTCGTGGCGAAAATAATCGTAACGCTTAAACTATCACTGCACAGGCTGACCTCCGCGGCGCGCGCGACTTTCGTGACTCGGACAGAATATTAAATTTTGACTGTTAGAGAATTATCGCGAAAGAATTACTGCTGCTTTGCGGGAGCTGAGCGTGGAACCGATTTCCGACTTTTCGGTTCAGGAATTAGAAGGAGACTGACTGTCCCGCTCGCGTCCGACGGCGCGCTCGCCGTCGGCAACAAGCGGGGCATTTTTAAATAATCAGCGAAATTCTTTAACTTGTCTGCGGAAACCGCAGTTCGTGTCCGAGGCCATCCCGTGCAGGGAGAGAGTCTTTTGGTCACGTCCGCCGCATCCTGGTGTTCGCTTACTCTCAGGATTGCGCGGACGTTGACGGTCGCGAAACTTAATACATCGAAATAATACATCGAAATAAATTTTAGTTTTTATTATATTAAAATAACGCGGGACGTGACACCCCTCCCCCCTTAAGTGTCGATGCCCCCATCGACCCAGTCGTATTAAGCGACGGGGCCGGCGGGGACACCGAGGCAGGGCTTGCCGGCGCACGTCCGCGCTATTTGTCGCATTGTTGGTGCGGGCGAGGAAGGAAAACAAAAAAATAAAAATAAAATAAAATAACACTTAAAATAACACTTAAAATAACTTAAAATAACATAAAAAAACGCAAAAAAAACTCACCAGTTGTTCCCCTCCTACGTTGCGCCAAAAAAAAATTATGATTATAGTAATCGGTGTAATAATAAACGCACAAAAAAAAAACACTCGGAAAAGCGAATCACGAGAGGGGAACACGCGAAGCACAATCGACGCGAAGTTGATTGGGTCCCCGGTGTTGTCGTCGATTCACCAGCCAGCGACGTACGCGCCCAGTAGCTCCTGGATGTGCGCCCGCTCGTCGTCCGTGAGTCCTCTCACCGGGGCGACGAGCAGGTTGCCTGTTGAAAAAATAAGTTAAGCACACTCGCTACGTTTAAAAGTCGCGCGCTTGCGAGCGCTGCCGTCGAGCGGCGAGACTGCGAAATATATGATGAGCGTGTATTTCCGGCAAGACGGAAATACCACGCCAGTCAGCCACCGAACTCCGCAGCGGTGCGCACGTGAGGAAATAAACGAGAAAACACGAAGTACAGTGCCTTATTTCATCGCCCATAATCCTCTCCCTCGTACACGCATCCAGTGCCGGACCTGCGGCATTAGTTTCGGCAATTCAACAGGTTATGGGCCCAGACATTCTGGCTGCGCCTGGATCGTGTTTCGAGAGCGAAAGAAACGGACTTGTGCGGCAAGCCCGTCGACCGCGTGCGGCAGTAGCCATCTTGTGGCGTCTCGGCAGTGTGAAGCGTGTGTGATAGCACAGTGACGATTCGGCGAGATGTCGGACGAACTGTCTACGCGAAACATCCAAAAGTTGGATGGCACGAATTTTCTCAGCTGGAAGTTTCAGCTGAGGGCAGTATTTATTGCTGCGAGTGTGATCGATGTGGTCGACGGCACGAGGAGCATGCCGGAGAATACCACGAGCGCAGAGGCACGCACGTGGATCCGAGACAATGCAAGAGCGATGGTGCTTATGTCGACGTCGATCGAAGCGTCGCAGCTTGAGCCGCTGATAACCTGTGTAACGGCGAAAGAAATGTGGGAATCTCTGTGCCGAGTGCATGAGCAGAGGTCATCGTCGAGCAAGTTGTTCCTGACGCAAAAATTCTACGAGTACAAAATGGCGTCGGGTGACTCGGTTGTGCAGCACGTGTCTCGAGTGAAAAATATGGCGCAACAGCTGAGAGATGTTGGTGAGCCAATCTCGGACACAACAGTCATGGCGAAGATCCTCGCGAGTTTAGCGCCGAAGTACAGTGCTTTTCAAACAGTCTGGGACAATGTCGATGAGAACCGGCAGACGGTAACGAATCTCACGGAGAGGCTCATTCGCGAGGAGGCGAGACTCGGGCACGACAACGAAACAACGGAAGCGTTGGCTGCAGTGAAAGGCAGCTCGGGCAAGAATAAGACGGAGAAACGTTGGGTTAAAAAAGACGTCGAGTGTTTCAAGTTCAAAGAGATGGGGCATTTCGCGCGCGATTGCCCGGAGAAAAAGAAAAATCAGTCGAGTCGGTCAGCGAGTGGTTCGCGGGATTGTGCATTTGTGGCAATGGACAGCGATATTAAAAACCAGAAGGGCGCGTCGGGAAAATGCGCGAGTATCACGGGTGAGCAAGTGAAGCGTTTTCGAGCGGCCGATACAAGAGACATCTGGCTGACCGACAGTGGTGCGTCGAGGCACATTTCGTTCCGTCGCGAGTGGTTTGTAGATTTTAAATCCTCAAGTGGAGGCACCGTTGTGCTTGGGGACGGAAAAGAGTGTGAAGTCGAGGGCTCGGGCACAGTGCTGGTGGACAAGCTGGTCGGTGATCAATGGAGTCGAGGAAAAATCGAGGGTGTACTCTACGTGCCGAGGGTGCAGAAAAATCTTTTCTCAGTCGGTGCGTGTACACAAAAAGGCTTCGAGGTGAACTTCAACAAATCGAAAGTGACATTTACACGCGATACGGTAGTGATGGCAGTCGGTGTACGTCAGGACAATGCGGTGTATCGGATGTGTTTTCGAGCAGTCGATCCGCGCGGTGGCAATGAAGCAAACGTTGCATCGGTCGATTTAGAAGTGTGGCACAAACGCCTTGGACATGTCGGGAGCCGCGCGCTGTGGGACATGGTGCAGGATGGGCTCGTCGACGGTGTGAGCATTAAAAAGCCGGATAAATTTTTTTGTGAGCCGTGTCAGCTGGGCAAATCACACAGATTGCCGTTCCGAATCAAAGAGAATCGCAAGAGCTCAGAGCCCGGCGAGTTTATACACACAGATGTGTGCGGTAAAATGCAGGTCGAGTCTCTGGGTGGGGCGAACTACTACGTGTCGTTCATAGATGATGCGACGGACTTTTGCCACGTGTATTTCATCAAACACAAGGATGATGTGCTCGATAAGTTTAAGCAGTTCGAAGCAATGATCGCGAATCGGTTCGGGCGAAAAATCAAAACGGTGCGCTCTGACAACGGCGGTGAGTACAAAAATAGACAAATGAGTGAGTATTTGAAACAAAATGGAATCACTCTGGAGACAACGGCGCCTCACACGCCACAGCAGAATGGAAAAGCGGAGAGGGCAAACAGGACGATCGTGGAGAGCGCGAGGACGATGCTCTGCGCAAAAGGGCAACCAAAATTTCTGTGGGCCGAAGCGGTCGGTACAGCAGTCTACCTGCTGAATCGCACGATACACTCGAGCGGAAAAGGGACTAAAACCCCGTACGAGGCTTGGATGGGGAAGAAGCCGGACCTTCAGCACGTAAGGGTCTTCGGATCGGTGGCCTACACCCATATACCGAAGCAGTTCCGCAAGAAGTTCGACGAGAAGGCAAAGAAAACTGTACTGGTGGGCTACGAGGGAGAGTCTGCGAACTACAGGCTCTATGATCCTGCGACACGACGAGTTACGGTGTCAAGGGACGTAGTAATTGACGAGACATCGAGGTTTGAAGACGTGAACGCCGGAAAAATACGTGAGGAGTTGCTCATGCTGCCGAGGACAGTGGCCGATGACGAGATAATCGAAATCGAGGACGACGAATTCGAGCTGGCGGTGGGAGAATCGGCGGACGAAGCAGTCGAGCCAGTTCAACAGAATGTCACCGAGCGTGACGAGCAACCTGCAGAGGCCGTGGGTCGTCAGCTGAGGAATAGAGCAACGCTGAAGGTGCCTGCAAGGTTTGAAATAGACTTTGCGGAGTACAAGGCACCCGAGACGTTCCGCGAAGCTGTAGAGGGACCGGAAGGTCCACAGTGGACAGCTGCCATCACGAGGGAGCTGGAAGCTCACGACAGAAACGAGACGTGGGAAATAGTTCCACAAACACCCGGGATGAGACTTATAGACTCGAAGTGGGTTTTCAAGATTCGAAGTGGATCTTCGGAGGACAAGGACCAATACAAAGCACGATTGTGTGCGCGCGGTTTTCTGCAGCAGCAGGGAATCGACTACAACGAGACCTTCGCTCCAGTCGTGCGATACGACTCGCTCCGGATGTTCCTGGCCAAGACAACGCGCGAGGATCTCGAGCTCACGCAGTTCGACGTCTGCACAGCTTTTCTCTACGGGGAACTAGAAGAGGAGGTGTTCATGAAGATACCGGAGGGGCTGGACGTCAAGAAGAGCGCGTGCGAAAGTGAAGATGTTGTGTGTCGACTCAAGAAGTCGCTTTATGGGTTAAAGCAAGCACCTAGGTGCTGGAATCGTCAATTCAGTGCGTTCCTCGAGAAATTTGATTTTGTGCAATCGAGTGCGGACCACTGTATCTTCAAGGGTCATGTGAAGGACACCGACGTGTTCCTGGCTCTGTTCGTCGACGACGGTCTCGTAGCGTCGTGTTCGACCGATGTAGTAAATAAGGTTATTGAGTTCCTAAGCGAGAAATTTCAAATAACACTCGGTGATGCAACAAAATTCGTTGGTCTGCAGATCGAGAGAAACCGCGAAGCAAAAACAATGTTCATTCACCAAACAGACTATGTACTAAAGATTTTAAGGAAATTTGGTATGATCGAAGCGAAGTCAGTGCATGTGCCGGCTGACCCGAATGCAGTATTACAACCAGTAGAGATCGACGGCGAGATTGATACCAATGTACCGTACCGCGAGGCTGTAGGATCGTTAATGTTTCTAGCGGTAGTGTCACGACCGGACATAGCGTACGCGATTAGCTCAGTCTCAAAGTTCCTAAATAAACACAGCGCAGCTCACTGGAAAGCAGTCAAGCGAATATTTTCATATCTGTCCGGTACCAGAGAGCTTGGAATAGAGTACAGAAGGGAGGAAGACGAGTCGGGTTTAATCGGCTTCTGCGACGCAGATTTCGCGGGAGATGTTTGCACTCGTCGGTCCACCACGGGGTACGCATTTAGCTACGCGAATGGACTAGTCACCTGGTCTAGCCAGCGACAAAAAATAGTCACGCTGAGCACGACCGAAGCCGAATACGTAGCAGCAACGACCGCTGCAAGAGAAGCGATTTGGCTTCGAAAACTGGCTCTTGATATAGGCATCCCTTGCAGCGAGGCAACTGTCATCAACATTGATAATCAGAGTGCAATCCGGCTTGCGAAGAACCCCGAGTTTCACAAGCGTACAAAACATATTGATATTAAGTACCATTATATTAGGGAAAAAGTTGCTAGTCGAGAAATTAAGGTAGAGTTTATTCCAACGGAGTGCCAAAGAGCCGATATTTTCACAAAAGCTGTGCCACGCGAGCGTTTTCTTAAACTGTGTAATAGTCTCGGACTTAGCTTGAGGAGCGAGTGCTCTAACGGTGTGAGTGTTGAAAAAATAAGTTAAGCACACTCGCTACGTTTAAAAGTCGCGCGCTTGCGAGCGCTGCCGTCGAGCGGCGAGACTGCGAAATATATGATGAGCGTGTATTTCCGGCAAGACGGAAATACCACGCCAGTCAGCCACCGAACTCCGCAGCGGTGCGCACGTGAGGAAATAAACGAGAAAACACGAAGTACAGTGCCTTATTTCATCGCCCATAATCCTCTCCCTCGTACACGCATCCAGTGCCGGACCTGCGGCATTAGTTTCGGCAATTCAACATTGCCGACTGCTGTTGCCTCTGCCGACGGCGGGCTGCTCGGCTCGTCGGCGGAATCCTCTTGGTCGTTGTCGTCCTCGTTGTCGTTGTCGTCCTCGTTGTCGTTGTCGTCCTCGTTGTCGCTGTCGTCCTCGTTGTCCGATTTTGTCGAGTTTTCTGGCGACACGGTGTGCGCCTCTTCGAGGAGCCTCCGCACGCGTTCCAACTCCTCGGCTGCCAGCGCCTGAGCCTGGTCGACGATGAGGAGGGCCCGTCTTATTTTACGAGCCCTCTCGTGATCCACTCCGCGCAGCATCGCGGCAATGGCTTCGTCTTCCGACGGCTCGGCTCGCTCCGTTGTTCCCGTCGCGACGGCCGGCGGCGTCTTCCGCTCGTCTGACGGAACGGTGGCTTCGTCGTCCTCGATGGCTGCCTCGATCGGGTCGACTGCGTTGTCCGTCGGCTCGGCGCGCGCGGCCGCTCCCGTTGCGACGGCCGGCGGCATATTCTGCTCGTTCGACGCGACGGCTTCGTCGTCCGTCGGATCATGTTCGTCCGACGGGCCATCCGTGCTGCCATCCTCTTCATCGGCTGCTTCGATGGCAATGACCGTCGGTATGCTGGCCTTGTTCGGCACGAGCGTCGCCGTACCTTCGGTTGACGGCTCCTTGCCGTCGGCGGCTGCTTCAGCCGAACCCGATGCCACGGCCGCGTAGTACAGCGGCGTGGCCCATTCCGCGGATTCGCGAACTTCGGGGCCCAGTATCCCCGAAATTTCGCGATAAAGTGCGTGCAATTTTGCAAAAATCACACGCTTTGTGCGCGGCGCCACGCCGGGTGCTGTGGCTTGTTCGCTCACAGGGGCGACTGTCTCGGGTGGTGAGACGATGACGGGCGGCGTGATCTCCGCCTTCCTGCCGTTCCTCCTACCCCTCGAGCGGTGTCGGGGGGAAGCGGTCGGCGCCGTTGTTGCCGCCTGCACGACCCTGGTTGCGCGGGACGTCGAGGGCCTGGAGACGTCCGGGTCCGGGGGCGGATATCGCGCAGTGGGTTGGGACCCGCGCTGCGCTCGCCGCATCACTTGCTCGAATGCAACGAGGCAGGTCCGCGCGTGCGACGCTACGCGCAGCGCCGGCAGCGTAGTTTCGCAAAGCGGGCACGTTGTAAGGCCCTGCCTGCCCGAAACGTCGGACCACCGTTCGAAACACGCTTCCCAGTCCACACACACCGTAGTGCCCTTGCGGCAAATCGGGCATTTCCCGAGCAGCATGAGCTCGTGCACCGCGTTGTCGTAGCCCATTGTAATTTCAATGTCCGGGCTCACTGCACTGCACGACGAGGTTCACTTTAGTTCACTCATACAGTCACTCCGACGCAGTCGCGGGTCTGTGACCAGAACGAATTTAGCGATGTGTCGCGGTTACTCACTTTCGGTTTGAATTCTGCGGAGCGCGGTTCGGCACGGAGCGCAGTCAGTGGTGTTCTGATTCGTGTCCTGGGCCTTGGCGTCGAGAGGTGCTGGCTTTTCTTTCTTCCCTAATCGACGACGGCGTTGAGCGGGGGTAAGGTTCGTGGAAGAACGCTTATCTTTGTTGTGTCTTGCCGCCCGTTTGCTGCCCTGGCCCTTGACGCTGGGCTTGAGTTTCGTGCGTCCTGTTCTGTTGACGTTGGTGGTAAGTGGCCCGACTCGATATCCACTTTTCTCAAGTGTGACTTTTTGCTGAGTCCGGAGTCACGTCGCCGAGCGCGGAGTCCCGCGGCGATATGCCACAATCTCCCGCGACAAAGAAATAGCAGCATTATGCCAATGAGAAAGGCATGCAAGGAGAACCCGGCAATGAATAAGGTTTGCTGTTTCCTTTTGTCCCGTCGATGCGTTCCGATTTCGGCGATGCGTTGTTCTACCTCGAACAGCGACTCGTCTGTTTCGTGGCCTCCCCATTTGGTCTGTGATTTCGTGATATTTTCCTCCATCGGTGTCGACGGGTCGTTTTCCGCAGTTTAAGTTAAGGTTGGCGCCACTATTGATATGTCCAGTGAGATTTCCGGGGAATAAAAATATTGTTCTTGTCTGTCGTAAGCGCGAACTCCCGTGAGCGCGGTCGTTCGGGTTCGCCCCACACAATTGGCGCTCAGATGCAGCACGCCCGCCCCTTCGATCGGCACAGTGACGTCAGCCAGGCCGGAGCATAGTATGTGGACCGTCTCTCGCTTCGATACCGAGAACAGCCACCCACCCTGCGTTGGTAAGTGTGTCCAGAACGTGTCATGCAGCGGCCGAATTCTTACATTGCATCGCCGGTAGGCTTGTACGGTGGGATGTATCAATAAGGAGATTTCGCACTGCCGTGCTGTGGAAACTTCCAGCAGTGGGGTTTCCATGGAACAGATGTATCGGTGTTCCACGGTCGCGCAGGTTCCCATATAAATTGCATCGGCGAGAAAATAGGTGCGTCGATCCGCCGATACGATAATGTAGGGGGTGGAAGGTACCACGTACGCCGATCCGCTCTGGTTGTTTCCGGTTTGCGGAACCGGCCATGCGTGCATGCGGCATAAATTGTAGATTGCTCGCTCCAGTAGGGGGATGTGAACGACGATGATTACTCGTCCCTTATGGGACACTGCGACTGTCTTTGCCACGCGTGATAACGACTCCCCGCGTATATACTCGGATATAAGCGGAAATTCGAACTCTGGCAGTCGCGCATGTATTTCTTGCGCGACGGCCAATAGCTGCGGCGTGGTTAGCACGCTCGCCTCGTAACGTCCGTCCCTGGCTGCTGCTATCACCCGTAAATATTTTTCGCACGTCTCGATGTATCGATTGATTTTGATTTCCACTCGGTAAGCGAGATCCTGCAATTCGTTGTTGTAAATTATTAGGGTGGTCTCGTTGATTACTTTGTTTAATGTGTCTCTCAGTCCATGTACCCGGTTATACAATTTATTCACTACTTTCATTTCGGCTATGTGTTCTTCGTGTAGATTCTGCAGCTTGGATCTCGTGATGTGGCTTTGTTTTGTTATGAGTTGCGTAAGATTCGCCTGGTCGGCGAATAGTCGGTCGATCTGTCCCGTCAGATATTCGGCATCTTCTACGTTCAGCGTGCCGAACAATGATTTGCTAAGCGAACCAATAAATCCGAGGGGGACGGACCTCTGTTTCATTGAACGTAGCGGCAAGTATTTGACCGGCTCGCGTAATGTCGAATCGTCCGCGATAGTGGCGAGCATGTTTATCAGCGTCTTCGCGCGCGTGACGCGTTCGTCGAAGTACTCGATTCGCAGTAGTTCGCGGCACATTTCGCAGGGGTTGATGCTGCAGCAGGCTGCTTGTACTGTAGCCAGTTGCACCTGAACTTGAGGGAAGTCGTTCATGAATTTATCCGTTTCCATGAATACTGTGACCCTCCAATCGACGTGTTGCAGACGAAGAGGTGAGACTCGTTCGAAATATATTCCTGGCTGATCCGGTATCGCGGTGACGTGATACGCATTCGTGTGGTCCAGCTTCCCCTCGGTCAGGACCAGGAGAGCGAAAAGGACGGTGAACTGTGGATGGCGTCCTGCTCGCGCACACTCCGCTGGGCTCTCAAGTGATTCCTCTCCGTCTCTTTTCACTCCGTGCACGTGCTTCGCGCCTATAGTCTCTCTCTCTCACTCTTTTCACTCGCTCGCACCCGTGCCTATGCCTGTGAACATATCCGACTATAAGACCTACGCTTTTCCTTGGGATGACGCATCCCGTGGCCCACACACACTTTTGAGGCTCACACATACGCAACCTTAATTTTATCAACATGCTTCCTGAATCGCTTATTGTCTTTTGTTTCCAGAATAACGTTACTGTGATCGGAAATCAGTACAATTTTGTAGGGCCCGTGATATTGGCTATCAAATTTTCCTTTACGGGGTTCTTTGAGCACATAAACTTGGTCACCGATTTTTCCGGCGAAAGGGCGGATTTTCCTGTCGTAATATTTTGTTGTTGTTTCTTTCGCTTGATTCAGATTGAATGGTGAAGGAATTATATGTGGATAGCTTGTCATCAGTGGGGAATTGACTCGGTAGCCGGGGCAGTCTCCCGAAAATCACCTCGTGGGGAGTCAAATTCGTGGCCTCGTGGACGCTCGTGTTATAGGATAACTCCGCATAAGGCAACAGCCTATCCCAGTCATCGTATTGGTGAGCGTAACTCTTGATATACTCTGCCAGCATTATGTGACTCCGTTCGATCGCCCCGTTTGTTTGCAGTCGGTAGCCAGAGGTGGTTAATTGCGTTATATGGAATATTTTTGCAATTTCCCTCAGCAAACTGCTCATGAAGGACGCGCCGCGATCCGTGAGGATGGCTCGAGGTGCCCCAAATTGGGCTACCAGCCGTCGAGCCATTGCCTCGGCAATTGTTGTCGCCTGTAAATCGGGTATCGGTTCGGCGAGGCAATACTTAGACAGATGATCCTGAATAGTAAGTATATGCCGGTTCCCATGCGGAGTCGTTGGCAAAGGGCCTACGGTGTCAAGTGACACCTTATCGAAAACGTCCGCCGGCGTGTCTGTCAAGAGCATAGGCTCTCGCATCTTGGCACGCACCAGCTTGCGCTCCTGGCAGCCCGTGCATTTCCGAATGAAGTTCTGTACTTCCTTTCGCAATGAGGGCCAGTAGTAGCGTTCTCAGATTTTCGGATAAGTTTTGGTTACTCCACGATGCCCGCCTATGAGGCTCTCATGGAATTCGCGTATTATTTCTGCCTGCGAGTCTACCGGGGGAATTTGTATTTTCCCGTAGCAAATTATCACAGCTATTCGGGTGCCATCGAACAATTCAGGCAGTAGCTCGACCAGCGTTGCGAAATTTTTAATGTGAAAATAATGCATTATTTAATAAAAAAAAATGGATAATGTTATTCGAATCCACTACACATTACTTTTTTAATGAGTAATGGAACAGAGATCCATCACCCATTATTTTTTTAATGTTTAATGGAACAGAGATCCATCACCCATTATTTTTTTAATTTTTAATGGAACAGAGATCCAGCAACCATTACTTTTTTAATGTTTAATGGAACATAGATCCAGCACCCATTTTTTTTTTTAATGTTTAATGGAGCAGCGATGCAGCTCCCATTACTTTTCTAATGTTTAATGGAACAGAGATCCAGCACCCATTTTTTTTATGTTTAATGGAGCACCGAGGCGGCGCCCATTACTTTTTTAATGTTTAATGGAACAGAAGTCCAGCACCCATTATTTTTTAAATGTTTAATGGAACAGAAATCCAGCATTCATTATTTTTTTAATTTTTAATGGATCAGTGATACTGCTGCCATTACTTTTTTAATGGATAATGGAGCAGAGATCCAGCACACATTATTTTTTTAATGGAGCAGGTATTCATCACCCATTACTTTTTAAATATGTAAATATTTCGATGTCCAGGTTGGCTTCTCCATAGTTTTCGATGTCCAGGTAGATTTTCCCATACTTTTCGATGTCCGGGTTGGTTTCCCCATAGTTTTCGATGTCCAGGTTGGTATCCCCATAGTTTTCGATGTCCAGGTTGATTTCCCCATGGTTTTCGATGTCCAGGTTGCTTTCCCCATAGTTTTTGATGCCCAGGTTGATTTCCCCATAGTTTTTGATGTCCAGGTTGATTTCCCCATAGTTTTCGATGTCCAGGTTGATTTCCCCATGGTTTTCGATGTCCAGGTTGGTTTCCCCATGGTTTTCGATGCCCAGGTTGATTTCCCCATAGTTTTCGATGTCCAGGTTGATTTCCCCATGGTTTTCGATGTCCAGGTTGGTTTCCCCATAGTTTTCGATGTCCAGGTTGATTTCCCCATGGTTTTCGATGTCCAGGTTGGTTTCCCCATGGTTTTCGATGCCCAGGTTGATTTCCCCATAGTTTTCGATGTCCAGGTTGATTTCCCCATGGTTTTCGATGTCCAGGTTGGTTTCCCCATAGTTTTCGATGTCCAGGTTGATTTCCCCATGGTTTTCGATGTCCAGGTTGGTTTCCCCATGGTTTTCGATGCCCAGGTTGATTTCCCCATAGTTTTCGATGTCCAGGTTGATTTCCCCATGGTTTTCGATGTCCAGGTTGGTTTCCCCATAGTTTTCGATGCCCAGGTTGATTTCCCCATAGTTTTCGATGTCCCGGTTGATTTCCCCATGGTTTTCAATGTCCAGGTTGATTTCCCCATGGTGTTCGATGTCCAGGTTGATTTCCCCATGGTTTTCGATGTCCAGGTTGATTTCCCCATGGTTTTCGATGTCCAGGTTGATTTCCCCATAGTTTTCGAAGTCCAGGTTGATTTCCCCATGGTTTTCGATGTCCAGGTTGGTTTCCCCATAGTTTTCGATGCCCAGGTTGATTTCCCCATAGTTTTCGATGTCCAGGTTGATTTCCCCATGGTTTTCGATGTCCCGGTTGATTTCCCCATGGTTTTCAATGTCCAGGTTGATTTCCCCATAGTTTTCGATGTCCAGGTTGATTTCCCCATAGTTTTCGATGTCCAGGTTGATTTCAACCTGGTTATGGAAAACTATGGAGAAATCACCCGGTCTATCCTTGTCTAACCCTGTCTAAACCTATCTAACCCCGTGTAACTCTGCCTACCCCTTCTAACCCTGTCTAATCCTGTCGAACTCTGCCTAACTCTGTCTAACGCTGCCTAACCCTGCGTAACCCTGTCTAACTCTGTCTAACCCTGTCTAACTCTGTCTAACCCTGTCTAAACCTACCTAACCCCGTGTAACTCTACCTAACCCGGTCTAACCCGGTCTAACCCTGTCTAACCCAGTCTAACCCTGTGTAACTTTGAATAACCCTGTCTAAACCTGTCTAACTGTGACTAACCCTGTCTAAACCTATCTAACCCCGTTTAACTCCGCGTAACTCTGTTTATCCCTGTCTAACTCTGTCAAACTATGCCTAACTCTATCTAACTCCGAATAACTCTGTCTAATCCTGTCAAACTCGGTCTAATCCTACCTAACCCTGTCTAACCCTCCCTAACCCTGTCTAACCCAGTCTAACTCTGCCTAACCCTGTTTGATTCTGTCTAACCCTGTCTAACCCAGTTTAACCCTGTCTAAACCTATCTAGCGCCATCTAACTCCGCCTAACTTTGCCTACCCCTGTCTAACTGTGGCTAACCCTGTCTAAACCTATCTAACCCCGTCTAACTCCGCGTAACTCTGTTTATCCCTGTCTAACTCTGTCAAACTATGCCTAACTCTATCTAACTCCGAATAACTCTGTCTAATCCTGTCAAACTCGGTCTAATCCTACCTAACCCTGTCTAACCCTGTCTAACCCTCCCTAACCCTGTCTAACCCAGTCTAACTCTGCCTAACCCTGTTTAATTCTGTCTAACCCTGTCTAACCCAGTTTAACCCTGTCTAAACCTATCTAGCGCCATCTAACTCCGCCTAACTTTGCCTACCCCTGTCTAACTGTGGCTAACCCTGTCTAAACCTATCTAACCCCGTCTAACTCCGCCTAACTCTGTCTAACCCTGTCTAACCCTGCCTAACCCAGTCTAACCCTGTGTAACTTTGAATAACCCTGTCTAACCCAGTCTAACCCTGTGTAACTTTGAATAACCCTGTCTAAACCTGTCTAACTGTGACTAACCCTGTCTAAACCTATCTAACCCCGTCTAACTCCGCGTAACTCTGTTTATCCCTGTCTAACTTTGTCAAACTATGCCTAACTCTATCTAACTCCGAATAACTCTGTCTAATCCTGTCAAACTCGGTCTAATCCTACCTAACCCTGTCTAACCCTGTCTAACCCTCCCTAACCCTGTCTAACCCAGTCTAACTCTGCCTAACCCTGTTTAATTCTGTCTAACCCTGTCTAACCCAGTTTAACCCTGTCTAAACCTATCTAGCGCCATCTAACTCCGCCTAACTTTGCCTACCCCTGTCTAACTGTGGCTAACCCTGTCTAAACCTATCTAACCCCGTCTAACTCCGCCTAACTCTGCCTAACCCTGTCTAACCCTGTCTAACCCTGCCGCACTTTGCCAAACTCTGTAAATAACATCAGTATTCTAAACGAAAATTTATAATGAAAACAGTATTTTGCCAGTAGAATTACAAAACAAGCATTGCAGAATAAAGCAATATTCTACAATCCACCGCACTACAGTGGACTCTCCGATAAGTTAAGTTCCGAAAAGTGAAGGCACTCCGATAAGTTAAGGATGAACGCTCTGGTAAGTTAAGATCGACCCTTTTCTGAGCTCTTTCTACCTGCTGGCGGGGAAGCGGATTACCCTTTCTACGTCACACTACCTGCGGTCGAACGCATTGTGACAGAGAGGTAACGCGGCAGCTAGTTTCGTGCGAGACAAGGACCGATGAAAGACCGATTTTTCCGGTCTCGTCGTTTCGGGCGCCCGGGAACGGTTTGTGCAATTAGTGGGGATCTTAACTTATCGGCATGGCCTAATCGGCTTTCGGTCTCGCGACCTTAACTTATCGGAGAGTCCACTGTACATTTATTTTCCTCGCTCCGCGATCAGCGCCGCCTCGATCGCGCGCCAACGCCGCAGACCCGTACTAGTCTGTCCGCGACTGCGTCTGCGCGAGTCGCTCCGCCTCGCCTCGACGCGCCTCGTTCATTGTCTACTGGGCTCACCGACGCAGTGTGAGCACGTGCTCATTACAAGTGTGTGCGAGACAAAAGTGTTTGTGGTCGAATCACATCTCGTCGGTCCGTCGTCGGAAAAACTGGTGCGGTGAGTAATTTTTTTGTATAAATATAGAGAACTGATTATATTCGGGCCGGCGCGTTTTCTCTGTCGCGGAATTTTTTTAAAATAAACTACGCTGCCATACGCCCTAGCCTCACTTGTATTTGTTCGACGCGACATTTCTTTCTGTATGTACGTGAAAAAAATGATATAATTATAATTACGGAACGTTATCGAGAGATGCGGTAGCGTCTTGACGCCAAGTATAGAAAAGCAAAAACACGAGAGAGGATATATGCCGCTTGAGACAAGACGCTACCGCTACTTTTATTTACTGCGCGTTGAGACGATCTTTTATTACATTCAAATGTACATCTTGTTATCTCTGTACATACGTCACGTACGAAAAATGTTCGGGTCCAATAATTTTTATTTACTTATTCTCTTTTGAATAAGCCCTGTCGCAATAAAATCCGTTTTCGCATCGCTGATATATTGGTAATACATGAAATAGCTACGAGATCACCAATTTATAATCATGGACGACTCGGATGAGCCGTCACGGAAGCGAACGCGAGTCGCGAGAACATGCCCGAACCCGGCGTTGTTTACGTCGACAAGGTCGCACGCGTCCGCGAATCTGGCCGACGATGAGCAGCCGTCGCAATCGGACGACCGTATAGAAAGTACAGGTGAATATACTGAATCAATATTCTTTACTACATTTTTTTAAATTAAAAATTTAAAAATTGTTTTTTAAATAAATGAGTGCATGCTTGCGTGCGTGAGAGAGAGAGAGAGAGAGAGAGAGAGAGAGAGAGAGAGAGAGAGTTAATAGTCGATATATTCTCGTGCATTCAGACATCTCGGAGCAGCTCGGACGTCTAAGCCAAATTTCAATACACGACGCAGACGAAACTCGCACTCCCTTGGAGCTGGAGTGCGCAAAGCGTCCTATGCTCGACGGGGCTTTCTTCGAGGTCCAAACGGAAGGTTCCGACATCGCAAAAGTTATTTTGGCTGTGAGCAAATTTTGCACCCCAAAAAAAAATTTGAAAACGTCGCTAAGGGCGACATCTAATTTGACGAGTCACCTGAAGGTAACAAATCTGCTAATATTGATAGACATCTTCTACCATGCAATGATTATTTTCAATACAGAAACAACATCCAGACGAATACGAGGAGTACAAGCAGTACGTCGCGACGAAACGTACGTCGACAGTCGTCGACAGAAAACGGTGGTCGTGCACCTTTTCTCAAGAGGCTTGGGAAGAGAACTGCGTTCATCCTCGACGCCACGATACCACTGAGTATCGTGGAAAACAAAGCCTTCCGCAAAATCTTCGATGGTATGAACCTATTATTTTGAATGGTTTTACTCGTTTGCAGGAGCATTTTTGCATTTTAAATTATCTGGCAGATTTGAATGTGACGAAAAACGGGGTGACGCTAACCCCGCTGTCTCGGCACGCTCTTTTGTCACGGATCGATCGAGTTGTGACGGACCAATTGAATGACATCAGGCGTATCATCGAGAACACAGAATACGTCTGTACAACCGCAGATGCGTGGTCGGGCAAGAAACGCCGCTTTCTTGGCGTAACTCTGCACTGGGTGAGTTCAGTGAATCTGACAAATACCCTGAAAATAATATTATGATTAAGGCCCAGTAAGCGTCTTTAGACGTCCCTGGGAACTACCAAATGACCTGAAAATAATTTTATGATTAAAGTCCAGTACGCGTCTCTAGACGTCCCTGGGAACTACCAAATGACCTGAAAATAATGTTGATTAAAGCCCAGTACGCGTCTCTAGACGTCCCTGGGAACTACCAAATGACCTGAAAATAATGTTGATTAAAGCCCAGTACGCGTCTCTAGACGTCCCTGGGAACTACTTAAAACCCTGAAAATATTGTCATGATTAAAGCCCTGTACGCATCTTCATAGACATCCCTGGGAACTACTAAGTACTCTAAACATAACTTTTTCGGATTTTTCTTAATAGATAGACGAACGTACGCTGGAGAGAAAATCAGCTGCCATCGCGTGCAAGCGGTTCCCGGGAACGCATTCTTACGACGCGATAGCACGGCACTTGGTCGAAATTAACACGTCTTATAACATCGACTGCGACAAGCTGGTGGCTACCATCACCGATAACGGCTCGAACTTTGTGAAAGCGTTCAAGGAATTCGGAGTTGACGGGACGGACGAACGCTGGCTAGGTAAACAATTCTGTCAATTATTGATTTTTGTATTGCTTTATATATTTATTTGAGCGTTATTGTGAGCTCTATTCGTACGTACAGAATATATATTGGACAAATTAATACAAAATATTACAAAATTTAATAATTTTTCATCTTGAGTTTCAATCGCCCACAACGGCAACCGGGGAACCTAGAAAATAAAAACTAAAGTTACAATTATTCTTTGTATATATATTTATGTGACTATAACTATTTAATTTTTTTTAGAAACGTCGAGTACCAGACAGGATGCTGCAGCATCTGTAGACAGTTTAAGCGACGAGCTGTTGATTGAAGACCCCGCAGAAATCGATGAGGCGTTCAGTGACGAGTGCGAGAAGCAATTGCCGCAGCATTTCCGTTGCGCGAGTCACACTTTGAATCTGATCGCCACAACCGACACTGTGAAGGTTATTTCTCGGTCATTGGATCTCGCTGAAACACACACAAACGCGATGTCCAAATGTAATAACGTATGGAGAAGTCTACGCTCGCCCAAGACCAGCGAGGCGTTAAAGGAGTATCTGGGCATAGCGTTGAAGAGGCCAGCAGTGACGCGCTGGAACTCACTATTCGATTGCATCAAGCAGTTGGTTTCGTGCAAAAGCAAATTGCTGGCCATCGGTAGCAAAGACGGAGAGCTGATTTCGCTCAGAGACACATTTACGCCTCACGATTTCCGCTACCTCGAAGAGTACCTAATATGTACTCAAGATCTCGCGAAGGCTATCGATCTGTTGCAAGGAGAGAGCTACAGCCATTATGGCTACCTCTTACCGACTCTGGTGCAGTTGCGGCGACAACTGTTGTTATTGAAAGGCAACAGTAACGTAAGAATCTGCCAACCAATCGTAGCAGCGACGATTCGTGCCCTGGAATTGAGATTTAGGAACATGTTCGACATCACCGAGGAAGGAAAAGTAGCTGCTATAGCCGCCGTAACTCACCCGAAATTCAAAATACGCTGGCTCCGTTGTCTGCCGCAAGCGAAGCAGAAGCTAGTGTACGAATTCGTGATCGAAGCTGTGGCTTCCGTGTCAGCTGCAGCAGTACCGTCAGAGCCGGAACCGCGATTGCCAGAAGATGATTGGGATTTCGGTGACGACCCGATGATCTTCGAGAACGTGCAATCTTGCGTCACTCACGCCACATCCGAAGTCACGGTCACGCGATACCTCGAGGACTCGGATACAGATTTAAAGATGCTGCAAAAATATCCAGCCATCCGCAGGATATTTCGGAAGTTCAATACGCCCTTACCTTCGTCGGCTCCCGTTGAACGGCTATTCAGCTACGCAACGATGCTGGACCTGCCGAAGTATAATCGGTTGACCGACGAGCATTTTGAGCAGCGTATACTGGCGAAAGTGAATGCCTCGAAAAAGTACCAGTGAATTCACGAAGGTAGAGTTATTCTGGTATACTATTTATACTGAAAAACATTATTATGTTGCAAAAAACCCTAACCTTTGTTTCTCAGTAGGTAGCGCGGACGCCGACCAATCGTAACGAGAAATTCGGAATCCAATCGAGCTCACTGTGGCAATATTTTGTTTTATATAGTTTATAAAGTAAATCGTTACGGTCACTGGTCATTTGAATTTATTATTATTTCTTGTTTTACCTATTTCTTATATTTTTGTTATCTATAAATTTGTTATTTTTTGTTATCTATTTTTGTTATCACTTATGTTTCATATGCGACTTGTCGATCGCAACACTACGACACAAAGAACTGATATATAAAAAGATTATAACGAAAGATTATTTTATATGAAAATGTTTTTTACAGATTCCCAACTGCTCCCCTCTCTCTACACTAAATAGTCTGATAGTAATGTTATGATTAAAGCCCAGTACGCGTCTCTAGACGTCCCTGGGAACTACCAAATGACCTGAAAATAATGTTGATTAAAGCCCAGTACGCGTCTCTAGACGTCCCTGGGAACTACCAAATGACCTGAAAATAATGTTGATTAAAGCCCAGTACGCGTCTCTAGACGTCCCTGGGAACTACCAAATGACCTGAAAATAATGTTGATTAAAGCCCAGTACGCGTCTCTAGACGTCCCTGGGAACTACCAAATGACCTGAAAATAATGTTATGATTAAAGCCCAGTACGCGTCTCCAGACGTCCCTGGGAACTACCTAAAACCCTGAAAATGTTGTCATGATTAAAGCCCAGTACGCGTCTCTAGACGTCCCTGGGAACTACTTAAAACCCTGAAAATATTGTCATGATTAAAGCCCAGTACGCGTCTTCATAGACGTCCCTGGGATCTACTGAATACCCTGAAATCGCCTAAGTCTGTCGAAGCCGGTCTAACTGTGTCTAACTCTGCCTAATTCTGTCTCACCCTGTCTGTAAAATCAACCTGGTCATCGAGATCTATAGGGAAATCAACCTGGTCATCGAGATCTATGGGGAAATAAACCTCGACATCGAAAACTATTGAGAAATCAACCTGGACAGCGAAAAGTATGGGAAAATCAAAGTGAACATCGAAAACTATAGGGGAAACAACCTTGACATCGAAAACTATGAGGAAACCAACCTGGACATCGAAAACTATGGGGAAACCAACCTGGACATCGAAAACTACGGGGAAATCAATCTGGACATCGAAATCTATGGGGAAACCAACCTGGACATCGAAAACTATGGGGAAACGAACCTGGACATCGAAAACCATGGGGAAATCAACCTGGAGATCGAAAACTATGAGGAAACTAACCTGGACACCGAAAACCATGGGGAGATCAACCTGGACATCGAAAACCATGGGGAAATCAACCTGGACATCGAAAATTATGGGGAAACGAACCTGGACATCGAAAACCATGGAGAAATCAACCTGGACTTCGAAAACTATGGGGAAACTAACCTGGACACCGTAAACCATGGGGAGATCAACCTGGACATGGAAAACCATGGGGAAATCAACCTGGATATCGAAAACTATGGGGAAACCAACCTGGACATCGAAAACTATGGGGAAACTAACCTGGACACCGAAAACCATGGGGAGATCAACCTGGACATCGAAAACCATGGGGAAATCAACCTGGACATTGAAAACCATGGGGAAATCAACCGGGACATCGAAATCTATGGGGAAACCAACCTGGACATCGAAAACTACGGGGAAATCAATCTGGACATCGAAATCTATGGGGAAACCAACCTGGACATCGAAAACTATGGGGAAACGAACCTGGACATCGAAAACCATGGGGAAATCAACCTGGACATCGAAAACTATGGGGAAACTAACCTGGACACCGAAAACCATGGGGAAACGAACCTGGACATCGAAAACCATGGGGAAATCAACCTGGACATCGAAAACTATGGGGAAACTAACCTGGACACCGAAAACCATGGGGAGATCAACCTGGACATCGAAAACCATGGGGAAATCAACCTGGACATCGAAAACTATGGGGAAATCAACCTGGACATCGAAAACTATGGGGAAACGAACCTGGACATCGAAAACCATGGAGAAATCAACCTGGACATCGAAAACTATGGGGAAACTAACCTGGACACCGTAAACCATGGGGAGATCAACCGGGACATCGAAAACCATGGGGAAATCAACCTGGACATCGAAAACTATGGGGAAATCAACCTGGGCATCGAAAACCATGGGAAAACCAACCTGGACATCGAAAACCATGGGGAAATCAACCTGGACATCGAAAACTATGGGGAAACCAACGTGGACATCGAAAAGTATGGGAAAATCAATCTGGACATCGAAAACTATGGAGATACCAACCTGGACATTGAAATATATACATATTTTAAAAGTAGTGGGTGATGAATTACTGCTCCATTAAAAAAATAATGTCTGCTGGATCTCTGCTCCATTATCCATTAAAAAAGTAATGGCAGCTGTATCACTGCTCCATTAAAAATTAAAAAAATAATGAGTGCTGGATCTCTGTTCCATTAAACATTTAAAAAATAATGGGTGCTGGATCTCCGTTCCATTAAACATTAAAAAAAGTAATGGGCGCCGCCTCGCTGCTCCATTAAACATTAGAAAAAAAATGGGTGCTGGATCTCTGTTCCATTAAACATTAGAAAAGTAATGGGAGCTGCATCGCTGCTCCATTAAACATTAAAAAAAAAATGGGTGCTGGATCTATGTTCCATTAAACATTAAAAAAGTAATGGTTGCTGGATTTCTGTTCCATTAAAAATTAAAAAAATAATGGATGATGGATCTCTGTTCCATTAAACATTTAAAAAATAATGGGTGATGGATCTCTGCTCCATTACTCATTAAAAAAGTAATGTGTAGTGGATTCGAATTCCATTATCCATTTTTAAAATAATGGGTTAAAAAAACGGTGATGCATTAAAAAAATAATGCATTGTCCCCAACTCTGAGCTCGACGAACTTCGTTCGGGGCAGGGCGTCGGTGTAATCTCCCGCGCGTGAAATTCGAAACGCTTCGACGCCGGCCTTTTCAAGGACCCTCTTGAGTCCCCTCAGGCCCGCGTCTATGGCCATTGCTTCGGCTGCATCGAAATAACGCGTTTTCACGACGACGCTGTAGATGTTTTTCCCGCGATACGGCGTTACGGCTATTTGCCCGGGCTTTAGGCGGTTTCGCTTGATTTCCTCCGCGTTTATCCTTCCCAGGTCGCATAACAACTTTCCGATCGGGGTGGACAATTCGCTGTCCGCTGAAATAAAGTGAATAAGGTTGTCCGCCTTGTACGTGAGACATTCTCGCGTACCCATGACCGGGTGCTTTACTCCCGACTCGGCCTTCGGTTTAGCTTCGGCCTCGTCGGTTGTCTCGTCCGAGGTTTCCGTGGACGCCACCAAGTATGAATTTTTGGGGCAATTAATTTGGTTACTCGAATTATCGGAAATTGATTGTGGTAGGGGTGTGTGTGGCATAGGTATTCGCGGGCGATAAGGCGTCGAGCGCGCAACGGGGTCCTTATCGTTCGTCGGAAGCGACCAGCGGATCGAGCGTCGCGCGGCGCGAGGCGGTAAGGGGAGCCCGGGCCGAGTCTTATCGGAGGCGCGCTCGGATTGCGAACTATGGCCGCTGGCACACGTGCGTGCCGCCAGCTCCCTTATGCCTGGTTTTAAGGCCTCCCCTTTCTCACCCGCCGGCTTCTCGTCCTCGTCGTCCGCCTCGGTTCCATCCGTGACGGTGGCTTCCGTCTCTGTCTTACTTACGCGCTTCGGTGATTCGGTCTTCGCGACTCTATCTTTGTCGCTCTTTAGGTTCTCTTCCTCCGTCACGTGGCTCTCGCTACGGCTGACGGGTTCTGAGTTTTCTCGTTCCGTGGTTGTCGGTATTATTTCTTTAGGCTCGTCCGCTGGGGGTACCACCTTGGCTCCTACCGTGCTTACCCATCTCAGGAGGTCCTCCTCTGTTGCCGGAACCTCCTTTTTACTCAACTCCGCCAATCCACGCACAAGCTCCGCGTCCCCATGTAGATCGTCGAACGGGTCTAAGACCTGTAGGGCCTGTTTCGCGTTCTCCTCCAATTCCTCCCCCTCCGATAAATAATCGGGCCATTCGAGAATCGGTTTCTCTGATTCCGGGGCTACGGGGCCGCAGGTTCCTTGTGTCTGAAAACGCTTTTCCAGTTGCCGCAAGGATTCGTGAAATTTTTGAACCGATTCTCTTATCGACTTCGGTATTGATTGCGAATCCGAGGTTGCCGCGTCGGGAGTCATTTCCTCGAACACGCTGTCGTCCGAGTCGTCGCTTGGCGGGCTCATGGCGATCGCGACGGCGTCGGGTTTCCTCTCTGCAGCCGCGGTCGCGATGCCTGATGACGTATCTGAGCCTGAGGGAGCCGCCTTGGCGGCGACCTTTGCGGGGGCCTTGGGTCGCTTTGACGGTAGAAGCGGGGCCGGCAACATACTCCGATGAATTCGTTGTATCGGTGGGCCCGAATCTTCTGAGCTGTGTTCAGCTGTGGTCGAGGCCGGCGGTGTACCGCGTCCACCACTTGCCTTAAACCTCGTACGCATTGCGGGGGGGCCGGAAGTTTCCGAGCTTGAGCCCTCCGCTTCAGGCACCGTGGGTACCGACGGTGTAGTGCGCAGGCGAGCACGTGTGCGTGTGGCCAAAGTTCCTTGCGTCGGCACGCCTGCCGCTGGGGTAACCCGGGTCGGGCGTGTTATCGTCGATGTTCCCCTGCGCATTATAGGCAAAACCAACCGTACGGTCGGCTCCTCCGACTCGGAGTCGCTCGTTGTTGATTTGTCTGGATTCACGGGGTTACGAGAGAGGGCGTCGGCAACCACGTTATCACGGCCTGGCTTGTAGGCGAACTCGTAATCGTATTTCCGTAATCGCATTTTCCATCGATTGAGCCTCTTGCCTGGATCGAGCTGAGTTCGAATCCATTTGAGAGGCTCGTGATCGCTCACGAGCTTGAAATTCTTGCCGTAGAGGTAGGTAGAAAAATGCTCTATGGACTCGATTATTGCGAGGCACTCTTGCTCGGTAGTCCCGTAGTTTCTTTCCGCTTTCGTGAATATTCTCGAGTGATGGGCTACTGGGAGCTCGTTACCGTCATGTTCCTGCGCGAGCACAGAACCGAGGGCACATTCCGAGGCATCCGTGGTGAGAATGAAGCGCTTTGAAAGATACGGGTATTGCAATATCTATTCCTTACAGAGGGCTTTCCGTAATTTGCGGAAACTACGTTTTTCCTCGGGTCCCCAGTGAAATGATTTCCCCTTTTTAAGCAAATCTGAGAGCGGTCGCGCTCGATCGGAAATGTTCGGGATAAATCGTCTATAGTAGCCGGCGTGCCCGAGGAATTGTCGCACGTTCTTTTGAGTTTTCGGTTCGGGGAAGCGCTTTACGGCTTCGAGTTTCTTGGGGTCCATACGTAGGCCGTCCAGGCTCACGATATGGCCCAGATACGCTACCTTTCTGCGCAGGAACTCGCACTTATCGGGCTCGAAGTACAAGTCTGCTTCCTCGAGCCGCTGCATCAGCCGTCGGACTTTCTTCTGATGTTCCTCCAGGGTTTCCGTAAATACGACGATGTCGTCGAGATATACGAATGATTCAGTGCCCTGGAGTCCGATCAGAACGCGATCCATCAGACGCTGGAACGTCGCGGGAGCATTTTTCAACCCTTCCGGCATACGAGCGTATTCGTAGTGACCGTTGAGTGTTGAAAATGCTGTTTTCGCGCCGTCCTGCGGGTCCATGGGTATTTGTTGGAACCCACTGGCCAAGTCGAAGGTGGTGAAGTAATTCGCCTTTCCCAATTGTTCCAATATTTCAATCATGTTGGGCAGGGGATAGGCGTCGGAAACAGTTTTTTCGTTAAGTTTCCGGAAGTCGATAACCATTCGCATTCGGGGGTTCCCCTGCGAATCGGCCTTCTTTGGAACAATCCAAACCGGCGAATTATACGGGGACCGAGAGTGGTCTATGGCTCCGTCCGAGAGCTTCTTTTGTACTTGGCGCTCGTTCGTTCCTGTAAATTACGGGAAACCGGTACTGTTTGGTATTTACCGGGAGATCGTCGACCGTCGGAATTTTATGATGCACGAGATTTGTGCATCCTAATCTATCGCCGGGCAGTTTGTATCTATCGGGAAATTCCTCTATGAGCCGGCAGACATGGGCCTTCTCCTCATCGTTAAGACGGTCGAGTCGGAGCGCTGCCAGTATGGCTGCCACGCGATTCTCGGGAGGGGCCACAGTGTCGCTCCCCGAGTCTGTCTCCTCGATGTAACTTGAATAACCCTCATCGCTGCAGTATTCGTACGGTTGGATTTCTTGGGGCCCTAGCTCGATTTCCACGTTCTCGAATCGCGTGTTAATCGCGAGGACGTGGCAAACGCCCTTTTCCTGTGCTACGATCGCGTTTCCTAAATACACGCCCGATCTGGTCTGGATCGGCGGGAGATAGCCTTCGTTCAAATCCGCATTAGATATCGGGACGCGAATTTGCTCCCGCATTCGCGCGCGCAATTTGTATTTCGCGGGCGAGGTTTTCGCGAGTAGAGCCGGCGTTGGCATTTGCGCGGGTTCTGGAGATACTAGCAAAAAGTGCTTCGGCCGGATTGGTTCGTCCATTGTGACCATGGTATTGTGGTGGAAAGAGATCTCCGCATGTTCTGCGAAAAAGTAGGGTTTTCCGATCAACCCGTCGCTTTTCAACGGCAATTTCCGTAGGACGTAACATTTTGTCGGCCTATCTGTACAATGGAGAGACAAGGACCCGAGTGTCGGTATCTCGGAGTCCCCAAAACCCTTCACCCAGATTGTGTCGGTCGGGTCAATAATTAAGTTTTCGTCAAGGGCGCTCAATTTAATGAGACTTGCGGAGGATCCGGTGGCCAGGAAAAATTGGCCTTTTTCCCGCCGCAATTCCGGCGCTTTCATTTCGACTACTGGTTGTTCTTCGGAGGCTGGGGTCCGGAAGACGAGCCGCCGTTTTCCAGGAATCGGACAGACGACTGGTGGTCTTCCGGGCGGGTCACACGGTCCGCGATTACCTGCTCCGTCGGTCGGCTCGCCGGCGAGTTTGGTCGACGAGTCTCCGGCGAGTTTAAAGGCCCGCGGAATTGTGGCGCCGCTGGCGGCGTGAACTGACTCCACGGGCAACATGGGCAGCACAAACAACGCCTGCTCGCGGTGCAGCAAATCTCGCGGCCACACCCGTGTCGCGGGCCGCTGGAATCTGGCCCTGCGCTCCAAGGACAGCACGGGCAGCATTGGCAGCGGCTGTCTGCGGTGCAGCAATTCCTGCGTCCGCACCCTCGTCGGAGCTGTTCACGGCTGGGCCGCCGATCTCTGAAGTCGCTTGGCCGTTTTAATATACCGGGCGGTCGATCCCCCGTTCGCTCCTGACTCCCAGGGCGCGACCAGCTGTGGCCCGCCGACGGAGACCAGCTGCGGTCGGCGGACGGCGACCAGCTGCGATTTGATGAGGCCGGCCAATTTCTGCTCGCGTTTGGCGACAGGGATCGCGAGACGCTGGGGGTGAAAAGGACCTGAGCTGTGTTATCCCTAGCGTGATCGCGGTATTTTACACGCGAATCATGAAGCGCGAGGTTTTCCGCGATTTTGAACGCGGATTCGAGAGTCTCAGGTTCGCGCAGCGCTACAGCGGCGCTTATGCTTGTTGGCAAACCGTCGATAAACGAGCTGAGCGCAATTTGATGGAGTGGGTCGTGATTCAATGCCGGAGGTTCCGTGTTGAATTGACTCCTAAACGTTGTTCTTCCCCTGCTCAGCAAAATTCTGATTTGATCGTAGAACTGACCTACCGTTTGGTCTCTCTTCATTCGAATCGTATTCAGCGCGCGGGAATAATATTCATAGGTCTTACCGCGGGCGAGGCGCTCTTTTAGCAGCTGAATGAGCTGCCTCACGGTTTGAATGGTTTCCCCGTAAACGCAGTTACGCACATCTCCGCGGAGGCGGGATATTACCGCGCTGACAAATTGTGGCTCCGCGGTCGCCGGGATGAACGCGGACGTATTTTGTACGTCCTGCAAGAAGTCGCGCAGGGGCATATTTTTCCCGTCGAATGTGGGAATATTGGCGAAATTATTCTGGATGGCCAAGTTCACGACCATCGTCGTAACGTTGGCCAGGATCTCGGCCGACGTCGTTTCGTTACCTGCTTGAGCCATGGCTGTTGTTGTTGTCAAAATAAACCTGCGCTAGCCTGCCTACCGGTCAACAGCGGCCGTACTCAGCGGAGAGCTCTCAGAGGCTCCCGATAATTCCGTCAGCTTCGAGGGGCAAATCCAATACCACGTGGAACAGGATCGTTCCGTGGATGAGAACCGTTCCTAGTGTATAGAGCTCAGTACCGTCCGCGAGGGGGATAATCGCCGTGTTACCGAAATCTATTTCGGAATCTAACGCGAGCGCACTTAGTCTCACGAGATTAACCCCAGCGGAAAGGTCAACCAAGAAGTCTGCCGCGCCCCCCAATAACAGCGGATCGGCTAGGGTTTCCAAACCGTCCCAGATGTACTCTCTTTGAACCATCGGAATTCTTATATATAAAAATAATAATAATGATGATAATAATTTTAAACTCAACTAGTAACCGGAAAATTTGATTGCCAATATTAACATATATATCCCTCTATAATATAAAAAGATCTCGCCGCCGCCGCCGCCGCCGCCGCCGCCGCCGTGTAGGATAATCGGGGGGGGGGTCAGCTTCACCAAACAGCACGGTGAAGGTGACCTGGGAAGGGACTTGGATGATTTTTTCTAAGTCCTTCAAGGGGCCCTTGGGCCTGAATTTTTCTAAGTCCCTCAAGGGGCCCTTAGGCCAGAATTTTTTTAAGTTCCTCAAGGGGCCCTTGGGCCTGGATTTTCTCTCTATTTTCTTCTCTCGGATTTTCTCTCTTGGGCCTGTATATATCTCTCTATATAATAAAAATATCTCGCCGCCGCCGTCGCCGCCGCCGCCGCCGCCGCTGCCGCCGTGTAGGATAATCGAGCTGTGTGGGGTAAAATGGCCCACCCAGGCCTGATTTTTTCGAAGTCCCTCAAGGGATTTGGGCTGTTTTTTTCGAAGTCCCTCAAGGGGCTGTTTTTTTTTCAAAGTACCCCAAGGGATTTGGGCCCTTTTTTTCTAGGTCCAACAAAGGGTTTCAGCTCTTTTTTTTCTAAGTCCCTATCCAGAAGGGTGGGGTAAAATGGCCCACCCAAGCCTCATTTTTTCTAAGTACCGCAAGGGACTTGGCGGGCCTATGTTTTTGGAAAAACACTAAGAAAAATCCGGAATTGGGGAGTCTATTTTTTTGAAAAAAGCCATGGAAAAATCCGCGCTTGGGGGCCTATGTTTTTCGAAAAGGACTTTGAAAAATCAGGCCTTGCGGGATTTATGGTTTTGGAAAACGAAAAACAGACATGTGAGCGCGCGAATCTCTCTATATAATAAAAATATCTCGCCGCCGACGCCACCGCCGTATAGGATATATAGGGAATTCAATATCAAAAGTTTCTAAGTCCACCCTCTCTCCGTCGGGATCCTAAGCGGGTAGCGTCGGAGAGAGGGGTCTCGAGGGAGAGGGATTCCGAGGGATAGGAGGGGGTCTCGAGGGATAGGGAGGTTCCGAGTGTGAGGGTCCCGAGGGATAGGGGTCCCGAGTTAGGTGGTGTTCAGTTCGGAAGAGTTAAGTTAGGTAGGGTTAGGTAGAGTTAGGTAGAGTTAAGTTAGGTAGGGTTAAGTTAGGTAGGGTTAAGTTAGGTAGGGTTAAGTTAGGTAATTTTTCTAAGCTCCATGGGGGTTCCCGAGGGATAGGGTTTCCGATTACAAGGGTTCCCGAGAGAAAGGAGTTCCGAGCACGAGAGTTATCGAGGCATAGGGGTTCGGAGTATGGGAGTTTCCGAGTATGGAGGTTCCCGAGAGATGGGAGATCCCGACGGATAAGGATTCCGAGTAACGGGGTTCCCGAGGGATAGGGGTTCCGAGTATGGGGGTCCCGAGGGATATGGATTTCAAGTATGGGAGTCCCGAGGGATAGGGGTTTTGAGAGATGGTGGGTCCCGAGGGATATGGATTCTGAGGGATGGGAGGGGCGTCCCGAGGGATAGGGGTTTTGAGGGATGGGGGTCTCGAGTTAAGTAGAATTAAATTAAGTAGGGTTACGTTAGGTAGTGTTTAGTTAAGTAGGTTGTAGTTAGGTAAGTAGGGTTCTGTTAGATAGGGTTAAGTTAGGTAGAGTTAAGCTAGGTCGCGTTAAGTTAGGTAGGGTTAAGTTAATCAGGGTTAGGTTAGGTAGGTTTAAGACACTGAGGGGGGGGAGCGCGCGAAGCGCGCGGGGGGGGGGCGAAGCCCCCCCCCTGGGGTTGGCGCGCGAAGGGCGCAGGGGGCGCAGCCCCCTAGTATAGGAAGAAAGGGAAAAGAAAACTAATCCTCAGTCCCTTCCAAGAAACCCAAAGGAAGTACCAGAATCCCACTTCTGACACCAATTAACTTGTCACGTGCGGAGCGGTCTCGCACGCAGCAGGCTAACCCCCTGCGTGAAGCGCAGGAGTTTATTTTTATTAAATTCGGGGTTACTCTGGTCACGGCCCCGTACAGGGCTTTCCCTTGGGATTCTCGGGTTTTGAATAAATAATCGGGACTCAGATTAACTGGTAAAATTAGAGTATATTAAACATGAAATTTGAAGCAAGAAACAAAAGACAATTCATTGGTTATTCATGGTAACATAACATTCAGGAAAGATATTATTTCCTGTACGATAACAAAATAAAATAACGCCTTAGGCGTAGCGCGTGATGGTACTCACACTCAAGCTCTCACAGGCCGACCAGCTCGTCGGCTTGTTTCACACAATCGTTCACACTTAAGCCTACACGACCGACGCTCGCATCGATTGTTCGTAGCGATAATAATCGTAACGCTTAAACTATCACTGCACAGGCTGACCTCCGCGGCGCGCGCGACTTTCGTGACTCGGACAGAATATTAAGTTTTGACTGTTAGAGAATTATCGCGAAAGAATTACTGCTGCTTTGCGGGAGCTGAGCGTGGATCCGATTTCCGACTTTTCGGTTCAGGAATTAGAAGGAGACTGACTGTCCCGCTCGCGTCCGACGGCGCGCTCGCCGTCGGCAACAAGCGGGGCATTTTTAAATAATCAGCGAAATTCTTTAACTTGTCAGCGGAAACCGCAGCGCGTGTCCGAGGCCATCCCGTGCAGGGAGAGAGTCTTTTGGTCACGTCCGCCGCATCCTGGTGTTCGCTTACTCTCAGGATTGCGCGGACGTTGACAGTCGCGAAACTTAATACATCGAAATAATACATCGAAATAAATTTTAGTTTTTATTATATTAAAATAACGCAGGTCGTGACACGTACTAGGAAGTGCAGAAGTATTAGGTCGCGGATGTGCTTCCAAAAGGCACCCCACCTCCAATAGGTGAACTCTAGTTTTGTGCGTGTAAGTACACCAAAAGGGTATAAGAAGCCTCCTCTTGCAAGCAGAGGCCCACTTCGGCGGCACTTCGGTCGCACTTCGGTCCCAGTTCGGCGGAATATCCACCCAGTATCCGGCGCACTAGTTAGCGCTAATTCTACGTTTACTCCGTTTACCTCTTCGCAACAGTAGACTTTCCGGTTGGTACAGAAACAAGGAGATAGACTCTGCCATTTTTCGTAAGTTTGGACTTTGAAGAAATTCCTTTTTCGCGTCTTTGGACTTAGAAATTTTGTATTTTTCAATCGTTGGAATTTGTAATATTCTATTTTTCGCGAACTCGGACTTAGAAATTTTTCATGATTCGTTCGTTGGACTTTGAAATATTTTATTTTTCGCCAGCACGGACTTAGAAACTTTTGATGATTCGTTCGTTGGACTTTGAAATACTTTATGAGTACGGACTTAGAAATTTTTCGGGTTTCGTTCGTTGGACTTTGAAATGTTTCGGGATTCGTTCGTTGGACTTTGAAATTTTTCGGGATTCGTTCGTTGGACTTTGAAATTTCTCGATTAACAGTGTTCGGACGCTGAAGATTTTTATTTAATCGATTCTCGGACTTTGAACATTTTTATCCAACCGACTTCGGACTTTGAATATTTTTCGCTCGACAATTGTTAAATATTTTATTTCGAACGTTTCGTCCAGTCGCAAGTCAAATTAACTTTAGGTCTGAACATATCAGATCATCTATTCATTCGGAGGCAATTATCCTCATTTAAAGAATCTTCATCCATTCCAAATTTACGATAAGCCATTAAGTAAAGTTTATTCCTACTATTTTATATCTTTGAATTAATCCCAAATATCCATAGCCATTTTTTTGTAACGGGAATATCGAACAAGTATTTTATTTGCCAAAGTGCTCTAATTATTTTCGAATAAATTCGAAGAGAGTTAGCAAGAATTTTTGGCGTTGAATGTTTTACTTCTTCTCCGACCGTGTACGATAAATTTCCCGACGCCTACGTCAATCCAACGTGATCCACGAGAACTTCTGAATCACGGTAACTACATTTTATTTATTTTCCTGTAATGAGCATTTTTCAACGCTGTATTACGAATACTAAAAGTATTGTCCCGATTTTCCCATAAATATTTTAAATTCACAATACCCTACACACACTACAGTTTTATCGCTAGTAACCGACAAACGTTCGTACCCCTATCCCGAGTAAATTTCCGCAAGGTTAGGACTCAAAAACGGGGTTGCGTCTTCGGTGGTTCGCGTCGGGAGTGGTAAAGAGGGGGCCGCGGCTTTCACTGACCAGCGTACGGGAACCCAAAGCCGAAGCGCTCAACAAGCGTGTAAATGTTTGGTCGCGTAAAACCAACCGAATGTTTGACATAACAGGAGAACCTGGTGATCAGAACGCTCTCATAAATTTAAATAATTTTATGATATTGAGTTTTGTCAAACCGATCAAACTGATTGTTATTTAAGCGTTTCAATAGATCCGTCGATATCGTCTTCGGTATGATAAAATTTTAGTTACGGGAGTAAAAAAAAAGAAATAAAATATATATATAGAAAAGTTATTGTGGTTACGATGCGAGCCTATTTTATTTTCGAATTATTATTATGCAAAATTAATTTTTTCAGTACGTTTAATGTCCATGAATATCTCGAGATTTCTATATCATCGAGAAGTTGTTTCAATTCTCCCGAATTTTTCTCGAATTTATGAGAAATGTACTCTAAGCGCAGGAAGGAAGAAGGTGATAACAAACCGAGAGCATGTTGAGAACAAGGTGATAAGATCGCGAGAGCATGGTAAGCTCGTTACAGCAATCTAAAATTGACCACCGACTCAACTGGGCACAAGGCACGAAAACATTATTAAAATAATTTTTTTCTTTAAAAAAATTAATATTTTTTTAAATACGTAATTAATCTCGCTCGCGCTGAACGTGCGAGCCACACACGTTTGCTCGCTGCGCATACGATGAGCGAGAGACACGTAGTGCGTGTCGTCGCACACCGGGGGTCGGCTAGTAATCGTGCATAGAGAGATTCTCTCTACTCTGGTAGAATCTGCTCTATCTCGCTTGACGGTCATTCATCTGGTCGGTCAATCATGGGGACCGAATTTCGATCCTGACAGCCCGAGCTCCGAGCCAACAGTTGACGATCACCCACATGGATACACACAGAAGTCACATAGTCGCGCGGCCCGCGCGACAACTTCGCGTCAAACTGAGGTCGCGAAAGAAAAGTCTGACGCTTGCACTCAGCGAGGCATACAACGCCTCTGCATCTTTGTGAGTTCGACGCACCCCTCACCGATAAGCAAATTTCAATCCAATAGAACTTCCACAATTTTGCGGATTGGACGCTCAAACTTCGCAGGTCCATTTATGTGGCCAACAGCTAGCTTCCTGCCTCCGGAGCTTCAGTACTTATGGTACACCTTGTATAGTTCAGTACGTATATGTTATTTATCGTCCCCACCCCTTTTCTAAACCCCGTTTGATTCGGTGGTACCATCTTCTTTTCCTCTACCTCCTCCTCCAGTCTCCCCGCCAACACCGCTGTGTATATTGTGTAACACGGGAAACCTCCGTGGCGCCCAACCGCCGCTCTGCTCGCCCGCTCGACGGCGTCTAGACCGATCCGCAGGGCCATAGGTAGCGCTTATTACCATCATTAATTTTGTTTTATTTATTTTTCCCGCTTCACGGGCCTTTTTGACGCTGACGCCGTCGTCGGGGCGAGTCCGGACGGAGAGATAAACGCGGGAGAGGGAGAGAGATTTAGATTTAGATTTAGATTCGTTTATTCCGTGCCCTGGGGCAAAGCCCCCTAAGAGCACCGTGCAAACACACAAAGTGGCATACAAGTATATACAAGCATAGAAAAAGAAACCATACGCAAACACAAAAAATATCTTAACCTACGAAGAACTTAAAAACTAACTACTTAACTAACCTAAAAACTAACCTATCCTAGATTATAAGAAGCGAAAACGGTCGACGCTGACCGCCTTATCCCCCGACCTCATGCTGTCTACGCATCTCCCTGAACAACGAATCAAAAAATACGCGCTTGAACCCCGCGAGCGTAGTGCAGCGCCGGAATTCCACCGGTAGAGAATTCCACAAAACGCAGGCTGCAACCGTGAATGAACGCTCATAAGATACAGTCCGCGAGCGAGGCACTACGCAGTCGCAGTCGTGCGGCGGATTTCGGGTCACTCGCTCCGGCACAGGCACCTGCGCAGCGATTCGGTCCAGCGGGTAATGCGGCGCTCCATTCAACCTCGTCCCAAAAACAAATGCGCCAAGAAAATATTTTCGCCGCTCCAAAACCTTCAGCCACCCCAAGCTCAGGAAATAAGGCGTAATACGCTCCCTTCTCCCTGCCCCGAAAATAAATCTAACCCCGCGATTAAGGGCACGCTGCAACAAAAGATCCATTTCCGCGGACGCATCGGTGAATAGAAGGCAACAGTAGTCTACGTGGGGCAGGACGAGTGCCGACACCAACGACTTCCTAACCTCGAAAGGCAGCCGTGAACGACAAAGCCTAAGCTGATACACGATCGAATTGATACGTCCCGCCGCACGCACGAACTGCTCATGCCATGACAGCGTGTCCGTGAGCGTAACCCCAAGGCACTTGACCGACTTCGAGAACGGAACTACCTGCTCATCGACGCACACCGGCGGAAGCTGCGCAAACACGACGCTGTTAATGATGCGGGCGAAGCCCATAACCATAGCCTTCGTCTTCGCACTATTCAGTCGGAGCCCGCTCGATCTAGCCCACCGAGAGACGGCCGCAATATTGCGGTTGATAAGCGCAATACCATCCCCTAAGCTCGCAGCAGGACAATGGCAATAAATCTGCAGGTCGTCGGCATAAAAACTGTACCTGCAGCCCTCAATAATTCCCCCAAAACCCCGCAGGAAAATCGCAAAAAGCAGCGGCCCGAGCACCGAACCCTGCGACACCCCGGTACGTACCTCACCCCACGCCGATCTGCTACCGCCGCAGTCGTACACCGACTGGCATCTTCCCGAAATATACGACCGAAACCACGCCAATGTCTCCGGTGCGAAGCCCAAATCCTCGAGCCTGCTCAGCAGCAAATCATGTCGCACGCAATCAAACGCTTTCGAAAAATCAAAAAAGACAATAACTGTCACCATTTTGTTGTCACAAGCCAACCGAACGTCGTCCACGATCCTAAGCAACGCGGACTGCGTACTGTGGCCTTTCCGAAACGCCGATTGGTAGGGGTCATACAAATCCCGAAGCAGCAGGTACCGCTGCAGCTGCTCGAAGACAAGCCTCTCGAGCATTTTTGACGCAGCACACAAAATAGCGATCGGCCGAAAATCCGAAGGGCACGACGGAGACGCAACCTTGGGGATGGGGCAGACAAGCGCTCTCTTCCACAGGGTCGGAAAGACCCCGACTGCCACGGAGTGATTAAAAATATGCAGTAGAATGTCCCCGGCGACTGGCCACACACAGCGAATCATTCTCGCACTAACTCCGTCGACGCCGGTGGCATTCGAGGTGAGTCTGGACAGCGCTTTCGATAGCTCACGCCGCGCGAACGGCCGCAGACGAAAAACTGGTTCTTCATTTTCATCCTCATGGACCGCGCTCGATACCGCCAACTCCGACTCCCCCGATGGAAGGCCCAGCGCCTCCTCGTCCTCCGCAGCGCGACCGACTTCTTCAACCGCGGCAATAGTTCCCGCAGACAGAAAGTGCCGATTCAAGTCGTTCAAATCGACAGCAGGAACGACCCTCGACTTCCTTGCTCCCAGCAGCCCCAGCTCTCGAATTTTGCCCCACACCTCCGCGGAGCTCCTGCCATCACGGAAACACGACCGATAATAATCGTCTCTGGCCGTGTCGATAAGTCCGCCCACCCGGTCTCTCTCTGCCTTATAACGATCCCGCAGAGAGAGAGAGCGACAACGCTAGGACCTCGCCGTCGCCTCGCCGCTGCGCCGCTGACCGCTCGGCGGTTCGAACCACCCGCCACCGCCGCCGACGGAGAGACCGCCGCCGGCTAAGCCTCGCGCCACGCCAGCCAACTGTGGCGCGGGGGGATCTCGTCTGGGGAGATCGGACCGCTGCACGGCACGGCAGAGTTGGCCGCCTGCCTGCCGGCCAGCGGTACGAGACGGAGAGGGGGCCACTTGCCCGAGCGTGGGAGAGACGCAGCAATGAGACACTTCCCGAGGAGCCGTCGAGCGTGTAGCAGAGCGAGCGACCGAGCGACATCGGCTAGGCGAAAGCATCGAGAAGACCGAGAGAGAGACGAACGAGCGAGCACGAGCAACCGCCGCTAACTACGCCTCCCGCGAGCGAGAGACACGTGCGGGATTTCCACGAGGAATACGGGTGAGCCTCGCCGCGAGGCGTCAGTGCCAATATTTATTGTTCGTTCCAACGGTTTTCCGTTCGTTATTTTTATTGTGCGTAACATCCCTCCCTCGTCGCCTTCGCGCGAGACGGCCGTGTCGACGGGGCTCTGTTTCACAAATTATTGTGTCCGCCGTAGAGATGTAGTGGTAGATGTTATTATGACGTAAGTTTGTCCGGGGGGGATCGCCCGGAAGGGTGTTTCTGCTGTTTTGTTCGATAACAGTCCAATTCGGCAGTGCAAGGTCGGTAATGTTCATCGCGAAGATTGCGATTGGATTGATCATTGAAAGCGACTTGATGAAAACGGCTTGAATATTGTCAGGAATGACCAAACGGTCGATAGCGTCCTTTGTGAAAAGATTTCTGTAAAAGACTGGCAGAGGAATTACACCGCCAGCGATCGTTTCCGTTACTTCGTAGGCAAGCCAGTTTGATCCATCGAAACTAACAGATTCAATTCCTACTTCGGTGAAGCCCTGTAGCACGAGTGACATTCGGTATATATCTTCGGGATGAAAGAATACCTTTTTTGTAACACGTGCACGAATCGCGGCACTTTCCATGGCAGTCTTGCGAGCCGAAAGTGGCCGTTTCCCTGTCAGTTGCGAACCTGTGGTGAAATGACAGAGCCACGCATGCGCAGTTCGCATTTCGTTCACTTTCGTCCCTTGGGAGTTTCTGTCATTCACTTTCGTCCCTTCAATCACAACCTCATTTTTCAGTATTCGTCTCGCGCGACTGCCATTCCAAGTGCCGCAGATTCGTGCACTCGTTACAAAAAGTATGATGTGCAACACGGGTCGAAATGGCAATTGCGACTCGTGTGATTGCAGCCCTCGCTTCGCTCGGGCAGCAAACCTCACACTCGCCGCAATTGCCAACTTTCGACCCTTGTTGCACAATATACTATTGTATTAACTTCGTCACATTTCGGATGTCGGTAAGGGCTCCTACTATCACACGACATCGTCCCCTGCCACAGAGGCTAACGCGTGTGACATCGTCGAAGCGATTGCAATTCAGAAAACCTGAAATGCATTTAATTATCAACGTAACATTTATCAAATCATGTCTTTATTTATAATTAATATAAAAAAAGCACAAAAAAAAAACACTGAAATTAAAAGCACAATAAATATAAAAACACTGAAATTACCGAAGCCAAATTCGTACAACAGCTGGCATTTTTGTTGCAGCTCCAATATGCTGAAATAGCGTTGCAGCCTCTGTTGTAGGGTCGGTAGATCGATGAGAGCGGGAGGATCAGCAGGTTCGCCATCAGGTGCCGGTTGCTGAACGAATGGTGGAAAAGCCATTTGGTTTGGTCGAACAGCCGCTCGGTTTGGCTGAAGGGCCACTTGGTTTTGCGGATTTACGGCAAATGCGACATTTGTTATTTCTTCGACAAATTCGGGTGGTGGGTTGTTTCCACATAAGATATTGAGACCCTCCCTCAAATCGTTAGCTGGTTGGAGAACGTGTCTTAAGAAATTTCGTATATTCTCGTCCTGCATCCTGTTGTCATGTTTTTCGAAAACTGCTCCGACCAAAAGAAAGCGGGTCATGGTTCCCTGTATTAAACAAAGATTAAAGTTAAAAAACCGTGACTGAAAATACGTCTACGTTCGAGAGTTTGACGTGCAGTAAAAGAAAATTCTGTTGAAAAGATAAGAGTCGAGCGCCATCAAGCACCTTCGAGCACGATGTCGCAGAAGTAAATGGTACATACGTACACCGAGTATTCCAGAAATCGTTTCGGCACGTTTCGGCTGTGACGTTCACTGCGATTCGCAGAAAATTCGGTCGAATGGCCCGTCGGTTTTACAGCTCGTCGCCTATTTGAATATTCGTCCAAATGGGCACTCGTTATTTCAATTTTTTTGCGCGAACAACTGCCGAAATCTGCAGATACACTTTCTGCGGATTGCAGTGATCGTAGCTGCCGGAATTTGCAGATAAATGTATCTGCAAATTCCGCCCGTGGCGTTCACTGCGATTCGCAGAAAGTGTATCTGCAGATTTCAGCAGTTACGTTCGCGCGAAAAAATGAAATAACGAATGCCCATTTGGACGAATATTCAAATAGGCGACGAGCTGTAAAACCGATGGGCCATTCGACCGAATCAATCATATAGGCGAAATATCGTTCTATTAGTATGATCGTTCGATCATATTGCCGTATATAACATTTTTGCCGAACGGTTCGAGTAGACGATAAAAACTCAGACTTATTCAGCCCGATATCTCAAAACTTATGGGAGTTATAGAAAAAAACTCACTTTTGTCATTTTTTTGAGGAAAAATAAAAAAGATTGAACAGCCATAAAATTTGAACCTTCTAACGGCACGATTCAGTCGTTCACTGCGATTCGCAAAAACTGTATTTGCAAATTTCGGCAGTTACGTTCAGTTCGGGTCGCAGAAATTGTCTCTGCAGAATTCGGCAGTTACATTCTCTGCGACTCGCAGAAAATACTCGTTGGAGAAAAAGTTGTTTCAGATTGCCGCCAAAAAAACGTCTCAAAACTTTCTCGAATCAAATGCTATTTTTGCGTATGTTTTTTTTCTCAAATAAAAAAATGTCAATGAAATCAAAATCAAATTCGGAGATTTTTTGAATTTTGATACGCGTGCACCGACACAAATACGACATAATCTAAAAATGACTGGAATCGAGGACAGAAAATTTTGTTCGTTTCACGCAAATTTTTTCGGATGAAAATGTTTGAAAAAAAATTAAGAATTAATGAGTTGAAGAAAAACAAATTAATTCAATATTACCTTGACGGGTATGCGCGAGTAGACGTCCTACGACTTGAGCTCCGTTCGCCGGACTTTGCGATCGTGTTACCTTGATCCTGAAATACCCTGTGGATAAATATCACCGTTGTTAGATTATCCAATATATCGTTTGATCACGCGTAAAATTATTGATGTCGAATGACGCACGATTGTCGACGATTCGGACGGATATATTTTTTTGCGGAGACGAGAGACGCGTGCCGTCGAACAATTTGGCAAATCGAGAGTGGAGACTGTGGTGGGGAGACGAGAGTCTGTGGTGGGGAGACGAGAGTCTCCCCACCACAGTCCACAGTCTCCACTCTCGGACGAAGTGGTGTCTCTTTCGATTTGCCAAATTGGGTATTTCGGAAAAAAACAAAAACAGTAAATTCACTTGATTTCTTGAATTGACTGCAATATAAAAGCGATTTAGCGAAACATGTCTACCTTCGGCAAATTTCTCGAATCAGCCTTCAAAAAACCTGGCTGCAGACGATTCGCCATGTCTAGCACGAATTTTTTTCGAAAAATATATAAAAATTCCACTTCGCAAAAACGTTGCGCGAACGAAAGTTTGAAACGTGCGGCTGTCACGTGCCGAGCGGTTTTGCAGCGCGACTGCTAACCTCTTGCGTGAAGCGCAAGAGTTTATATTTATTTTTGTTTGTGGGTTGTCTTATCCGTCGCCCTATACAGGGCGTTCCTTGAGCTTATGGTCGAGCGGGGAAAATGGTCGTGAAATAAATTGTTAGAGGAGATCTGGTAAAAGGTGGGTATATTGACAATTGATAAATGTTACAACAAAAGAATATGGAAAATACCCAGAACACAATAGACCAGTAGCGGTAAAACAATTGAATAAAGATATTGAATAACAAGATATGGATAAAAATATATAAATGGTACGATTCAGGAAACAATCTTAATTCTAGTTTAACTTGACTCACTCTCACCCATACGCTTACAATGATTGCGTCGCACACGTACAATTGGTGGTCTGCTTCTCAGCTTCTCACACACACACGAACACTAAAGATACACGACTGATAGTTCGTGGCGGATTCGGAACGTCCTAATAATTAACGCTAACGAGACTGACCACCGCGGCGCGAGCAACTCAAGAGATTCACAGTAGTCCGGTTCTACAACGGTTCCGGACTTGAATTCTGCGTGAGAATTATTGCCGCTATGCAGGCGCTATTAGCGGAGCCGATTTTCCAACTTCTCAGTTGAGATGGTAGCTGGAGACTGTCTTCCGCTCGTCGTCCGACAGTCGAATTGCCGTCGGCCGATGAGTGGGACAATTCGCGAATTCAGCATCTTCGTCCGACAGTCGAATTGCCGTCGGCCGATGAGTAGGATAACTCGCGAATTCAGCATCTTACACGGCCGCTCTTCGCTTGCAGTCCGACAGTCGAATTGCCGTCGGCCCACGAGCGGGGCGATCCGCGTAATCAGCCTTCTCACACGGCCGCTTGAATTGCCGTCGGCCGATGAGGGGGCCGACGGCATCCGAACGCGATCCGCAGAATCAGCGTTCTCGCATGACGACAGTATGCGCCGCGTGAATCAGTCTCGGATTAATTATTTTGTCACGTCCGCCGCATCCCGGTGTCCAGTTGCACTCTGGATGCGGCGGCCTGACTAGACCGAACTCGACGCCGGAACCTCGTGCGCGAAAAACGATATCGTCGTGTAAGCGACGGAAAAATAAAATCGAAACGCGGGACGTGACACGGCTATACAACAACATCGTGACGTCACATAATCGCTAGCCTATAGTGTTGCGTTTTCACGAACTTGAATTTTTCTTAATGTTTATACTTAAATATTTAATTAACTTGGACAAAAAAAATCGTATCTCGCTAAATCGCTTTTATATTGCAGTCAATTCAAGAAATTAAGTGAATTTACTGATTTTGTTTTTTTTCCGAAATACCCAATTTGGCAAATCGAAAGAGACACCACTTCGTCCGAGAGTGGAGACTGTGGACTGTGGTGGGGAGACTCTCGTCTCCCCACCACAGTCTCCACTCTCGATTTGCCAAATTGTTCGACGGCACGCGTCTCTCGTCTCCGCAAAAAAATATATCCGTCCGAATCGTCGACAATCGTGCGTCATTCGACATCAATAATTTTACGCGTGATCAAACGATATATTGGATAATCTAACAACGGCGATATTTATCCACAGGGTATTTCAGGATCAAGGTAACACGATCGCAAAGTCCGGCGAACGGAGCTCAAGTCGTAGGACGTCTACTCGCGCATACCCGTCAAGGTAATATTGAATTAATTTGTTTTTCTTCAACTCATTAATTCTTAATTTTTTTTCAAACATTTTCATCCGAAAACGTTTGCGTGAAACGAACAAAATTTTCTGTCCTCGATTCCAGTCATTTTTAGGTTATGTCGTATTTGTGTCGGTACACGCGTATCAAAATTCAAAAAATCTCCGAATTTGATTTTGATTTCATTGACATTTTTTTATTTGAGAAAAAAAAACATACGCAAAAATAGCATTTGATTCGAGAAAGTTTTGAGACGTTTTTTTGGCTGCAATCTGAAACAACTTTTTCTCCAACGAGTATTTTCTGCGAGTCGCAGAGAATGTAACTGCCGAATTCTGCAGAGACAATTTCTGCGACCCGAACTGAACGTAACTGCCGAAATTTGCAAATACAGTTTTTGCGAATCGCAGTGAACGACTGAATCGTGCCGTTAGAAGGTTCAAATTTTATGGCTGTTCAATCTTTTTTATTTTTCCTCAAAAAAATGACAAAAGTGAGTTTTTTTTCTATAACTCCCATAAGTTTTGAGATATCGGGCTGAATGAGTCTGAGTTTTTATCGTCTACTCGAACCGTTCGGCAAAAATGTTATATACGGCAATATGATCGAACGATCATACTAATGGCACGATATTTCGCCGATACGATTGATTCGGTCGAATGGCCCATCGGTTTTACAGCTCGTCGCCTATTTGAATATCCGTCCAAATGGGCATTCGTTATTTCATTTTTTCGCGCGAACGTAACTGCTGAAATCGGCAGATACACTTTCTGCGAATCGCAGTGAACGTAACTGCTGGAATTTGCAGATACATTTTCTGCGAATCGCAACGTGAACGTAACTACTGAATCGTGTCGTTTGCGAATGTAACTGCCGAATTCTGCAGAGACGTTTTCTGTCAATCGAACCGAACGTAACTGCCGGAATTTGCCGATACATTTTCTGCAAATGGCAGTGAACGGCTGAATCGTGGAGTGAGATTCAAATTTTATAGCTGTTCTTTCTTTTTTATTTTTCTTCGAAAAATGACAAAAGTGAGTTTTTTCTATAACTTCCATAAGTTTTGAGATATCTGGCTGAAATTTGGTTCACAAATAAACTATTCATCAGTCAATATTTGTCATTCAATTGGAAAAGATGACAATAGCTTCTGCCCAATAGTTTTATACCGCCAGGCCAAGGTGACAAGAGTACACTGCCGGCGCAACGTAAACCTAAGTTCTGGAGTATTATTTTCTGCAGTATCTACGAAAACTTACTGCGCCTACGTGAACAACGTGTCTCGTGAAGCCTGTTTGCCCTTGCCGCATCGAACGTAACTGCCCACGTCCGCTGTAATATTTTTCTGCGAATGGCAGTGAACGTAACGGCCAAAAACTCCACTATTGTCATTTTTTGGAGAAACAAAAAAAAAACGGCCTTGCAGAATTCGGCACTTCACTTTACTGCGATTCGCAGAAAATGTATCTGCAGCATCCAACAGTTTACTGCGATCCGCAGAAATCGTATTTGCAGAATTTGGCAGTTCATTTAACTGCGATCCGCAGAAAAAGTATTTGCAGAATTCGGCACTTCACTTTACTGCGATCTGCAGAAAAAGTATTTGCAGAATTCCGCAGTTTAGTTTACTGCGATCCACAGAAAAAGAATTTGCAGAATTCGGCACTTCACTTTACTGCGATCTGCAGAAAAAGTATTTGCAGAATTCGGCAGTTTACTTTACTGCGATTTACTTTACAGTGAACGTAACTCTGCCGCCGCAAGCTCACATTCAGCAGGTACATTTTCTGCGTATCGCATTAAACGTTTTTGCCGAATTCCGCAGATACATTTTCTGCGATTCGCAAAGAACGTAACAGCCGAATCGTGCAGTTAAAAGGTTCAAATTTTATTGCTGTTTTTCTTTTTACATTGAATTCTACGAAGAAATGTTTATGAAAAAATGTGATATTCCTTTCAGGTCGATAAACTTTACATAATTTGCGACAACTTCGCTGTCGTTCCAATAGAATTGGTAGGCGATGGATTTGCTTACGATCGTCATTTTATCACTGTGGGAGTAAGTATCTTTTAAACGCTGCTAAATTGTGATTTTAAGTTATCCGACTGTAATTTTGTTTGTTTATAAACAGATAATTGTTAGATATTTGATGTTGAATTGAAAAAGAATCCATTGAATCGTTCAAATTTTATGGCAATTTAGATTTTTTCGGAAATTTTCCTCCAATTCAAGTTTGTAAATTGAGCAACAATTGGCGCATTTCTCTACTTGCTGAGACAAAAACTATAAAAATTGCGCGAAGAATGAATTACTGCGATCCGCCGAAAATTATCTGCAAAATTCAGCAATAACCGCGGTCGGGAGAAAAAGATAGTCCGGCGAGACTACTTTAGGGAAGAGCTCCAACATTACTGAATAATACAATGGCAAAAGCAGAAATGTTACAAATTCGTTTATTCGGTTATAAAATAATCATCGCATTGATGATTCAACATATCAATATTATATTATATAATAAAAATAAAAATAAATAATATAATCATCAATATTATTATATTATAAAAATATTATAAAATATTTCAAATATACAAAAAATAACACTATCGCGAGCATTTTTTTTTTCAATTCATTCATTTACAATTCTTCAATTCAATTCATTTTGATTTACAATTCTTTTTTTTCAATTGATTTTTATTTTTCTCGCGAGTATTTTCTTTTTTTTAATTGATTTTTATGAGCGACAGTGATGAACGGTCAGACCATGCAATTTAGTAAATTGTCTCTCGCACTTTGGGCATGTGAAGAGTATATTGTCATGCTCAATGCGCTCGTGCGTAAGTGCGATGCTTTTGGTCTGAAAGTATCTTTCGCATCGAGCACACTTCCAATTTTTGATCGCACTAAGGGCGGTCTGTTGAGTTGGGGTATGGTCGTTTCCGATTGATATCGGTCAACCGTCTTTCTGACCCGCACAGAAACTGCACGTTGCAGGCTCTGTTCCTGCCGAGGAGTCCCTGCCAAACGTGGCAGACGCGGCGGTGGTGGTCTCGAAGGTGGCGAAGGTTGTATCAAAGGCGAAGGTGGCGAAGGTGGTGCTGCTGAAGACAGCGGACATGGCGATCCTGTCGAAGGCAGCGGAGGTCGTGTCAAACGCAGCAGAGGTCCTGTCGAAGGCGGCGGAGGCAGTGTCGACGATGTCGCAGGCGGCAAAGAAGGTGTGGGAGGCGGCGTAGTCTTTTTTTGTTGTTGAGAAATTGCATTTTTTAAATAAATACTATACTATACTTTTTTTAATAAATACTATGAAAAATTAATTGTGAAAATTGTCGAAAAACAAACCTCCAGTTGGAAAATAAACGGCGGACGAGCCGGTTTTTTTGACGGGCCGCGAAACGCTGGGTCGTTAATCGAACGGATTACGGCATAACCGTATATATGCGAATCCTGTATTTTATCGTCGGCTATGTTTTTCAAGATTTTCTTTAACTTTCGCCCTTCCACATAGTCGGACTCACCGATGAGTTGCCCATTTTCCTTCAATCCAATTTTTGGAAAATTGTTGAAAAACATTTTACAGCACAGTAATCTACAACAGCGAAACACTCTTCCTCTTCCTCTTTCCTCTTTCCTCTTCCTCTTCCTCTTCCTCTTTCAGGAAGAATGTTTATGCCGCGAGGCCAAGAGGCATTTTTTATTTATTTTGCTTTTGGCGAGCGATCGTTTGAACTATTCACGAGAGCGCTTTGACTCTTTCGTGTAGTGGCGGCACTTTCGAAGTCCGTTTGTGCCAGTTGTGAGGGGGATAGATTGATTAGGGATGTTAATTTAAAACGAATATAGAGATAGGGTATATAGGAAAGCGAAGTTAGGGTGTGCGTGTTTGTGTTTGAGTGATGTATTGTTATATTTCTTACACCTAATGTCTAACTTTAAATTTGGATTCCTAAGCTTAGAATAAATTCCATGATAGCTGCCGCTACTCCCTTTGAGGGGTTTCGTCATCAGTTTCGTCATCGAAAAAAAAAAGACTAAATACATTTTTTTCCTACAAATCAATCGAAATGAAAATAAAATTGGGCATAAATAAGACCTTCAATATAACATCGATCTCTTTATGTTATCGAAATTCGTGTGATAATGATTGCGTCCGAAATTTCCGGAAAAAAATGTAGTTACTCGTAATTATAAAGCGAAAGTACATGATTTTAATAGATTTTAGTAGAGGTTCTGGAACGGTCAATCAACGAAAATGAAAACTAACTAAGAACTTCCAGTAACACCGATCTCTCTGTGTCATCAAAAGTCTGGTAATAAATGATTAAACTCATTGTTGCGTAGAAAATATGATAGTTTTAATACATATATGACCGATAAGTATTATTTTTAACAAGTAAATAAAAGCTGTTAGTCTTTCTCGATTTAATTATTTATATCTTCCAAATACATATTACTGCGACGCGAAACTTTTGTAAAAAATAACGCCGATTTCCTCCGAGTTTGCAATTTTTCACAATTGAATCTACGATGTGGCTATTTGCACCCATTCGTGGATCGTAGGTCGTGCTTCGTTTGTCGTGTGTCGAGCACACGGCAAACGAAGTACGACATACGACCCACGAATGGGTGCGAATAGCCACATCGATTTTTTTTACTTCAATTCCCGACTGGTTTGGGTTAAGAAATTTCATTATTGCTATCGGACCAATGTTTTTTCAGAATTGGTTTGTAAATAAATCTGTTGAGCGGTTCAAGGTTCCGGAGTTCGGATTCGCATAAAATGTTACGACTGAATTAGTTCAGCCGAAACATTTTCTGCGAGCTGCAGTAAAGTGAACTGCCAAATTCTGCAGACACATTTTCTGCGGATCGCAGTTAAGTGAAGTGCCGAATTCTGCAAATACTTTTTCTGCGGATCGCAGTAAAGTGAAGTGCCGAATTCTGCAAATACTTTTTCTGCGGATCGCAGTTAAATGAACTGCCAAATTCTGCAGACACATTTTCTGCGGATCGCCGTAAAGTGAAGTGCCGAATTCTGCAAATACTTTTTCTGCAGATCGCAGTTAAGTGAACTGCCAACTTCTGCAGACACATTTTCTGCGAATCGCAGTAAAGTGAACTGCCGAATTCTGCAAATACGTTTATTACGGATCGCAGTAAAGTAAACTGTCGAATGCTGCAGATACATTTTCTGCGGATCGCAGCGAACGTAACGGCTGAATCGTAGTACCGTTAAAAGGTTCAAATTTGATGGCCGTTTTTTTTTTGTTTCCCGAAAAAATGACAAGCGTGGAGTTTTTGGCCGTTACGATCACTACTGATTCGCAGAAAAATCCGAGAAAAATCCTTGGCTGCCGTCTGGACTCGACCTGGACCGTCAACTTGTAGGGGGTGGACGGTAGTCGCGGCGGATATTATGGGGCCTTTCCCTCCCAGCCGCACGGGCGCCGCCTACGTACTGGTTATCCAGGATCTGTTCACGAAATGGGTCGAGTGCGTCCCGCTTAAAAGGGCGACCGGGAAGAAAATTCGGGAAGTCGTGGAGGAGGTAGTTTTCTCGAGATGGGGGACCCCGGAGGTGATCCTCACCGATAATGGAACGGAATTCGTGAATAAAAGTCTGAAAGAGATGGCGAGCGAGTTGGGTATTCTCCACACCACAACCCCGCCATATCATCCACAGTCCAATCCCGTGGAACGCGTCAATCGGGTGCTTAAAGCCATGATCGTCTCTTATCTGGAGGGGGATCATCGTTCGTGTGACGCCCATCTCGCAGAATTCAGGTTTGCCTACAACACCGCCTATCACTCGGTGATCAAGTCCAGTCCCGCTTTCCTTAATTTCGGGAGAACGCCTAGGCCCCACCAACTTTACCGCAGACAGGCGGGGGAAAAAGAGGTGATCCCGCGAGACGTGACGGAATGGGCGGAGAAAATGAGGCGTCTGGAGGTACTGCGGGAGAGGGTTCCACATGATCTGGAAGAGGCATACTAGCGTCAGGCGCGACATTACAATAAAAATCGAAATCCGGTCCAATTCGAGGTTGGAGGTCAGGTCTTGAAGAGGCAACGAATCCTCTCAAACGCGTCGCAATACGTTGCCGCGAAGCTAGCCCAGAAATTTCACGGTCCTTTTACGGTATCGCGCGTAATCTCTCCCGCGGTCTACGAATTGACAGATGCTCGCGGGAATGTCATAAAGAAAACCTCTATTACTGACCTTAAACCTTTTCGTTCTTCTTCTTCTCCCGACTCTCTAGACTAATGGATTCATTCACGCCCACCCTGGAGATGCTCGAGGCGATGCTGGCAGACGCATTGCGGTTGCTGTGCTTGTACCGGGACAGCCCGGGCAACTGGGAAGCGCAGCGCTTGCGGGCGGAGCGAGGGGTATCCCTGCTCCAGGCGCACGAAGGCCCAGAGGTGGGAGAGTTGTTCCGGGGCTTCGTGCGGCTCCGTGCCGCCGCTCAAGCGCTGCTGGACGGGACTCCCTTCTACATCCTGCAGGCGCAGCGCTACCCGGGGGAGGAAAGTGCGGCAGACGCGCAGGAGGAAGAGGAGGCCGAGAAGTACGAGGACGGGGATGACGGCCAGATAGGGTTCGTGGACCCCTGGAATTTGAGCGCCGAGAAGCCCCAGAAGGCTCCGCCAAGACCCAAGCCCCAGGAGGGGCTTGGTTGCTTTAACTGTGGCCAGAAGGGTCATCGGTACGCCGACTGCCCGAAGGAGAAAGGGCAGAAAAAATTCTGTCGCATTTGCGGGAGGAGGGACTACACGGTCCGCACGGGCCCGACCTGCGGCCGGTTCTGGGAGAGCGAGGCGGGGATGGAGGACAGGGATCTGCGCCGTACGCGCCGAGGACGTCGCCAGTGACACTCCCGCTTAACCCGTTTTTTTTTCCTTTTTCCCCATCTATTTTCTATTTCTTTTTTCCCACCTTTCTCTGACACCCACTTTCTTTCTAATTCTCTTTTTTTTTATATTGTCTCCCGCGAAGGGCGAATTTTGATTTGTTTTTGGAGTGCGAAGCGCAAATTTATGTTTCTTTGTAAGCCGAAGGGCCGCTGATTTTTTTGTTGTTGTTTTGACGGGGAAAAAGAACCCCATGGAGGTTAGAGTGGGAGGACCCTGTGCGAGGGAAAGCTGAAGAGGAGGTGAAATAAAGGAAAAAAAAGAAAGAAAGGGAAGAACGGTACGCCCGAAAACATGAGTGTTTTATTTCGGCATGCTGGTGAAGGTCGGGATGTTGGTCGATAGGTCGGAGGCCTCACCGGATGTGCGCGTGCCACACAAGGAACATGGGACCGACGGGTACCGGAAGGAGCTCCTTAGGGGGTATCGTCGTTGGTCGCATTGTCCGTTATTGTGTTTTCTGTTCGTTTTTTTTTGTGTTGTTGTTTTGTGTTTTTTTCCCTGCTGGCCCGGCTGGCGAACTGCGGATCGGGCCGGACGGTCGATGCGGTTGTCGAGCGTTAGGAGGTGGACGAGTTCTCTTTCCAATTCTTTCGATCGAACCGTGCACTGGCGCCGGAAGACGAGGCCGTAACTCGACCGGGACGTTCGAGTCTGGGGGGGGGGAGCGTTGTAACACGGGAAACCTCCGTGGCGCCCAACCGCCGCTCTGCTCGCCCGCTCGACGACGCCTAGACCGATCCGCAGGGCCATAGGTAGCGCTTATTACCATCATTTATTTTGTTTTATTTATTTTTCCCGCTTCACGGGCCTTTTTGACGCTGACGCCGTCGCCGGGGCGAGCCCGGACGGAGAGATCTACGCGGGAGAGGGAGAGAGAGTGACAGCGACAACGCTAGGACCTCGCCGTCGCCTCGCCGTTGACCGCTCGGCGGTTCGAACCGCCCGCCACCGCCGCCGACGGAGAGACTGCCGCCGTCTAAGCCTCGCGCCACGCCAGCCAACTGTGGCGCGGGGGGATCTCGTCCGGGGAGATCGGACCGCCGCACGGCACGGCAGAGTTGGCCGCCTGCCTGCCGGCCAGCGCTACGAGACGGAGAGGGGGCCACTTGCCCGAGCGTGCGAGAGACGCAGCAGCGAGACACTTCCCGAGGAGCCGTCGAGCGTGTAGCAGAGCGAGCGAGCGAGCGACATCGGCGAAAGCATCGAGAAGACCGAGAGAGAGCCGAACGAGCGAGCACGAGCAACCAGCCGCTAACTACGCCTCCCGCGAGCGAGAGACACGTGCGGGATTTCCACGAGGAATACGGGTGAGCCTCGCCGCGAGGCGTCAGTGCCAATATTTATTGTTCGTTCCAACGGTTTTCCGTTCGTTATTTTTATTGTGCGTAACATCGCGCCCTCGTCGCCTTCGCGCGAGACGGCCGTGTCGACGGGGCTCGCGCATCCCGCGACGCTGAAGCCCTTGCACGGAAGCGCAAAATCTCGGCGACGAGCCCTCGAGGCTTTCTCGCCGAGATAAATTTTGCGAAAACCAGGGTCAGTGCCGGGTGCAGCGGGAGAGGCCTGATCGTCCGGGCGGTTCTGCGGGAAACTCGGGCGCGAGTTCGACCTCGCTAACGGTCGTTCGGTGGCGGGAAGTGAGCCGTCGCGCCGAGGATCTGAGAGTAATATCCTTTGTTTTCTTTTGTGCATCCCGCGACGTTAGCGTTAGAGTCAGTGTGCGAGGAGAAAAGCGGTGCGCGTTCGACAGCGTTAATAATTCTTTTGTTTGTACGTCTCATTCGCGAGTTTTCCCTGGCTTTATTTTCGATTCCTTCCGTTGGTATAATTGTGCAGTTTTGACCGGGGAAAACCGCGCGACCGCTATCTCTCCCGCCGCATGTGAGAGAGAGAGTGTGTGTGTATGTGGCGAGGGCCGCGGCGCGCGCGGTGGCTCGCGACCTTGCGAGGGCAGACCTCGTTGCCGAGCAATAGACCGGCGAAATTACGAGAAACGAAGGAGTGTTTCGTTTCGGCCAAACAGAATTGCGGGAGATCTTATTTGCATTATTTACGTTACCATTGTCCTGTTCTATTTAATAAACGTTTTTGTTAGCTCCCGCAAATTGACCGTTGTCCGGTTGTCTCGTTATTTATAAACCTCTCCGAGATCGTCGACACACTGTATCCCGCCACTCTACACGATTGACGGCTGCGGCTAGCCTGGCCAGAGCAGCCGGGTCCTGTCAGCACGCGAGTTCTTCCCGGCGCGAAATCGTATGGCGCCCGGGTAAAAAAAGGGGAGAGCACGTGGGACCTTGGCAGTTTGTGGGGCGGTTTAAAGTATTTGACCAAAAGCCCCTACAAATTTTTGTAGTGGCTTTTTTTTATAAAAAAAAGCCACTACGAGTCGTTGGTCGCGTTGTCCGTTATTGTGTTTTCTGTTCGTTTTTTTGTGTTTTTTTTTCTGCAGGCCCTGCTGGCGAACTGCGGATCGGGCCGGACGGTCGATGCGGTTGTCGAGCGTTAGGAGGTGGACGAGTTCTTTTTTCAATTCTTTCGAACGAACCGTGCACTGGCGCCGGAAGGCGAGGCCGTAACTCGACCGGGACGTTCGAGTATGGGGTGGGGGGGAGCGTTGTAACACGGGAAAACTTCGTGGCGCCCAACCACCGCTCTGCTCGCCCGCTCGACGACGCCTAGACCGATCCGCAGGGCCATAGGTAGCGCTTATTACCATTATTAATTTTGTTTTATTCATTTTTCCCGCTTCACGGGCCTTTTTGACGCTGACGCCGTCGCCGGGGCGAGCCCGGACGGAGAGATCTACGCGGGAGAGAGAGAGAGAGAGAGAGAGAGAGAGAGAGAGAGAGAGACGTTTATTTCGTGCCCTGGGGCGAGGCCCCCTAAAAGCACCGTGCATACAAACCATCGAGCATACATAGTAATAATCAATACAAACAGTGTACAGGCATCAGGAACTAAATTTACCTTAAATCTACCTTAAATCTACTCTATCCTAACCTACAGCTCAATCGGCAACAACAAAAACACACCCAACATACACACTCAATATAAGAACACACCAACAGCACGCAAAAACTTAAACTACCGACGCTCGTACTGCGCGCGAGCTTCGCTCAACAGGGACTCGAAAAATACCCTTTTGAATCCGGCGAGGGAAGTGCAGCGCCGGAACTCCACCGGCAGCGAGTTCCACAGGGCACACGCCGCAACTGTGAACGAGCGCTCATATAGCACTGTACGCGTGGAAGGAACGGCACAGTCAAGACTCTGGGGAGGGTTTCGCGTCACGCGCTCCGGAACACGCGCCGGTGTGTCGATGCGGCTCGAAAGGTACCGCGGTGCACCAAAAAACTTCAAACTAAACACAAACGCGCCCAAGAAATAACGCCGCCGTTCGAACACCTTTAGCCATCCCAAGCTCAAGTAGTAGGGAGTGACATGCTCCCTCCTACCCACGCCGAAAATAAAGCGCACACCGCGATTCAAGGCCCGCTGCAACATAAGGTCCAATTCGGCAGATGCATCCGTGTACAAGAGACAGCAATAATCAACGTGAGGCAGAACCAACGCAGAAACCAGCGATTTCCTCACTTCGAAGGGCAATCGATTTCGACACAACTTAAGCTGGTACACAATAGAGCTAATACGCCCGGAGACGCGCACAAATTGCTCCCGCCACGACAAAGTGTCCGTAAGAATCACGCCTAGACACTTAACCGACTTCTCGAACGGAATCACATCCTCTCCGACACACACTGGATCAAGTTGCCCATAATCCAGACTATTTATACCACGCGCGAAGCCTACAATCATCGCGCGCGTTTTCGAACTGTTTAGCCGAAGTCCACATGCACCAGCCCATCTCGATATTGCCGCGATATTGCGGTTTACACACGCGATTCCCTCCGCAAGCTTATCACGCGCACAGTGGCAATAAATTTGCAAATCATCCGCATAGAACCCGTAAGAGCAGCCGTCAATGGTGTCGCCGCAACCACGCAAGAATACCGTGAACAATAACGGCCCCAAGACAGATCCCTGCGGTACCCCAGAGCGCACATCGCCCCACTCCGACATATTTCCCTCACAGTCATACACCGCCTGCGATCTACCCAGTAGGTACGATGCGAACCACGCCAACGCTTCCGGCGCGAGGCCCATCTCACTCAGTTTACGCAGCAACAAATCATGCCTCACGCAGTCAAACGCCTTCGAAAAATCAAAGAACACAAAGATCGTTAGCATTCTCTCATCGCGCGCCCGCCGGGCATCATCCACAATTCTTAACAGAGCCGATTGCGTGCTATGAAATTTCCGAAAAGCCGACTGATACGGATCGTATAAATCTCGCAACAATAAATATCCCCTTAGCCGGTCCGACACGAGTCTCTCCAATAATTTCGACAACGCACAGAGAATCGAGATCGGCCGATAATCCGCCGCGCATGACGGCGACGCCGCCTTTGGTATAGGGCACACGAGCGCACGCTTCCACGAAACCGGAAAAACCGCAGTCGCCACCGAGCAATCGAACACGTGCAGCACGACATCCGCGATCGCCGGGAACGCAATGCGCAGCATACCCGCACTGACACCATCCACCCCAGTGGCATTCGACGTAAGCCGCGACAGAGCCTTGGACAGTTCCCGTGACGTGAATGCACTCAGACGGAAAAACTCCTCCTCATGCCCAGACTGCAGATCCGCGACCGCCGCCTCTCGAGGCCCAGCACCCGACATCCTTCCGTCCCCGGCGTCACGAGCGGCCTCTTCCACATCGGGCCCCCGCCCCGCAGCAAGAAAAGCCCGGTTCAGCACATTCAAGTCGACAGCAGGAACCGCCCTCGATTTCCCCGCGCCGAGCAGCCCCAGCTCCCGCACTTTGCCCCACGTCTCCGCGGAACTCTTGGCCTCGCGAAAACACGAGCGATAATATTGGTCCCTTGCCGCATCAACGAGTATTTGCACCCTGTTCCTCTCGACCACGAAACGCGCACGCAAATAGGGCTTAATTAATTTAAATTTGTCCGACGCTTTCCGGAGCCGATCACGCCGACGCATAAGCTCCAACAATTCAGGCGTCAACCACGGCGCAGCACGACGGCGAACTTTGACACTACGCACAGGAGCGTGCGCATCGAAGACGGCAGTAATACTCGTCGTCAGCAGCTGCACTTTCGTGTCCACCGATTCCGCCCGACGCACCAGCTCCCAGTCCCTGGCCGCAAGATCAGCGCAGACCGCATCCTCGTCAATCGCCCTCAAATTTCGGCACTTGAAAGTTATTGCAGCACGCACCGGCGCCTTGAGATCGTACTCGACGTAAATGAGGTCATGCGCAGATAAAAATGGAACAGGATACTGACCATACGACAGCACCCTCGACTGACTACTCGCAATACACAAGTCGATGCGCGTACTCGAAGTTGCCGTCTGATGCGTATCGCCATGAGGCACCAAAAACAGCCCATTGGATGCCACAAACTGCAACAAATGCTCCTTATCGTAGGTGCTCACATTAAGATCGGCATTGAAGTCCCCAAGAATGAGCGCGTGCCGGTACATCGGTAAGATCTCCACGAACCGATCCTCAAAGACACTCAACCGCCCGACGTGTAGCGGCCGATAAACCACGCCAAGCAACAGCGAGGAGGCACACGGAAGTTTAAGCTCGACGATCACAAACTCCGGCAGCCCGCAATACACCGACGGCGACGATGCAAGCACAGACGCACGCACTCCCTCCTGCACATAGACGCCGACTCCACCCCCTCTGACACCAACCCTATCACGCCTCAATAACGAGTAACCGGGCAATTCGACGATTGCGTCGGAAATCTCAGGCCTCAGCCACGTCTCCGACATGCAAATAACGGTGAACGGATTTTTCCTAAAGTGCTCTGTGAACTCGTCAAAATGTGGGAAAAGTGACTGGCAATTTACATGGCACACAGAAACACGCCGCGACTCCGAAGTCCTACACGCACTAGCCATAATCGACCAGGCGCGCCTTTTCCGCGATCCTCCTCCGCAGGATCGGACAGTCGACTCCGTTCGTTGCCATATGATCGCGTTCGTCTAGCCGGGCCGATTCGCAATTGTAGCAAAACGGCCGCTCCTCCGACCGACAGTCCCGCGTACGGTGACCTCCAGCGCAGTAGCCGCAATGCACGTCATTGCGGCACTCCGTCGCAATATGCCCGAAGTTGAGACACTTGAAGCATTGCAACACCCTGACATGATCCGCCAAACGACAGGCTGACCACCCGAGCGATACTTCCGGCAGGCCAATGAGATGCTTCCGATTCTCCGCCGACATCTCGACAACGCAGCGCGTGAACCGCCCTCGCGGCGGGTACACGTAAATAATTCTCGTGTCCTGCACATCACGTCCCGCCAAATTCAATGCAACCAGATTCGCGAGAATAGTCTCGCGACTCATATCCGCAGGAACGCCGTGTAGCAACATTCTCGGTTTCAGCGTTATATCCTCCCGTACAGTCAGCCCAGCCTCGCGTAGGCTGTCGAGATTTCTCAACCGCCCCAAATCACCCTCTGCAGCGTGCACGCGGAGACCGTTATTTCGCACGCGCGACATCCTCGAGACTTTGATTCCGAGGGCAACCGGGTTGACCGATCGATGAAGGGCCTGCCTCGTTGCGTCCGCCGTCGCGAAACGCGCCGCATTCGCAGCGGCCGGCTCGATTATCACTCGCTTCGATGTAGCCTTAGGCACTACGAGCGGAGGCCCGCGAGCAAGCCGCAGCACCTCCGAGTTTGCCATCCCAGGCCCCGCAACAGCCGCCGCGTAACTACGTACCGGCTCGCCCACCACCTCGTCCGCAGCGCGATCACGATTTCTTGCATCAAATAAGTCACGACAGGCAGAGATCGCCTCCAACTTCGCCAGCACCTGCAGATACGCTGACGAGAGCGCGTGGAACTGCCCATTGTACACCATCAGCGCCGCATCGACCTTCTTTCGCCGCTCCACAGACTCCCTGCTAGAGAGCAATACGCTAGCAATGACACTCCTGGCATCCGCCAATTCGCGCCCCATTCCCCCGACATCCTCACGCGTAAACGGGAGACCGCTCAAAAGGCCAGCCCCCGGCGAACCAGGCACCAGCGTACTCCTACGCCCATCCGTCCCCCGCTCCCCCGGGATCTGCATCTCAAAAGCCTCGCTAAAACTGTCGGATCCGCCGCTCCCGGACTCCGTCGAGCCCCGGCGAGGCAGACCGCTGGTGTGCGGCTCATTGTCCATCTCGACGGCAGCGCACAGTCACCAGGACGACACGCGTAACGAGTCAATCCGTCGGCACATACATAACACCACCGAAATATAATCGAGCATTCAAGCGTATACACCGCACACGTGAATCGGAGCCCGCGCACGAAGTAAACAAACCGCGCGCTCGCACGATAACAGCCGAGCACGCCCGACCGCGCGCCCCACGGCTAACCGTATCACACTTGCGAAAACTCACAAACAGTTCTTCACGGATTACTCAGCGCATACACCCAAATCATCCACACCCAATGCACCAATAGAGAGCCCACAGCTTCCTCAAACCACCGACACAACTCACACCCCCAGCCCCAGTCGGTGACACCGAGAAATTGCGAAAAACCACGGACGAAAATATAGCGCGTATAACGCCTACGACGTACGACGTACTACTCGTAGGCGTAGGAGAGGGAGAGAGAGAGAGCGACAACGCTAGGACCTCGCCGTGGCCTCGCCGCTGCGCCGCTGAGCGCTCGGCGGTTCGAACCGCCTGCCACCGCCGCCGACGGAGAGACCGCCGCCGTCTAAGCCACGCGCCACGCCAGCCAACTGTGGCGCGGGGGGATCTCGTCTGGGGAGATTGGACCGCTGCACGGCACGGCAGAGTTGGCCGCCTGCCTGCCGGCTAGCGCTACGAGACGGAGAGGGGCCCACTTGCCCGAGCGTGCGAGAGACGAGCGAGCGAGCGACATCGGCGAAAACATCGACAGGATCGAGAGGGACGAACGAGCGTGCACGAGCAACCAGCCGCTACCTGCGCCTCCCGCGAGACACGTGCGATTTTTCCACGAGGAATACGGGTGAGCCTCGCCGCGAGGCGTCAGTGCCAATCTTTATTGTTTTGTTTCAACGGTTTTCCCTTTGTTTTTTTATTGTGCGCAACATCGCGCCCTCGTCGCCTTCGCGCGAGACGGCCGTGTCGACGGGGCTCTAGCGAGCATCCCGCGACGCTGAAGCCCTTGCACGCGAGCGCAAAATCTCGGCGACGAGCCCTCGAGGCTTTCGCGCCGAGATAAATTTTACGAAAACGAGGGTCAGCGCCGGGTGCAGCGGGAGAGGCCTGATCGTCCGGGCGGTCCTGCGGGAAACTCGGGCGCGAGTTCGACCTCGCTAACGGTCGTTCGGTCGCGGGAAGTGAGCCGTCGCGCTGAGGATCTGAGAGTAATATCTTTTGTTTTTTTTGTGCATCCCGCGACGTAAGCGTTAGAGTCAGTGTGCGATCAGAGAAGCGGTGCGCGTTCGACAGCTTTAATAATTCTTTTGTTTGTACGTCTCATTCGCGAGTTTTCCCTGGCTTTATTTTCGAGTCCTTCCGTCGTTATAATTGTGCAGTTTTGACGGGGGAAAAACCGCGCGACCGCTATCTCTCCCGCCGCGTGTGAGAGAGAGTGTGTGTGTGTGTGTGGCGAGGGCCGCGGCGCGCGCGGTGGCTCGCGACCTTGCGAGGGCAGACCTTGTTGCTGAGCAATAGACCGGCGAAATTACGAGGAACGAAGGAGTGTTTCGTTTCGGCCAAACTGAATTGCGGGAGATCTTATTTGCATTATTTACGTTACCATTGTCCTGTTCTATTTAATAAACGTTTTTGTTAGCCCCCGCAGATTGACCGTTGTCCGGTTGTCACGTTATTTATAAACCTCTCCGAGATCGCCGACTCACTGTATCCCGCCACTCTACACGATTGACGGCTGCGGCTAGCCTGGCCAGAGCAGCCGGGTCCTGTCAGCACGCGAGTTCTTCCCGGCGCCAAAGCGCCTGGCGCCCGGGTAAAAAAAGGGGAGAGCTCGTGGGACCTTGGCAGTTTGTGGGCGGTTTAAAGTATTTGACCAAAATCCACTACAAATTTTTACAACAATTGTAACGAGTCCCTGCCTACTACCTATTTTTTCCTATTTCCTCGACTCTCCGTACCTCTGACCCACGGGCCTGCATGCCTTATTTATCGCTTCCTGTCCCGCGGCTCCGCTCTACGCTACGCACCACATCTCCAGAGCCCCTAAAACGCAGCTATTATCACCTGCATCCTAATACCGCCACTTGCGTGGCCTACGTGACTTTTCCCAAATTCCTTTCCTCTGACTCTTTTATCGCCAGTTTCCCATGCACGCTGCACCTAACTAAACAACCGCCTTTTCCTTGAATCCAGCCACACAAGTGTCCGACTCCCGCCGAAGCTTCCAGACTCCTCTCAAATTCTTATCCACGTCCCTTTTTTATCGCCTGTTTCCCACGCACGCCTCGCCTAGTCAGCCATGCGCCTTTCCAGGAAACCAGCCACACGTGCGCCGTTTTCCCACCGAACTTTCTGGACTCTTCTCCCAAAATTCCTCCCCACCAATACTATTTTCCCACAGCTCGATCCTTTATAAACACTTCCCGCGATGCGCTCAACAGTCATTAACTCCGTCACTCTGCCCGAATGCAGAACTAGCATTGTATCTTCACTACGTGTCAACCGCGTTTAATCAGCCACTACCACGCTTCGTAGCCGAGCTGGCCCATCGAATTGTGTAAGAAATTAATTAAATAAAGAACATTTTATCACAATATACTTTATACAGCGCCGGCATCAACGTCACTCCTCGGTAATCTTCCGCTTTCCTTCCCACTCCTTTCTTCACTATCGGTGCTATAATCCCCTCCCTCCATCCCTGCGGCCACCCATCTCCCCTTCCACCCTCTTTTCTTCGCCTCCTCCTCCTATCCTTCCTCTTCTAATACCATCCTCTCTTTTTTATCTTATTTCTGTTTCTCCTTATTTCCAACTTGCTTTCTCTTATACTTTTTAGTTTTTCCAATTTCATGTTTTTAGCCTCTACTTCTTATTTCGCTTTATGCTTTCAACTTTTACTTTCGAATTTAACTTCAGTTTTTCATTTGCATTTTACTTTCAATTGTTACTTTCAATTTTTTATTCTTAATATCAATTTTTTTGCTTGGGGGCTTCCGTTTCCGCTTGCGAATGGAGTAGACGCATGTGAGGTGGGGTGTGGAATTTTGAGGTGAAGAGAAGGGTTGGGAGGGAGATGGTGGTGAGGAAGAGGTAGCAGGGGAAGAAGGAAAGGGCTGGGATGAGCGGTAGATAAAAGGTTTGGAGAGTCGGTGGGTGAGTGAAGGGATAAAGGGAGAATTAAGGTAGGAAAAGAGGTTAGGAAAAAGCATGGTCGACGAAGTGGTGGTGGGGAAGCGGGAGAGGACCAGGGAAAGTGGAGACAGGCACGGAGAAAGTTGGAAGCAGGAGGTAGAAATAGGTAGGACAGAAGATAAACAAGGGTCGGTAAGATAGAGCGCGGTAGAAAGAAATGGTATGGGAGATAAGGAAGGCACGGCAGAGTAGAGCGCGGACGAGGATAAGTGGGAAAGAAGAAGCATGAAAGGAGTGAGACGAAGATGTGGAAGAGGCAAGAGGGGAAGTGGAGACAGCAGGCATGAGAGAGGTAAGGAAAACGGGAGGGCCAGGTGGAACAAGGCGGGGGAAAAGAGACAGACGGAAATAGTGAGGGAGAGCGGCAGAAGTAGGCGGCGGCTAGTACGAATGAGGTGGAGATGGTGGGGAAAGTAAGAACGAAGAAGGTGAGAAAATGGCATGGGAAAGTAATTGTCGAAAGGAGAGGTAAGGAAGACCGGACGAAGCAAGAAAGAAGAAAGGGAAAATGAAGAGAGAGCCTGGATAAAGTTGAAAGGGTAAAGTAGAGAGAAGACTGGCGAAGGCGACGAAGAGGAATAGAGAGGGGGACATAGAGGGAATAGAAACGGGGGTAATAGTAAGGACAGCAGGTGGATATACGGAATGGATGAGGTAGGGAGAGATGAAAGGAATGGAGTGAAAGAGAGGAAACGGAATTCGGTGGAGAGAGACAGAGAAGAAAGTGAGGAGAGGAGCCGCGACGTGGAGAGAGACGTGGCGCTTAGAGGGGAGAGCGGGAGTGCGAGCGAGAGACGAATGTGCGAGCGGGCGAGAGATGCCAGCGGGCGAGAGAGGCTAGCGGGCGAGAGAGGTGAGCGGCGAACGATCGGGAGGAGAGTGTGGCGTGCGGTGGAGTGTGTGTGTGTGTGTGTGTGTGCGTGTGTGTGTGGGCGAGCGAGAAAGTAAGAGAGGAATGAGGCGGCGTATAGGTACGAGTGTAAGTAAAGGAGGACGTGGACGGAGAGAGAGAGAGAGAGTGAGAGAGGGACAAGGAGAGAGCGAAGATTGTAACCGAAAGAGAATACAGGAGAGGATGAACTGAGATCGTAGGCGACGAAGAGGAGAGAGGAAATGGGTAAGAATGCGAGGGAAGAAGCGGTATGGAGGAATGAGTGAGAAAAGCGGACCGTGAGAATGTGAGTGCAGAGAAAAATGTGGTATAGTGGAGAGTGGACGAAGTGGAGAAAGGAGAAAGAGGGGGAAGTTGTAGAGAACGGGAGGTTGTAAGAGAAATTGTTAACGGCGAAGGAAATAGAAAAAGGAGGATGTAAAGAAGTATGTAACAAGGAGTCAACATTGTAAAAAAACGTGCAACCCTGCGGGGAGTCAATAAAGTCTTACATACTGTTACCGCGCTCGCGAGTTACGAGCCTGTAGCCGGGCTGGCTACAAAAATCCCCATCAGCTAGTTTTTTCCTTTAGTGTTCGGGGCACCATCCACGCTCTCAGCGTGGCCCAGCTGCAAAGTTGTTAAAATTAAAACGGAGACGAGAAGCTGGCCGGCTAGCCACAGCCTGCACAACGGAAGAGGGGCGGTCCGGGGAACCCGGGAAGGAAATATTCGGTCTGGCTCGATTTTACAAAAAAAAAACAATTACGCGACTCAGAAATATCCAAATACGTTTGGGCACAAAAAAGCAATTTATTTTCCAACATAATGCTCTGAATTTGTCGCGATACAAAAAAACGGCGCCCTACTAAAATCGGGCAACTGTTACTTAATTCGCCGTTCCCGATTTCCTACCCGGCACGAGCAAATAAAAATATTACAAAACCAAAAATGATTTTAAAACGTGACCGCGAACTAAATTCCGTGACCGGGGACGAAGCCCCGCGCGACAAAGGCCCTACTACGGTCGACCGCTCGACCGACGCAATATACAAAAAAAACAACACGACACAAACCACGACAAAAACCGAATAAAAAATAAACGACACTGAAATTCGCATGCATCCGGAATGGCCGCGCAAAGGCCGGCAGCCTCGGGCGCGTGCGACCGATCGCCTGTCGTATCACGAGGCGGCGACAGAAGGTCGCCCGTGAAAACTCTCCAACGCACCCGCGATCGCTCGCACGCACACTTTTCCCGGGGTTTGTTCCGCCCCGGTACGCTTACCACAACGGTGACGATCGTCCGCCCTTGAGAGCGACCACTCACGAGCCGAGGGCACTCTCACCGCGATCTCGGGAAAAAATATGTCGCGCACACTATACGGGTCCTACCGCAATTAAGCCCGCACGCGACGGATACCCCGCGGTCGTTGGGCGGCCGCGAAAAACCAACACCCGCGCACCCAGAGACTGTCACACAAAATCTGTCGGAAACCTCCGAGAGGGACCCTACCCCCAAGTTCCTCGCCACGTAAATCCTAAAGTCCTGGAGAAGTCTTGGCCTCTGTCTCTGCGACGTCGACACCAACCTCGCGTTTCACCGGCTAAGCGAACAATGCCGTGTCGCGACGCGCTCGACTCCCCGCCCCCTTCCCGTCCATCGCCTGAAATTCCGCAAATTCGCGCGAACTACCGGTCGCGTAATACGACACGCGGAACGACGACGCTGTCGACGCGCGGGGGGCGGTTCCGCGCGCGAATTTTGGATCGGCAACGCGAGGTGGCTGCGACGCTTACCCTGTATAAAAATAAGGGGCTCACCCGCAATTGCCGAAAACCTCGGGAAAAAGAAAGAAACCCGCGAGGAATTCGGCGACGCACTAATTAATTAATTCTACGCAAAGCGCCAAACAAGCACGCGGCCGAGCAGCAGTAGCCCACCGCGGTGGGGGAAACGACGACGGCGGCGAGGTGCGAAGTCTCGCGCGACAGTAGCTGATCGGCGGCTGCTCGCAGGCGGCCGTAGGGCTCCCCGCTCCCCGTCTTCCTCCCAGCAGTGGCTCGTCGCTGGCTCTTCGCGAGCGACAGGGTTTCTCCGTCTCTCTCTCTCTCGTGGCAGCGGCGTAACCCGGGAATTCTGAACTCCCGGGGAATCGGTGACAGTAGCCAACGGCTCTCTCCCTCTCGTCTCGGTGCATCTCGTCAGCGTCGGGGTACATTAAAAAAACAATTAAAAAAACAGTCGAATCAGTAGGTCTTTTGTCCGTTCGGTGAGAGTGCCCCGGAAGGACTGTTCGTCGGGTGGCCCGCGAGGTCGGCGACCGGCGCAAAGAAGGCCGTACTATAGTGCCCTTTTTGTAACGCCCGCAAAAAGCGCGTTACAATACTGTAGTGGCTTTTAGTTCTACGATCCCCAAACCGCCCACAAATCGCCAAGGTCCTTCGAGTTCTTCCCTTTTACCCAGGGCGCCAGGCGCTTTCGCGCCGGGAAGAACTCGCGCGTTGTCAGGACCCGGCTGCTCTGGCCAGGCTAGCCGCAGCCGTCAATTCTGTAGAGTGGCGGGATGCGAAGAGTTGACGATCTCGGAGAGGACAAGAAATAAGGTGACAACCGAACAACGGTCAATCTGCGGGAGCTCACAAAACCGTTTATTAAACAAGACAAATTAATAGTGACGAAAATAATTCAAGTATAGTCTCCCGCAATGCTGTCTAACCGAAACGAAACACTTCTTCGTTTCTCTCAGTTTCGCCGGTCTACCGCTCGCCAACAAAATTCTCCCTCGCAAGGTCGCGAGCCACCGCGCGCGACGCGGCCCTCGCCACACACACACTCACACACACACGCACACACGCTCTCACACGCGGCGGGAGGGATAGCGGTCGCGTGGTTTTCCCCGGTCTGACTGCGCGGTTACAACGGCGGAATGACTCGAAAAATAAAGCCGGGGAAAAACCCGTGAAAAAAAACAATTGCAAAGGAACTATTTACAAGAAATGAAATTACAAACAATAAAATGATTACACCTGTCGATCGCGCACCGCTTCTCTCCTCGCACACTGACTCGAATATTATCGTCGCGGGATGCACAAAAAAAACAAATGAATTTACGCTCTGATCCTCGGCGCGACGGCTCACTTCCCGCGACCGAACGACCGTTAGCGAGGTCGAACTCGCGCCCGAGTTTCCCGCAGGACCGCCCGGGCGATCGGGCCTCTCCCGCTGCACCCGGCGCTGGCCCTTGTTTTCGTGGATTTTATCTCGGCGCGAAGGCCTCGAGGGCTCGTCGCCGAGATTTTGCGCTCGCGTGCACGGGCTACAGCGACGCGGGATGCTCGCGAGAGCCCCGTCTACACGGCCGTCTCGCGCGAAGGCGACGAGGGCGCGATGTCACGCGCAACAAAATAACAAACGGAAAATAAAGAAAAGCACTGACGCCTCGCGGCGAGGCTCACCGTAACCCTCGTGGAAAAATCCCCACGTGTCTCTCGTTCGCGGGAGGCGTCGTTCGCGGCGGGATGGACGTGCTCGCTCTCTCGTTTCTCTTCGTCTCCTCGGTGTACTCGTCGTTGTCGCTCGCTCGCTCGCACGCTCTGCTTCTCGCTCGACGGCTCCTCGGGAAGTGCCTCGATGTTGCCTCTCTCGCACGCTCGGGCAAGTGGCCCCCTCTCCGTCTCGTAGCGCTCTCCGGCAGGCAGGCGGCCAACTCTGCCGTGCCGTGCAGCGGTCCGGTCTCCCCAGGCGAGATTTCCCCGCGCCACAGTTGGCTGGCGTGGCGCGAGACTTGGACGGCGGCGGTCTCTCCGTCTGCGGCGGTGGCGGGCGATTCGAACCGCCGAGCGGTCAGCGGCGCAGCGGCGAGGCGACGGCGAGGCGGCGGCGAGGTCCCAGCGTTGTCGCTCCCTCTCTATCTCCCTCTCCCGCGTAGATCGTCGTCAGAGCTCGCCCCGACGACGGCGTCAGCGCCAAGACGGCCCGTGAAGATGGAAGGATAAATAAAAAAAAATAAAGAAAAGAATTAATAATTGTTATAGCGCTACCTATGGCCCTGCGGATCGGTCTAGGCGTCGTCGAGCGGGAGAGCAAAGCGGCGGTTGAACGCCACGGAGTTTTCCCGTGTTACAATACATACATACAATTTTTTACTTTTTAATTTTTGTTTTTAATTTTTAATTTCAATTTTTAATTTCAATTAGTAATTTCAATTTTTAATTTCAATTTTTAATTTCAATTTTTAATTTCAATTCTTAATTTCAATTTTTAATTTCAATTTGTAATTTCAATTTTTAATTCCAATTTGTAATTTCAATTTTTAATTCCAATTTTTAATTTCAATTTTTAATTTCAATTTTTAATTTCAATTTTTAATTTCAATTTTTAGGAGACTTCCGTTTCCGGTGCGAGTGAGTGAGGACGAGTGTGAGCGAGAGTGAGAGAAAAACACGGAAAAAAGGAGAAGAGCGGAGGCAGTGGTGAGAAGAGTGGGAGTGATAGTAAGGAGAGAGAATAAAGAGAACGGAGAGATAAAATAAGAGGGTTCGGGGAGTAGAACGGGTTAGGGATAAAGGAAAACAGAAGGCGAAAGAGGTTAGGGAAGACAGCTGACGAGGGGTAAGGGGGCTGAGGGGAGGAACAGCAGCGAAAGGAGCAAGGAGCGAGACGGCGAGAAAGACGGGTAGGTGGCGCCATCGGACGGGCGAAGGCAGAGGCGCGTAGGACGGGTGAGCGCGGCAGCATACGGGAAGAGGGAGGGGAGCCAAGGTGGGGGAACACGGCGAAGCGAGTAAGGAAACCAGGAGAGCGGGCGGATACAGTGGTGGTGGGGGGACAGAGGGGAGCGGGCGGTGGCAGCGACGGGCGAGAGCGTGGATAGAAAAGAACAAGGGAGGGAAATATAAGAGCGAGACGCGAGATAGAACAAGCAAATAAAATAAAATAAAATAAAATTAAATTAAATTCAATAAAATTAAGTAAAATTAAATCAAATTAAATTAAATTAAAGTAAATGAAAATAAATGGAAAAATAGATAGGAATAAGTAAACAAAATTGAATAAAATAGAAGAAAATAAAATAAAAATAAATAAATAAAATAAAAGTAAAATAAATAAAGAAGAACAATAGGAAAATAGAAAGGGAGAGAGACAGAGATGCCAGGCGCAGAGGGTACGGGGGAAGGGAAGAAGGAGGAGGAGGACTTAATAGACTGGGGGGATGGGAGAGAGGAAGCGGCGAAAAAGAGAGGTAGGAAATCGAACGTGGAAAGGTTAGGGAGGGAGAGAAGTGCAAGTGTAGGAAATATGGAAAGCGTGACAGATTTGTGGAAAAGAAAAAGAGAGGAAGAGGAGGGGGAAGGTACAGGGGAGGAGGGCGAAGAGAAAAGGGCATTCCAAAAAAGTAGGAAAACACAAAGGTCGCCAAAAGAGCGGGAAGACGGGGGGGGGAAGCGAGGCTGGAGAAAAGAGTAGAAGAGATGGAAAAGGTGTTGAGAAAGGTAAAAGAGGAGCTGATAGCGGTGAAGGGGGAGGGGAGAGAGAAGGACGGGGGGGCAAGGGGGGATATACAAAAGCTGAGGGAGGAACTGAAGGAGGGGGAGAGGAGGTGGAAGTAGCAGAAAGAGAGCTTAGAGAAAAGAATAGAGGAAATGGAGAGAGCCGAAGAAGAGAGAAATAGGAGAGTGGAAGAAATGCAAGGAAGAATAATGGAACTAGAGAGGGAGAGGGAAAGAAAAGAAAAGACCGGTGGGGGGGATAGCGGAGTAATGGCGGAAGAAAATAAGGGGGGGGGGAGAGAGAGGAGATGGAAAAGAGGATAAAGGAGCTAGAATGGAAGATAGAAACGAAAGAAAGGGAGAGAAAGAGAAACAGTATAATAATCAAGGGAGTGGCAGCGCAAGGGCAGGCAAGGTGGACGGTGATGAGACTGATGGAGAGGATAGGGGCGCAGGTGAGGATAGGGGACGTAAAGGAGATAGGAAGAGGGAGGGAGACGGCGATTGAGGTAAAGTTGGAGAGCTTAGAAGAAAAAAAAGAGGTGATGAGGAGGAGAAAGAACATAGGAGACAGGAGAATAAGGGTGGAAGATGATCTGACCTGGGAGGAGAAGAGGACGCAATGGCGGCTAAGCGAACTAGGAGAAGAGGAAGTGGCGAGAGGGAAAGACATAAGGATCGGACACGGGAAGATAAGGATTGACGGGACGTGGTGGTATTGGGACGAAAGAGAGGAAACGCTGAAGGACGGGAGGGGAAGGGATATGACCAGGAGACGAAGAGAAGAGGAAAGAGGAAGGGAGATAGAGATAGTAAGAATAGAAGAGAGCGAGGGGGGACAGAAGGAAGACCGGGCAAAAAACGGAGGAGGCAGGTAAAGGAGGAGAAGGGGAGAAGAGGGGAGAGGCGACAAGAGGGGTGGGGGCGGAGAGAAAGAGGAAGAGAGGAAAAAAGGTGGAAAATCGGGTTCTGGAACGTGCACGGAGTAATGAATAAAGATAAGGAGTTTTTCAAAGGGATAGAGGAGTGGGAGGTAGTAGTGATGATGGAGACATGGATAGAGGAAAAACAATGGGAAAGGGTAAGGGCCAGATTGCCGAGGGGGTACAAATGGACGACGCAGTGGGCGAGGAAGGAGAAGAAGAAAGGGAGAGGGATAGGAGGAATGATGATAGGGGTAAGGGAAGAGATGGGAATGGAGGAAGATGAAGAGAGGCAAAAGGAGGAAGAAGGGCTGATGGTAAGGAAAGTGATGGCAGGGGGGGAGGAATGGATAGTGGTAGCGGTATACGTAAACGGAGATATGGAAAGAAAGATAGAAGCGATGAGAGGGTGGATGGAAGTGCAAAGGAAGGAAGGAAAGATAATAATAGGGGGGATTTCAACGCGTGGGTTGGGGAAAAAGGGGGAAGAGTAAGAGGGGAAGAAGAGGAGGAGGGAGGACGAAGGTCGAAGCACAAGAGGGTAAACGGGGAGGGAAAAAAGCTAGTCAAACTAATAGAGGAAGAGGGATGGGAGATTTTTAACGGAAACATAAAGGGGGATGAGGAAGGAGAATACACGTTCACAGGAGGAAAAAGCGCGACTGTGATAGATTATGTACTGGGGGACGAGAACACGAGGGAAGGAATAGAGAGGATGGAGGTAGGGGACCGCGTGGATTCGGATCACCACCCGTTGGTGGTCACGATAAAGAGGGGCAGAGAGGAGAGAAAGAAAGAGGAGAAAAGGGAAAGGAAGATAGGAAGCGGGAAGTGGTCGGAGGAGATGAAAGGGGAGTACAGGAGAAGGACGGAAAGGATGGAAGTAGAGGGGAAGGATGTAGAGGAGGTGGTAAGGAAGGCGGAGGAGAAAATGAAAAAAGAGATGAAAGAGAGTGAAGAAGCGAGGGGCAAGGAAAGGAAGGTAAGAAAAGAGGGATGGTGGGACGAGGAATGTAGAGAGAAGAAAAAGGAGGTGAGGAAGGAGCTAAGAAAATGGAGAAAAAGGAAGATTACGAAGGAGGAGTACAAGGAAAAGAAGAAAGAATACGAGGAAATGGGGGAAAGGAAAAAAGAGGAGGAGAGGGAGAGATTGATAAGAGAAGTGGCGGAAGCAAGAACGGAGAATCAGGTGTGGGAGATAGTGAATAGAGGGAGGAGGAACAGGAAAAGAGTGAACGAAGCGATTGGGAGCGAGGAGTGGAAGGAGTATTTTATGGAGCTACAGGGAGGGGTAGGGGAGGAAGTGCGGACAGGAGTAGAGGTACCGAAAAGAGAAGGGGAAGAGGAGGAAATAAGCATAGAGGAGATTAGGAGAACGATAGGAAAGCTGAGAGAAGAAAAGGCGATGGGGGTGGACGGGATACCGAATGAGGCGTGGAAATGGGGTGGGGGAGGAACAGAGCGGATGGCACACGAGATATGTGGGAGCGTATGGAGAGGGGAAGGCTGGCCGCAACAGTGGAAAGAGGGAATAATTGCGCCGATAGTAAAAAAAAGGAGAAAGGAGCAGGGTGGGAGATTATAGGGGAGTGACGCTGATGCCGTCAACGTACAAAATATATACGACGATACTGGCAAAGAGGCTCGAGGAGGAGGTGGAGGAAAAGGGAATGATTCCACCGAATCAAACAGGATTCAGAAGAGGAGTAGGGACGATTGACAACATATACGTATTGAACTATATAGTAAATAGGCAGGTGGCAAGGAAGAACGGGAAATTGATAGCGACGTTTGTGGATTTAAAGGCGGCTTTTGACTCGGTAGATAGGAAGGTACTATGGGAGGCACTAGAAAGGAGAGGAGTGAGGAAAGGGCTAAGGGAAAGAATAGAAGAGGTATACGGGGAAACGATAAGCAGAGTGAAGGTCGGAGACAAGGTGGGAGAGGAGTTTTGGACAGCGAGAGGAGTAAGGCAGGGATGCCCGCTAAGCCCGATACTGTTTAACTTACTGACGGCGGACATGGAGGAGGAGTTGAGTAAAGGAAGGTGGGGGGGGGTGAGGGTAGGCGGGAGACGGATCTGCACACTGGCGTACGCGGACGATGTGGTAATTTTGGCGGAGAGAGAAGAGGAAATGGAGAGTATGCTAAGAAGGCTGGAGGGGTATTTTGAGAAAAGAAGGCTGGAGGTGAATGTGGGAAAGACGAAGGTTATGAGATTCAGGAAAGGGGGAGGGAGAAGTAAGAAAGTAGGGTGGAGATGGAAAGGAAAGAAGCTGGAGGAAGTGGAGGAGTTTAAATACTTGGGATACGTGTTCAAGAAGAACGGAAAGCAGGGAGCGCATGTAAAGGAAAGGGCGAGGAAAGCAGCAGCGGTGATGAGGCAAGCGTGGGGAATAGGAAAGAGAAAGTTCGGGAGAGACTGGAGCAGAAGGATGTGGTTGTTTGACACACTGGTGTGGGCGGTTATGGGATATGGGGCGGAAATCTGGGGATGGGAAGAGAGAAAGGAGGTAGAAGCGATACAGGAGAGGTACATAAGGTGGTCGCTGGGGGTGGACTGGAGGACGCCGGGGTACATGGTGAGAGAGGAGGTGAAGAGAGATAAGATTAGGGTAAGAGCAGGGCGGAGAGCGTGGAGGTACGAGGAGAAGCTGAAGAGAGGAGAGGGAAGTGAGCTGGCAAGGGAATGCATGGAGGAAATGAAAGAGGGGGAAAGAAGGGAAGAAAAGAACGAATCGAGCTGGGAAAAAGAGAGGAAGGAATTCAGGGAAAGTAGGGGGGGAGGAGGAGAGGAAAAGGTGTACGAGGAAATGGAGAAAGAAGATAGGAGAAGACAGGAAGAGGAAAGAGAGGAGAAAATAAGAAGGTCTAGGTACAACAAGTGGTATAGGGAGATACGAGTGGAGGGGGTACCCAGGTACCTGAAGGAAGGATGGAAAGAGGAAAGGTATAGAAGAATAGCAAGGTATAGGATGGGAAATGAGATGAAAGAGGGGAGATACTGGGAGGAAGAGGAAGGGAGGAGGTGTAGAGTATGTGGGAAGGAAGAGGAAACCTGGGAGCACGTGCTGGAGAGGTGTGGGGGAGAGGAAGAAGAAGGGAGCGGGATAGTAGAAAAAGTGAAGGAGATACTGCATGAAGGAGGGGGAGGGGAGAAGTGGATGAAGGACCTGGAGAGGAAAAGAGAAAAGAGGGAAAAGGATGAAGAGAATGAAAGAAGGAATGGAGAGAATGAAACGGAAACGGAAGGCGAAAGCGGAGAGAGAGAGAGCGATGAAGGGCGCGAGAGGGGTCGGGCGAGCGTGCGAGCGGGCGAGCGAGCGAAAGAGCGTGCGAGAGAAAGGAAGGAGAGAAGGAAAACGGAAAATGTATATAAAAAATAAAAATAAAATAAAATAAAATAGGCTAAGAGGAAGGATGGAATAAAGTAAGATAGGATAAGGAGTAGATTAAGGTAATATAAGACATAGATTAAGAGAGGAAATGTAATAGAATAAGGTAGGATAAGAACATAGAATATAAGAGAATTGTAAGGATGGAGGAAACGGAGGTCTTGTAAACCCTACGGGGAAACAATAAACACATACATACATACATAATTTCAATTTTTAGTTTCAATTTTTAATTACAATTTTTAATTTCAATTTTTAATTTCAATTTTTAATTTCAATTTTTAATTTCAATTTTTAATTTCAATTTTTAATTTCAATTTTTAATTTCAATTTTTAATTTCAATTTTTAATTTCAATTTTTAATTTCAATTTTTAATTTCAATTTTTAATTTCAATTTTTAATTTCAATTTTTAATTTCAATTTTTAATTTCAATTTTTAATTTCAATTTTTAATTTCAATTTTTAATTTCAATTTTTAATTTCAATTTTTAATTTCAATTTTTTATCGGGGCGCTACGTGGGTATAAAAAACAAACACGGTTTATGGCAAATGTCTTTTTAATAAGCCTTCATCAATTAACAATAGTAAAAGCGCGAGCGCGGTACATCTTTCCGCGAGCGCGGCCATGAGCGAACTGTGCTAGTTCGCGCGGGAGGGCGAAGAAGAAATAGAGGGCGCCACGGCGTCGTAGCGGCGTGCCCCGCGAGAGAGTCCTGCAGGCCCGCGTAGGCAATGGCGCGCACCGGGATCGTCCCGAATCGTCACACAGGCGACGCCAGCGGTTGCCCGCGTTTCAACACTCCCCCTCGATTCAGGACGTGACGAATTTTCGGTCCCGATCTCCTTCATGCCGAGAAGATCTAAACACTTCGTGTGTTTCTGCTTCGTGAGTCCTTTTGTTAGGACGTCCGCTGCCATCTCTGCTGTTGGCGTGTACACGATGTCGATCTCACCGTTTTCGAGAACCTCGCGTACGTAATGGTGACGCACGTCTATGTGCTTGCTCCTGCTGTGAAACACTGGGTTCTCGGCGAGTTTCCGAGCTCCGTTGTTGTCACAGAAGATCGTGACTTTTCCGAATGCTGCAAATCCGAGATCTGCGAGGAGTCGTCGCAAGTACGTGGCTTCCTTCACAGCTTCCGATAGGGCCATGTATTCGGCCTCTGTGGACGAGAGCGCCACGGTCCTTTGCTTCCTAGCTTGACATGATATTGGACATCCGGCGAGAGCGAAAGTGAAACCGGTATAAGACTTCCTGTCGTTCGGACCATTAGCCCAATCCGCGTCGACAAAACCTTCGAGCGGCTTCCCGGTACGATGAAATCGCAGTCCAATGTTCTCGGATCCGCGCAAGTATCTTAGAACACGCTTCGCGGCTACCCAGTGTTCTGTCCTGTAGCAGCTGTTAAATTGGCTAAGGTAGCTGACCGCATAAGCGATATCTGGGCGAGTGCAAACCGCCAGATACATGAGCGCTCCAACCAGCTCACGATATGGTAACTTCTTTTCCTCCAAGCTGGGTTCTTCCTCGTTTATTCTGAGCTTCGTTCCGGGGTCCAGTGGAGTTGAAACAGCTTTCGAATCTTCCATTCCGAAGCGTTCGAGAATATCCTTGACGTACGAAGCCTGACACATCGTAATCTCGTCCGTACGCTGCGTAAACTCCATTCCGAGACAATACTTCGCCACGCCAAGATTTGTGACTTCGAATACATTCGAGAGGTATCGTCCGAAGTTATCGATTTCTTCGTTACTTCGCGATGCGACGAGTATATCATCCACGTAGATACAGATCAGGATCAGGTTCTCTCCTTTTCCCTTGAAGTAGACGCATGGATCTGCAGAAGACTTCTTCGCTCCGTAGTTCGATAACTCTTTGTCGATTCTTCCGTACCAACAGCGTCCCGCCTGACGTAGGCCGTATAGAGCTTTCTTGAGCTGACAGACCTTGTCGTCTCCGTGAAGTTCGTCGAGCATCTTCGCAGCCTTTCTTCCGATGTCGCTGTCGCGGGGTTCCGTTCGAACGATTGTTTCCAGGGCTTCGGCTGTGTATTTCGGTACCTCCATAAATACCTTTTCTTCGAGGATTCCGTTGAGATGCGCGGTGGTGATATCGAATTGATTCACCGACATTCCGTTCTCCACAGCGAGCGCCATCAACGTCCTGACCGATCCGAGTCGCGCTACAGGGGCGAATGTTTCATAAAAGTCTACGCCAGGTTGTTGCGCAAACCCTCTTGCAACGAGTCGAGCTTTTCGGCGAATCAACGCCCCGTCGTGCCCGTATTTATTCCGCAGCACGATTCTACTGCCGATTACCTTCTGATCCTTCGGTCTCTCTGTGATTATCCACGTGTCGTTCCTAATAATCGATGTGATCTCCGAAGTTATAGCTTGTCGCCACTCGTCACCGCACGGCCCGTGAACAGCTTGTTCCAGCGGTATTTCAGCTAAATATGTAGCTTCTTCGGTGAGATTTGCCGTTTGGAAAATCTTCCTGGGTCTCCCCCTGCGTCCTGTTCTCTCGATTCTCGGCCTTCCTCGGCCTCGTCGTGGGGTTCCGACGTGCTCGTTTGCATCTTAGTCTTGTTGATTTCGCTCATCTTCCGCATGGTCCTGGGCGTCTTCGTCGTCTCGATGATCTGCCGCAGGAAACATCATTTCAATCTCCGTAAAACTTTCGCCGTTGTAGTCGAAACTTTCGGTGGAATCTTCGTTTCTCGATGCGATTTCCGGAACTCCGATGAATTTCACGTCCCACGCGATGTTTATACGTCTTTCGTCTGGTAGCCAAACACGGTACGCCTTCGGCTCCTCCGAATATCCGACAAACGTACCTTTCTTCGAACGAGGTTCCAGCTTTCCTTTCGCGGGTATTCGATCGACAATAAACACCTGAGATCCGAATTCCCGAAAATAGCTTACATCCGGAACTTTCCCCGTCCATTTTTCGTAGGCCGTTTTTCCTTGGAGACTCCTCGACGGGCATCGGTTGCGTATGAAATTCGCGGTGTTTATCGCCTCGCCCCAGAACGACGGAGGGAGCTGCGATTGTATCAGAAGACACCTCGTCATGTCCATCAACGTCCGATTTCGTCTCTCCACGACGCCGTTTTGCTCGGGTGTGTGGGTGACCGTCAGTCTTCGACGAATACCGTTTTCCTTGAGGAACGTGTCAAAATCTCCGTTCAAATACTCCCTTCCATTGTCCGATTGAAGGAATTGTATTTTACATCCGTGTCGATTTTCAACCAGGGATTTATACTCCTTGAATGCGTGGAAGACCTCGTCCTTTCGTTTTAGCAAGCGTATTTCTCCCCACCGAGAATAATCATCGATAAATGTCACTATATACCTCGCTTTGCGGTTCGACTCAACGCGCATACGTCCCATGACGTCACTGTGGATTATTTCCAGCAACTTCGAATCCCTCGTAGAATTCTTCGGGAATGGTGTTCTGGTCATCTTCCCGCGGAGACATATTTCGCAGTCCGATTCCTGCGGTGATTTTTCGATCTTCATGCCTTGCACCGTGCCGTCCCGATCGCACTTGACGAGATCGCGAATATTGAGATGACCCATTCGTCGATGCCACTCATTCGTCAATTTTCCCTCGTCTGGTCCGTCGGTAATGTCGACTTTCGCGCTGTATTCGTCGTTCGCTTCACGCACGTAGTACAATCCCTTATTCCGATCGGCGATCAATACAGTATTCCCGCTTTTGTCGAATACTTCCGCTTTTTCCTCGTCGAAAACCACTCTATTACCTTTATCCGTGATCTTGCCAACGGACAATAGATTCGTACGTAGCTCGGGAACGCGTAGGACACCGCTGACCTTGACATTCCGCGCTCGACCGTCGACGTTCGTCGCTATTGTTACAGATCCCTTTCCTCGGATCGGCGTCGACGCCATTTCACTCGCGAGTTTCACTTTTCTGTCGCAGGGCTCGAAAAAACTCGAAAAATCCGCGTCGTCGTTCCCCATATGCGTCGTATACCCGCTGTCTAAGCACCATTTTTCGTTGTCTCGCGCGACTTTCGCTTCGACGGTTTCCGCAGCTAGTGCGTATTCTTCCGCCCCCGCATACAGGCTTGCCTCGTCCGCCGCGTTGGCGCTGTCGACGTCCTTCTTCGATGCGGTACAACGGCCGCTTTATGGCCGATCTCACGACACCGATGACACTTGAATTTAAACGGTTCGCGTTTCGTTTTATTTTCGTCTTTAACCGTCCCTTTTGTCCCACTGGCACTTTTCTGCGTAGCCTTTTTGGACTTGTTCCGTTGTTTTTTCGCGAACATCGCGCTCTTCCCGCCATCGCGCGTTCCGTTTTTTCTCGCGTCATATTCCACGATTATTTTCACGCGTAAAGCTTCGAGATCCGGCAGCTCGTCGCGAGACTCGATCGCGCATCGAAAATTCTCGAAAGTCGCCGGAAGACTATAAAGAAGCATCACAGTCAGCAAGTCGCGATTTATTTCGATTTCCATCTCACTTAACTTGTCCACTGTGTCGAAAAATTTCCGAATATGTTCGCGCACGTCTTCGCTGTCGGCCATTTTTTGTAGCGTAAGCTGCTTCAACAATGTCGCCTTTCGTGCGGGTCCGCTCGATTGCTAAATCGATTTCAGCTTCTCCCACACTTCCTTCGACGTATCGCATCCTTTTATTTGCTTGAGTTCGGACGGTTTGATTGCGAGGACGATATCCGACGTCGCCTTTCGATCCTCGATTTCCCATCTCTTCGCTGCTTTCGCGGACGCCGCGTCTCCTTCGCGAATCTCAGGCTTTGTCTTCTCGCCGCTAACGAAACCCCACGCGTCGTTTTTTATCAAAATGGCTTCCATCTGAATTTTCCAGGTGTCAAAATTGTCTTTGTTGAGGAGCTCGATCACGTGGTATCGAGAAAACGTTACGACGCAATTCTCTCGGCCGTTAACGCGTTATACACGTGTTTTTCGTTTTTCACACTATTTCCGTGACCCTGGGCCCATAACCTATTGGGGCGCTACGTGGGTATAAAAAACAAACACGGTTTATGGCAAATGTATTTTTAATAAGCCTTCATCAATTAACAATAGTAAAAGCGCGAGCGCGGTACATCTTTCCGCGAGCGCGGCCATGAGCGAACTGAGCTAATTCGCGCGGGAGGGCGAAAAAGAAATAGAGGGCACCACGGCGTCGTAGCGGCGTGCCCCGCGGGAGTCCCGCAGGCCCGCGTAGGCAATGGCGCGCACCGGGATCGTCCCGAATCGTCACGCAGGCGACGCCAGCGGTTGCCCGCGTTTCAACATTTTTAATTTCAATTTTTAATTTCAATTTTTAATTTCAATTTTTAATTTCAGTTTTTAATTTCAATTTTTAATTTCAATTTTTAATTTCAATTTTTAATTTCAATTTTTTATTTCAATTTTTAATTTCAATTTTTAATTTCAATTTTTAATTTCAATTTTTAATTTCAATTTTTAATTTCAATTTTTAATTTCAATTTTTTATTTCAATTTTTAATTTCAATTTTTAATTTCAATTTTTAATTTCAATTTTTAATTTCAATTTTTAATTTCAATTTTTAATTTCAATTTTTAATTTCAATTTTTAATTTCAATTTTTAATTTCAATTTTTAATTTCAATTTTTAATTTCAATTTTCAATTTCAATTTTTAATTTCAATTTTTAATTTCAATTTTTAATTTCAGTTTTTAATTTCAATTTTTAATTTCAATTTTTTATTTCAATTTTTTATTTCAATTTTTTGGGGCAGCTAATCAGCCGTCAAGTGTGTCCGACGTGTTGGCGAGCAGCTCTGAATCCCGAGTGATTAGTAAAGTATTGATACACGGAAGAAGTAAACAAAGTGCAAGAGGAGTGAGCGGAATGTGAGCTGTACACGCAAATGGTAAAAGAAGGCCAGTTAAAACCAGGACACGCTAAAAAATTAGATTTAATCTGACTGCACGATAGTTTTAAGGTTAGAAGCCCGGCGGTGCAGCGGAGTAAGGGGAGCGCTGTGCGCCGAAATGAGTAGCAGCGACATCTGTGGACGCTCTGCTGTATCAAGACCCACAGCGGAGGAAGATAAATTACCGACACCCAGTAAAGCTGACCCCATTACCCCAAGAGTACGCAGCAGAGGCAGACCAACGACAAGCGAATCGTTTTTGAGAGAAAAAACCAAATCGAGCGGATCCCTTCATAGATATTTGGGAAATAATCAAGACTCTAAGAGAAAGAGAAGCGACGAGAAGACCAGTCCAAATGATACACCAGCAAAAAAGACAAATCAAGTAATTGACCGGAGAACTGTCGAACACAGCTTTATTGCTGATCCAGCTGTCACAATCGGCAAGGACGGAAGCGATTATAGCGAAATGGACATGGTATTTGAAGAGCTGAGGCGAATGGGGGAGAAAAGTGACCGCCAATTCGAAGGTGTGTCTGCACAGATAGCTGCTACTGCTAAAAAACAAGAAAAAAGCCTGGATGACCTGCGGACTGAAATTCGAAAATGTAAAACGGAATCAACCAAGGCATACACGGAGCTGAAACAAGAGATCAAGATGCTGGAAAAAAATATGCGTCGAAGGAAGCAAAAACCGATGCAAGAATCAAGGAACTACAGAAACAAGTAGCTGAGGTGAAAAAATCCAAACTATCTACAGAAGAGACAGAGGGCAGCAGCCGTATGCAGAATGTAGGGATAGTTCCGGCTATTTGATCGGAGTGTTGAGGAAAATTAGGGGCGTACACGAGGGTTATAGTTTTACTCTTGGTTTATTATAAATTTCGCGAGCACCATGTGCATCGCGTCGAGTCTCGTATACCACTGTCCATTTTTCGTTAACCGACAAGAAAGTGGAAAAGACGCGCGACTACAACGCCACGCTATACTCGTGGCGACCGTGTGCCACGCTCGCCATTGGTCCAAACGCTTAAACCAATCAGCGTAACTTCCGTCGCTGAGACGATGGTGAGAACGAGGCATTAAATATGCCGACTCCACAAGAAGAAAATAGAACACCTGGAAAAAGACATAAGGAAGAACAACATCATAATCTACGGCTTCCAACCCCAACAGGAACCCCTGAAGGATGAGATCGAGAATTTCATCAACAGCGAATTCGGGCTGCAAAACAACATTCTGGAGGTCATGAAGATCCCGAACAGAGCGAAGAAAAGCATCATCCGAGTGAAACTCGACACGTGGGAGGCCAAGCTGAGTATCCTTAGACAAAAAAGAGCTTGAAGGGCAGGGACATTTTCATCGACCAGGATCTCACGCCCAGGGAGAGACAAGTGGCGAAAAATCTACGAGACATCAGCAAAACGCGCCGGGCCGAGGGTCACACAGTAAAAATGGGCTACAACAAACTCTACATCGATAACGTACCATATTACTGGAGCGAAAAAGACAAGAAGGTAAAAAAATCGAAAAAGGAGGAACGGAAAGAGGACGAACAGGCAGAATACGCTGGAGAGGACGATCTTCAGGAAAATTCGGACGAGGCAGAATACGATGGAGAGAACAATCTTCAGGGCAACTCGGATGGCAGCGCAAAAAACGAGGTGGAACAGTGGGGATCAACGTAGCTTTCTGGAACGTTCACGGCTTTGGGAACCTCAGGGGAGCAGATATACTTCAAAATGTAGACGTCTTAGGCGTCTGTGAAACCTGGCTGGACAAGGAGGTGGCGAAAATACCAATCTACCTAGAGGACTTCAACTGCTACTGGGCAAACGGCATCCGGGAACACAGCGTGGGCCGCACAAGCGGCGGCTTAGCGATTTTTGTGAAGAAAAGTGCAACGGTTGAAGTGCTCGAAGTGAGCCCGTGGTGGCTTTTTGTGAAAGTTAAAATAAGAGAGTCTATTCTCACGATAGGAGTGGTATATTTCCGTCCAAATTTAGAATTTGCTCAAGCGCTGGAGCTCTTGCAACAAGCGATTGAAGATGTCGAAGAGCGAGTTGGCAATGAAATTATTATAATCGGTGGCGATTTTAATGCGCGGGTTGGAGAAGCGTGCTCTCTACCCGAAGAAGTTGTAGAAAATACCTGTTTGTACACTAACGTAACGAACTGTGATGAGACTGTGAATGCGAGAGGCCCAGCGCTCATAGAGTGTATGGAATTAAACGGCTTTATAATGTTAAACGGAAGGTCGCCGAGTGATAGGCCAGCGCAGCCGACCTATTATAGCAAAACAGGCTACAGTGTAATAGACTTAGCTTTTATAAACGTAGCAAATGTCAGCGAGATCAAAGATTTTTGTATTGTTCCGATTGCTACGAGGTCGGACCATTTTCCCGTAAAAGTAGAGGTATGGGCCGGGCCCGAATAAAATGTAATTCAAACTGGCAACATAGAAGCCAGAACTGTAGGAAAAATATAAAAATGGGACCCAGAAAAAAATGCACGTTACCAAAGCGAACTCAGTCAATCGAATAGGGTAATAAGTATTCTTGAGGCACGGTCAGAGAGCTTTTTGTACACAAACATGATTGAAGCAATTAAAGAAACCGCAGAAATATTGGAAATGAGCGAATTTCGGGCCGACCCGACCCGAGCGTATCAAAATCGAGGCAAAAAACCATGGTACGACAAAGACTGCACTGAGGCCAAAAACAATTTAAAAACAGCTATAAAAGAATGTACTAAAGACAGGAAAAACCCGAATAAAAGAAAAGACTTCGTGGAAGCGCGAGCGCTCTACAGAAATGTCACTGCGCGGAAAGAAAAGGATTACAAAATCTCTATCAAAGCAATCTTTGCATATCAGCGTCGACCCAGGGAATTTTGGAAAGCGGTCAAGAAGTTTCAAGGGAACTTTAACAATGCGCAACTGCCAATAAATGTATGGAACGAATTTTATCAAAAAGTTTACCCTCCTCGACAGTTGGACGGACTCTGCGCGGTGGGTGATTATATCCCCGAACTAGACGCGCCAATCACCCTACCAGAGCTGCTCAAAACTATAAAAAATTGCAAAAACGGTAAAGCCCCCGGACCTGACCAAGTAGCGAATGAATTTTTTAAAGCAATGCCGGCCAACTGGTGCAAATACATGCTGGATCTATTCAATAAGGTGCTCGAACGGGAGCGAGTGCCGCAGGAATGGGCGAAAGCCGAACTGGTAATGATTTTTAAGAAAGGTGACAAAGCAGATCCGTCCAACTACCGGGGCATAGCTCTAGTAAATAATACCACGAAAATCTTCACGCAAATCCTTAAACCGAGACTCGAGAAGGAACTAGAAAACAAAGGCGTCCTCCCTGAATCCCAAATGGGTTTCAGAAAGGGACGAGGATGCAATGAATGCATTTTCGCGCTCGTATCGGCCATACAGCTCCAGCTAAGGCTAGGACAACGCGAAGTATATGCGATTTTCGTAGATTTCAGACGTGCCTTCGACTCAATTCCTCACACGAAACTCTGGAGTAAGCTCTGCAACGTAGGTGTTAGCGCTAAATTGATAAACATCATTAAATCCCTATACGAACAAGCTGCAGTAGAAATCAGAAGTGGTAATGCTCTTTCAAACGAATTTCAGGTCACTGAAGGTGTCCTACAGGGTGAATCTCTCAGCCCCTTACTATTTTTGTTGTACATTGCCGATTTTGAAAAACACTTCAGAGAAAAGGGGCTGGAGGGACTCAATATTGATGGTTTAAACGACATAATAATGCTCTTATACGCCGACGCCACGGTAATATTAGCACATTCGCATATTGACCTAAAAAGGAAAATGAAAGCGTTGGAAGAGTATTGCGACAAAAACGGGCTTGCAGTTAATACAAATATTGTTATCTTTAAAAAGGGAGGCAAACCAAAGAAGTTAGATCCAGAATACACAAGGTACAAAGAGTCAAATATTGAGGTTGTGAAATCGTACGTCTATTTGGGCATTCCTCTCACGAGTTCCTCACTCGGGTGCGCAGCGGCGCAAGCGGCGGTGAACAAGCCAAAATTGGCATCTGGTGCAGTTCTGTCTATTTTAGCGAAAGCAAAGTGCGACTCGTGGGGAACGTTCAACCAACTGTACGACAGCATGGTCTCGTCCACACTCCTGTACGCAGTGCCAATCTGGGGTCTGAGGTATCTAGACTTAATTGAAAAAGCTCATATGCATTTTTACAAGAGGCTCCTGCAGCTCCCTTCGAACACCCCAAATTGGTGCCTCAGACTCGAGCTCGGCATCGTACGGATTGCACACAAGGCTATGCGCATTACCTGGAATTGGTTTATCAAAATATTGGAATTGCCACATGATAGCCTACCCAAAATATGTATGTTAAGACTGATAGCACTAGCCGAAAAGATAGAAGACACAAATGAGCTGAATTGGGCTTCTCAGTTCAGAGCATTTGTAAGGCGCATGAACTGCGAAAATTTATGGGGGTCGCGCGATCCCGAAATGTGGGTAGCCAGATCGGATGAAATCTTTAATAAGTACGCGGTAGAACTGAGGGAAGAGGATCTAAAGAGAGCGGGGGCGTCCAGAGCTTGCCAACTAGATATGCCGAGGGGGCCCGATCAGGCACCAGAGGGATACCTGAAACTCAAGCTACCGCTTTGCATGAAACGGATTATTGCTCAACTGAGAACGGTAAATCAGTATTGTTGCAGACTAGCCCTAAAAAATCTGCCGGAAAATTAGATCCGCATGCAATTTGCCAAAACTGCAACTTGCAGGAGGAGGAAACAGTGGTGCATTTCTTCTTTAGGTGCCCACTATACTCTCCTCACAGAGACTATTATATATCTCGCGAACACAGCGGTGAGAAAAACAAGGAAGCTCTGGAAACCCTACTCTCGACCACAGACACAAATACGCTAAAAGCAATCTACTTCTTCGTAGAAAAGAGCCTCATGGTCAGAGCCTTCTCATTAAACCTCTAAACTCTGTGACTGACCGGTGCTTTGGCCTAGTGGATAGCGTGCTAGCCTCTAAACCAGAGCATCGGTAGGTCGAGGGTTCGAGTCCCGCTGCCGTCGTTTTCGCTGAGAAATAAATATTCGGGCGCGATGTAGCTCCAGGTATACATATGTATACCTGTAGTCCGAGTGTTTACAGTCTCAGCGAAACGCGATTAGCTCCGGCGGCGCGAAGCGAACTTGAGACCGACTGTATCGACAGAGGTTTTCTGCAGTTTCCCTCTGTCTTCTGGGCTCTGTCCAGAGGCAAATGCGATACAGTGGGGGAAGTCGGCTGCAGCCGCAAAAAGGGGGGGGGGGGACTGGCTCGGTCTTGAACAGGACTAACAATGATTGAGCACAGGAAAAAAGTACAAACGATCGGGCCGACCCGCTATAGGCAATTGCCTGAAGAGCGGGGGGACAATAAAATAAAAAAAAAAAAAAAAAAAAAAAAACTCTGTGACTGTGTTAATTAGGCTAAGAAAATACCTCACACTGTGCATATTTACATATATATATTTTTTTACATTTGTACACACCGAAAGCTGTAAACTCCCCTTGCTATAAGAGACCTCGCTGTACTCTAAATAAGCAATAAAATATATATCTACCTATCTATCTATTTCAATTTTTTATTTCAATTTTTAATGTATGTATGTATGTATGTATGTTTTATTTTGTCCCTTGGGGTAAATTCCCCATGACAAAAGGGTTGGCCATTTACAATATAAATTACAAATTTTTTCCACAGGTACAAAGAATGACTTAAATCTAGTTGATTACATTACTATTCTAGTTATTTATCACTGTTTTCATTATAAGTAGGTTGCTTAATACAGATAGAAATATATAATAGTTTACAAAGACACGCTCACTCACACCAATTTAGTTTATAGTATTTTTACATTTTTTTTCTTTTTAATCGAACCATCCTAATCGACTGCTTCTGACTAGCTACTGTGACCCTATTCATTCAAAACAAACGCACGCAAGGCGAGGGCACCAGTCATGAAATAAAAAAGAGATTTTGTAGCGTTAACTTCCGGGTTCATAAGCAGCGCTACGAGACTGTCGTTTTCAGTAAGATAACCGGCGATATATTTCCTGCGCAGACAGTCGTAGATCGGACACTTTACAACGAAATGTTCCACCGTCTCCAAAGCATTTAGATTACAGATTGAGCAAACTTCTTTGGGCGTTAGATTATAAAAGAGACCGTTCCATGCGAATCTACAGTTGTGTTCGTTTGACAGTCGCACCTGGGCTTTTATTCTAAGTTTCTGCAGCGAGCAACGCGGTATAAGATTTGCTTGGTATAAGGGATTTGATTTGGTATAAGGTTTCCTGCATTTGTTTCAAGGCTTCTGGGGATAGGCACTTTGCTACTCAACCTTTCCCAATCTTCTAGGTCCTTCGTTTTGTAATATATTTCAAATTTATTTATTATTTCGGGAGCTCTATTTTGCCAGACTGTCGGGGAAACATCCTGTAAGATATCGGCGCAACCTATCTTAGTTAATAATTCACGAAATTGCGACACTACGTTGTATTTAGGGTTCGGATTCGCACCGTTCGATAAATGTACGAGTCTTAGGAAGCAAATCTTAGCCAGACTGGAATCTTTCATTTTTAATATTCGTATAAAGAAGTTCACGGTAATTTTTAACGCCGTGACTGCGACTTTCGAGCGCCCAAGTTCGAGCCTTAATGCACAGTTGGCTGTATTACGCGGGAGTAGAAGCAATCTCTTGAAAAAGTTCGTTTGGGCAACTTCGACAAGGTCTAAATATCTAAGCCCCCATACTTGTGCAGCATATAGGAGTGTGTCGCTGATGATAGAGTCATATAATTTTATTACGCTTATCCACGAATCACATTTTGCTTTTGCAATTATCGATATCACTGTACCATTAACCATTTTAGCCTTTGCAATTGCATTATTCGCTGCTACAATTCCTAGCGAGGAGGTGGAAAACGGAACGCCGAGATACGTACAGTGCTATTCAGATATGCCTGCAATGACAGATCTCGGCTTCTATGTGTGTGTGAGCTATGTTCAGCTGTTGAAGTTTGGTGAAGTCCGCGCGAGTTTCAAGTCGATCAGCTGTCACCTCAGCTGATCGCGAATTTGACATAACCCGCTCAGTGCAGCAATGCGATGTAAGCGGTCAGACGGCCACTAATCAAAAGTGGAAAGTGCGGTTGGAAGTGATTTGGAAGGATTACAGCCACGATCTCCAGTCTCCAACCTCGGTAAGTTGTTATATAAAATCAGTAAATTTCATCCTATTTATGGTAATAAAATATATAACTACGTCGAGTTAATGACGCAAAGTCATTAACTCGACGTAGTTATATATTTTTTACGGATTTTAATCGGATTTAGATATACCGACGTCAAACTTGACAGATCTATAAAAGAATAAAAAAAGCCAATTTCAAATATCAAGATGACCGGTATGACAAATCCCTATTTAGAAAGTAAGCTGAGAGCGAGTAATTATTTTTTTTACTAACGATCTTCTGTCTCGTCTACGACGTGTCGAAGGATTACAGCCACGATCTCTAGTCTCCAAACTCGGTAGGTTGTTATATAAAATCAGTAAATTTCATCCTATTTATGGTAATAAAATATATAACTACGTCGAGTTAATGACGCAAAGTCATTAACTCAACGTAGTTATATATTTTTTATGCATTTTAATCGGATTTAGATATACCGACGTCAAACTTGACAGATCTATAAAAGGATAAAAAAGCCAATTTCAAATATCGCAGCAAGATGACCGGTATGACAAATCCCTATTTAGAAAGTAAGCTGAGAGTGAGTAATTATTTTTTTTACTTCCGTAGGAAGGATTTTAATATACCGAAGGCGAGTCTAGCAGATCTATTCAACACTGCAAATCACAGATTTTATCAGTGAAACAGTTTAATCGGTTTGACTAAACGAAATATTATTAAAAGATCCAGATTCAACGGCGTGATCGCATCACTCGGTTTTTCCCGCAGCGTTATTAAATAAACATATCGAATTTGAAATTAATTTTTTTCGCCATCAATGGTTAAATTGTATTTCCAGAGACAAATTCGATACGATGCGGGGAATTGGCACCGGTTCGCGCCGCTATAAGTAATATTTTTTTTTTTTGCTTCTGTAAGTAGATTTTTAATTAACCGAAGACTGGACTGACAGATTCATTGAAAATTGCAAATTACAATTGAGAAGTGCGAACCAGTTTGATCGGTTTGACAAAACGCAACGTGTGAATGAACGTAGAGCAAGGTGAGAGCAAGGTGAGAGCAGAGTGTGGGCAAGGTTATCACTAAATTAACTAAGATCCGCTGAATGCGCGCATAACGATGCATCGTTAATTAATTATGGCTATTACAACATGCATTTTTTCCCGCTAAATGGCGAATTTACTGATCCAGATGCGAGTGCGGTACGGTTTGGGAAAGTGGCACTCGATTGCACCGTCTCCGTAATTATTTATTTTACTTGCGTAGGAAGGATTTTAATATACCGAAGGCGAGTCTAGCAGATCTATTCAACACTGCAAATCACAGATTTTATCAGTGAAACAGTTTAATCGGTTTGACTAAACGAAATATTATTAAAAGATCCAGATTCAACGGCGTGATCGCATCACTCGGTTTTTCCCGCAGCGTTATTAAATAAACATATCGAATTTGAAATTAATTTTTTTCGCCATCAATGGTTAAATTGTATTTAAAGAGACGAATTCGATACGATGCGGGGAATTGGCACCGGTTCGCGCCGCTATAAGTAATATTTTTTTTTTTTTGCTTCTGTAAGTAGATTTTTAATATACCGAAGACTGGACTGACAGATTCATTGAAAATTGCAAATTACAATTGAGAAGTGCGAACCAGTTTGATCGGTTTGACAAAACGCAACGTGTGAATGAACGTAGAGCAAGGTGAGAGCAAGGTGAGAGCAGAGTGTGGGCAAGGTTATCACTAAATTAACTAAGATCCGCTGAATGCACGCATAACGATGCATCGTTAATTAATTATGGCTATTACAACATGCATTTTTTCCCGCTAAATGGCGAATTTACTGATCCAGATGCGAGTGCGGTACGGTTAGGGAAAGTGGCACTCGATTGCACCGTCTCCGTAATTATTTATTTTACTTGCGTAGGAAGGATTTTAATATACCGAAGGCGAGTCTAGCAGATCTATTCAACACTGTAAATCACAGACTTTATCAGTGAAACAGTTTAATCGGTTTGACTAAACGAAACATTATTAAAAGATCCAGATTCAACGGCGTGATCGCATCACTCGGTTTTTCCCGCAGCGTTATTAAATAAACATATCGAATTTGAAATTAATTTTTTTCGCCATCAATAGTTAAATTGTATTTCCAGAGACGAATTCGATACGATGCGGGGAATTGGCACCGGTTCGCGCCGCTATAAGTAATATTTTTTTTTTTTGCTTCTGTAAGTAGATTTTTAATATACCGAAGACTGGACTGACAGATTCATTGAAAATTGCAAATTACAATTGAGAAGTGCGAACCAGTTTGATCGGTTTGACAAAACGCAACGTGTGAATGAACGTAGAGCAAGGTGAGAGCAAGGTGAGAGCAGAGCGTGGGCAAGGTTATCACTAAATTAACTAAGATCCGCTGAATGCGCGCATAACGATGCATCGTTAATTAATTATGGCTATTACAACATGCATTTTTTCCCGCTAAATGGCGAATTTACTGATCCAGATGCGAGTGCGGTACGGTTTGGGAAAGTGGCACTCGATTGCACCGTCTCCGTAATTATTTATTTTACTTGCGTAGGAAGGATTTTCATATACCGAAGGCGAGTCTAGCAGATCTATACAACACTGCAAATCACAGATTTTATCAGTGAAACAGTTTAATCGGTTTGACTAAACGAAATATTATTAAAAGATCCAGATTCAACGGCGTGATCGCATCACTCGGTTTTTCCCGCAGCGTTATTAAATAAACATATCGAATTTGAAATTAATTTTTTTCGCCATCAATGGTTAAATTGTATTTCCAGAGACGAATTCGATACGATGCGGGGAATTGGCACCGGTTCGCGCCGCTACACGTAATCATTTTTTTTTGATTGTTAATATACCGAATGATTGTGATTTTTGTTTTTTAGTTAATAGGTTTATAATATACCGATTACGAGCATTCTTGGGATATCAAAGCGTTTAAAGCAACTATTAATGTTCTGAATGGTTTAACTTATATGACATTTACTGATTAAAAAATTGAATTGAAGATGATTAATTTTAATCAAATATATATATTTTTTTATTTGACAATATGAAAACGTCATACCGATCAATCTTTTTTGATTCATCAAAGCTATATTATAGTCTACAATGAAATCTACTAGATGTGTTCTCGGTATAATATTATTCATTAGATCGGAAGTAAAAAAAAGCTATCATCCCGAATAAATTGGTCAACAATTTATTCGACATGATTGATTTTTTTTTGTTACTCTACAAAAAAATGATTAAATAGATAACATTATTTCGGCATTTATTCACAATAAACGTTACAGCTTAACAACGTGTCTTAATAAGGTATCCAGAGACCTTCGTTCTCTATCACACATTGCATACGTCTCGGCATCGACTTAACAATTACTGGAAAACAATTACTGGAATTACTGGAACAATTACTGGAAGTCAATGTCCATTGACGAGTGGAAAAACTCGTATAACATAGTTATATATGGTGTAAAAAATTTCACTGGGACGATGATTTTCGTCCCCTCGACATTGGCATTCGACAGTGCTTCCTAAAACAAACAAAAAATATTATTAATTCTGTTATTATTACTTAATTGATAATTACTTACATTAAAATTGTCCATAATTCGGATCCATTTGGCGTGGCAAAACTCGGGCGTAAATGGCTCCACGTGGTCCGCTACGGTTCTGAAAAAATATTAAATATGTCAAGTATACACACCCTGGCAGGTCGGATCACGGCCGAAATCACGGTGAAAATCACGCGTCAGTTTCTCTCTCTCGTTTGAACTTACGTCCACGTTTGCACCTCGTCCACGGCGTTTCCATTCTGAATTAATTCCAGCACCTTCCACACCATTCGCCACTCCCAGGTCGAATTCCCTGTATTAATTAATCTCATGGTTAATTGTAATCTGCCAGGGTTTAATGAATCAAAAACAATCTGAACTAAATTACATTGGACGAAAACTTGCGACATGATTGCTGCTGTCACGCTGATGTGCTTATCTAATGTTATATAAAAAAAGAGCAGCGAGGGATACGCCACGAACGCGCTAATAAACATCTGAATGCAGATCATATTTAATGGAATTATAAATTATAATTCTGTAAAAATACCCTTATAAATGATTCACGTTAAATCCACATTTTTCATTTATAGATACAAATTTCGAATTCATTTCGTTACTCAAGGATGCTGAGGGAAGAATTTGCGGAGGAGAACGTGCCGGATTAATTTAAATTATTTATTAAATATTTAATTTTGTAAAACCGGTGAATCTGAGTAACACCTTGAAATTGTGATTTATAGTATTTTATGAATCTGTCGGTATCGTAGTCGGTATAATGAAATTCTATTTACAGAAGTAAAAAATATATATATAAACATTATTACGGACACGGTGCGAGCCTGTGCTAACTCCCCATACCTAACAGAATTCTTTCCGGTCCCGCAAATTGGCCATCCATCGAGACAGATTTCGAATTCATTTCGTTGCTCAAGGATGCTGAGGGAAGAATTTGCGGAGGAGAACGTGCCGAATAATTTGAATTATTTATTAAATATCTATTTTTGTAAGACCGGTGAATCAGAGTAACACCTTAAAATGGTGATTTACACTATTTTACGGATCTGTCGGTATCATCGTCGGTATAATAAAATTCTACTTACGGGAGTAAAAAAAATACAAAAATTATTGTGGACAACCCTGGCAAGTCCGGCGACCGAGCGAACGACGGAAAAAAGACCGAAAAACGACCGGAAAATCGACCGGTCGATAAATGCAAAAAAAATCGTTCAAATAGTCGATCGACCGAAAAACGACCATTGAAATTATTCTTGATTAGTCGTTTCTTGATCGCGAAAAATCTGAAAACGACAGTCGAAATGACCAATTCAATCCTTTGTAACCGGTCGTTTTTCCGTGTCGACCGGGAAAACGACTATCTAAACGACCAACTACATAATCAAACTTCAAATAGACAATAAAAAAGTAAACCTCTAAAGGTTTGAATAGCCGAGTTGACTATGGCGCAAAGCAACAGTCGGAAGGTCAATGTTCGAATCCTAGCCGTGACAAATTTTTTGTTTCGAAATTCAATAAAAAAGGAGTCGTTTCGACAGTCGTTTCTCGGTCTTCGTGGAAAAAACGACCGGTTAAAAGATTCTTAAAGGCTCATTTCGACGGTCGTTTTCCAATTTTTCGCGACCAAGAAACGACTAATCACGAATAATTTCAATAGTCGTTTTTTGGTCGGTCGACTCTCTGAACGGTTTTTTTTTTTGCATTTATAGACCGGTCGATTTTTCAGTCTACCAGCCGGTCTCTGGACTTGCTAGGGAAGTAAAAAATTGGCCATCCATCGAGACAAATTGATTTCCAATTCGACTATCGGATTGCGGCTACGCGGTCGCAATGGATTCAGCATTCCATGAGATGATTCCGTGGGGCTACTACCGAAGTCTGCCAAAGCCTAAGTCTGCAAAAACTTTCGAAGCACAAATACGATGTAACCCCAAACGGTCGCGCGCATCGCGGAATGACGTCACCCGCAATCATGGCGCGGGGAGCAAGCAGATGACGGAGACGATGCTCACGTAGTAGCCATATGCAATTTAGTTTTCAATTTGACTTACGTTTGATTTCCGGCAGTCAAACGATATTTATTTGTTTCTACGAACTTCCGCCTTTCTCCGCATTTGACATTTCCGCGTCATCACAACGGTTGCAATGGAGGGAAAAAAATAAAAAATAAAGAATGGTACGTATCGTCATTTTTCTTGCGAAAAGTTCGTCCAAGATAGTTGTAGTGTGCTCAAATAGAAGATTGAAGAGGCAGTGATACTTCGCTCTACTTCACTCGAAAATTCATCGCCCAATGTTAAGGAGGCATCGTCGGTACAGTCACATCAATCGCGCACTGAGATTTGAAACAGTATTTGGATATACTTTCAAAAGGAAACAAGTGTCCATAAAGGTAGATATGGATTAAAGAGATCCTGCTTAGTGTTGAAAAAAATATAGGCAATAAAAATTTACAGAAAAATAGTTCAGTTTATGCTAATAACCAAGGGGACATATTATACGCAGTTTTTTGGAAGTCAAATTGGTAATTTTAGGTCGATCTTGTCGGGCGAAAGCTCGTTTTGTTCGGTGAAGAACGTTTTACGAATTCACCGAGTTATTTTCTTCAGTTTATTCGTCGATTAGGAAAAAAATGAGATAAATTCGTCGTTGTGTGACGATGCCTCCTTAAACGCCTATAGAGTTAACTCTCTCTCATCTACCGTTCTTTCTCGCACCTTTGTTTTTCGATTTTCCTGACCAACCGGCTCGAGGATCGAGGAGCCAGAAGCTTAACGCAATAATGCGATGTTTGTATTTTCCAGCGGTTCCGATCGTCATCTCATCCGACGAGCAAGATGCGGAGGAAGACGGGCCTATATGCCTATGCGCAAAACCCACCGACTTTGTGTTTCCACGGTGCGGACATAAGTCGACGTGCGCTGAGTGTGTGAACGAAACAATAAGAGAGGACATACTGCCACGGTGCCGTGACTGCCGGAAATTGCTGTGAGAGGTTAAGTTTGTCCTCCCTAATCTTCCAAAACAGCACGAGTAATGAAAAATGGTAAATATAATACCTATACTTTTAAATAAAGTACATATTCATGTTTTTATAATGTACGAATATTGCTTTTTGTTCCAGCTATGCGGCCCTAAAAAAATGAATATAGTGATGATAATAAATAATGTTATACTAATAAATATATAAAAATAAAAATATTGTATCTTATTTCGCTCGCACTCCTTTCTTCTTATTTATACAATTGCAATGACTACGCGCTCTTTCATTCAACGCGGCAGGCATTTTTGTACTGACTTCGGCGTGATGGCGGATGTGATTTGCTCGCGCAGCAGGCATATTCGATTGTACGGCGGGATCAGTGTTTCAAATACGACGCGCGCAATCAATTTATGAAAATCAATTTGTCTCGATGGATGGCCTATTCACTTGTTCAAAATAACTTTTGTATTTTTTTTACTCCCGTAAATAGACTTTTATTATACCGACGACGATACCGACAGATCCATAAAACAGTGTAAATCACAATTTTAAGGTATTAATCAGATTTACCGGTTTTACAAAAATAAATATTTAATAAATAATTGAAATAAATCGGCACGTTCTCGGCCGGAAAAAATCCGGCGTTCTATGAAAACTTCCGTTTGTTTCGTATTTTCAGTGGAAAATAACGATTACCATTGTCGGTAAATCATTCGTCGTAGCCAACATTTTTGACTGTCCGAGCGCGCTGAAATGCGCGCGCATCAAGCTGTTAGGTTGTACGGCGGGATCAGTGTTTCAAACCGCAGCGTTCTAATTTGCAAGTTTTTTTTTTATTTTGACAAGAAAAAAGTCATACCGATAAAAATACTTCAACGCATAAAAGCTATATCACACTCTGCAGAGAAATCTGTGAGCTTTTTTGTCGGTATAACAATTTTCTATTTGCACGGTAATATAAAAAACCAACCATGTCAAATAAATTCGACATGGTTGATTTTTTCTATTGCTGATGGTGAAATGAAAGGCAGGTTATTGGAAAATTCCTCAAAATCCCACGTAGAGCAAGGTGAGAGCAAGGTGAGAGCAGAGTGTGGGCAAGGTTATCACTAAATTAACTAAGATCCGCTGAATGCGTGCATGTCGCAGCATCCTTAATTAATGATGGCGAATTTGCTGATTCAGAGGCGAGTACGATACGGTAGGGAAACGTGGCACTGGCCACAGACCAATTTCGCTAAATAGTTCTTTACAAATGAAGACACGTTAAATGATGTTTGGTATTGAATTTCAGGGAAATTGGTAAAGCGGTTCCGATTTTATACAATTTTGAATTTAAAAAAAAAACATTTTTCTCTGAATCACGTCAATTCTCAACAAATGAACCGAAATGTTCAACAGTCGAAAATTACCATACAGTCCTGCTACGTACGAAATTTGGTGATGATCGGTAAAGTCGATCGGATTTTACGGCATTTTTATTTTTCAAAAAATGTAGATTTTCACTCATAATTTCCGTAAAAGTTGAGAATGTATGACAAAACTTTGTATGTAATCAAAACCAGATGTAACGGTGTTCGTAACGGAATTTTCTTTTGCTCAAATAAAAAAAAATTGCAAAGTAGAACTTTGCACATTGCTTCCTCATTACGTTCCCTTTTTCACAAAGCTTCCTATGCGAGTAAGCCAAAGTGAATAAATAGAGGTCGCTTTGTGAAAAAGGGAAATTAATGAGGAAGCAATGTGCAAAGTTCTACTTTGCAACTTTTTTCATACCGTGCAAATAGAAAAATGTTGTACCGATGATAAAGCTAATTGATTTAACTGCAGACTATTATTTAGCTATTATCCATGGAAATAATTTGATTGGTACAACTTTTTTCTATTGTCAAAATTTAAAAAAACTATGGTTTAAATTTACGCATTTTAGCATTTACAGCTAAATCAAGAATTTTTTTTCTTTTAACTGTAAATGCAAAAATGCGTAAAAATTGATTGTTTGATCGGGAGAAACGGGGGAAAAAAATACGTTTGATTTTTCAATATTTTTATTTATAATACGCAAAATAAGAAATAAAAGAAAATTATTAAAATAAAAGAAAATTGAAAATTGAAATTAAATTATCCCGCGACGCCTTAAATCTCGCGACGCCTCAACCCATAGCCGTGCTGCGGTGATTTTGGTGGTGAATTATTATTTTCGTCGAAGAACGCGGCCGCTTCCAAGCTGTAAACATATTCTTAATTACAACAGTGTTACGTTCGGGTCATTTTTTCTGCTATAGAAAATATTGATAAATCTTTATAAAATGTATCGCTTTATTATTTTATGGCAAACAAAAATAATTCTTGACTTGAATATTCATTTCAATAATTAATCGAGCAACGAGGCCCAAATCCAATACGAATTAATCGGTTGATTCGTAACAAATACCGTTGAAGTTTTTATAATAAAAATAAATAAACGATTAACTTACTCTTGCTGACCTTCCTGATCAAGCACCTTCCGGTTCCCGATGGCTTGACGAGCTGCGTAACCCAGTTGGGCATGTGTTCGACTGAAAATACAAAAAAAAAATGTAACCATTAGTTACACGATTCCTTAATGTCACTTCTGAGTTACAATAAGTGAGATGCTCCAGTCCTGAAAATGAATTGTTCCTAAAACATCCCAAACCTATTCGCACCACAGTGGAGCAAACAGATTTGGGATTTTTTAGGATCGTTCAACAGTATCGACCGACAGGATCCTAAAAAATCCCAAATCTGTTTGCTCCGCTGCGGTTTGGGGTTTGCGGTTTGGGAATCGAGCTCTGTTAATCCTATTCTGTCGAACGATCCAAAAAAATCCAAAATCTGTTTGCTCCGCTGCAATTTGGGGTTTGCGGTTTGGGAATCGAGCTCTGTTAATCCTATTCTGTCGAACGATCCAAAAAAATCCAAAATCTGTTTGCTCCGCTGCAATTTGGGGTTTGCGGTTTGGGAATCGAGCTCTGTTAATTCTATCCTGTCGATCGATCCTAAAAAATCCCAAACCTATTGGCACGGCAGAGGAGCAAACAGATTTTGGATTTTTTTGGATCGTTCGACAGAATAGGATTAACAGAGCTCGATTCCCAAACCGCAATCCCAAATTGCAGCGGAGCAAACAGATTTTGGATTTTTTTGGATCGTTCGACAGAATAGGATTAACAGAGCTCGATTCCCAAATCGCAGCGGAGCAAACAGATTTGGGATTTTTTAGGATCGATCGACAGGATAAGATTACCAGAGCTCGGTTCTCAAACCGCAAACCCCAAACCTCAGTGAAGCAAACAGATTTGGGATTTCTTAGAAACCTGTCGGTCGATACTGTCAATCAATACTAAAAAATCCCAAATCTGTTTGCTCCACTGTGGCTTGCGATTTTTAGGCACTTTCTATTCGCACAGCAGTGGAGCAAACAGGTTTGGGATTTTTTGTCAAAAATAAATAAATAAATATTTTACTCACCACGTTGAGTTGTCGCCAACGGTGCGGTCCATCCACTGCGTGTACACCCACCATAGCAGGTACTTCGCGTTCGACCGAACAAATATCCGAACATATTCGACGCGTTTTTTGTTCGGCCGAACGCAGTACATGAAGTCAACAAATTCACTGATCATCCATGCCGGCAGGTTAGGGGCCGATCCTTCGGCGATTAGGCTGCGCACTCTTTCGCTATGTAATGCGAAAACACACAGGAATCGACCAAAAATGTCATGATTTCTCATGAGATCACAATAATACCGCGGCATTTTTTTTTCCGAATTCTCCTGTCTTCGTTCGCTATCACTGCTCGAATGAGCGAGATGGTGATCCGCCGTGTTGCCGCCAAAGCGCTGTTTCGTGCAGTCTGACATGTCAACAGCGCAATTGACTCGCGAGATCGACAGAGCTTAAACGGCAACAGTTTCGAATCACTATCTTGCTCGTTCGAGCAGTGAAAGAACTGACAGGACAATACGGTTCGAAAAAAAAAAAAAAAAAAATGCCGCGCTATTACCGTGACCTCATGAGAAATCATGATCTCTTTGGACGATTCCTGTGTGTTTTCGCACAATATTGCGATAGATTGCGCAGCCAACTCGCCGACGGATCGGCGCCTAATTGTCAACTTTATGTACCGCGTTCGGCCGAACAAAAAATGCATCCAGTATATTCGGATATTCGTTCGGTCGAACGCGGCTTACTTGTTGCGGTAAAATCAACCATGTCGAATTTTTTCGACATGGTTGTTTTTTTAATATCGTGCGCGTAGAAAAATGTTATACCGACAAAAATGCTTTCAGATTTCACTGCAGAGTGTAATACAACTTTTATACATGGAATCATTTTCATTGGTATGACTTTTTTCTATTGGCAAAATAAAAAAAAAGAATTCGGTTTAAGTTAAACCCCGGTTAAACCTCCGGAAACACGGAGCCCGCCACACAATCTAGTAGCATGCTGCGCGCGCATTACAACGCGCTCGGATAGTCAGAAATGTTGGCTACGTCGCATGATTTACCGACAGTGGTAACCGTTATTTTTCACTGAAAATAACGCACATCCAAATTCAGGTCATATTTAATTTGGTCAAATCAATCAAACTGAATTACTGATTAAAATTGGAATTTACACTTTTCAATAGACCTGCTAAACTCGCCTTCGGTATATCAACAGCGGCATTTAGCAGGTCTATTGAAAACTGTAAATTCCAATTTTAATCAGTAATTCAGTTTCATCGTTTTGACCAAATTAAATATGACCTGAATTCGAATGTGCGTTATTTTCAGTGAAAAATAACGGTTACCACTGTCGGTAAATCATGCGACGTAGCTAACATTTCTGACTATCCGAGCGCGTTGTAATGCGCGCGCAGCATGCTACTAGATTGTGTGGCGGGCTCCGTGTTTCAAACCGCAGCGCACGCATCTTTCGGGACTCACACTAGGGCTACGAGAGATGCCGTGCATTGCAACGGCAATATGTCGATAACTTAAACCGAATTCTTTATTTTTATTTTGATAATAGAAAAAAGTCATACCAATGGAAATGATTCCATGTATAAAAGTTGTATTACACTCTGCAGTGAAATCTGAAAGCGTTTTTGTCGGTAAATTCGAAAAAATTCGACATGGTTGATCGGATCAAACTGAATTACTGATTGAAATTGGAATTTACAGTTTTCAATAGACCTGCTAAATTCGACTTGGGTATATCAGCATCCTATCCACAGAAAAAAATTAACAAAATTATGGATACGGTGTGAGCCAGTGCCACCTTCCCCTACCGTATCGCACTCGCCTCGGGATCAGAAAATTCGCCATCATTAATTAAGGATGCTGCGACATGCACGCAATTCGTTATTGTTATTTAAAAATTCTGCGCAAAGAACTTGCGGGGCAGAACGTGCTGATTAATTTCAATAATTTATTTAATATTTTATTTTGTGAAACCGGTCAAACGGATTAACTCCTTAAAATTGTGATTTATCCTTTTAAATAGATCTGTTGGTATCGTCTTTGGTATAACAAAATTTTACTTGCATAAGTAAAAAAAAAAATTATGCATGCAATGCGAGCCAATGTCAGTATCACAATTTCCCTATAGTATCGCACTCGCCTCTGGACTCAGAAATTCGACATTCCTTACGAAAAAAAAAGAGTAATTGCCATAATTAATTAAGGACGTTGCAATATGCACGCATTTAACGGATTTTAGTTAACTAGTTAACTGACATTGAACGCATTGAAGTAATGCATGGCAATCACGGAACGCAATCAAATGAAACGAGACTTCGGTACATTTGTTTTGCTGTCCGTAGCTGTCACACATTTATTCCATACGTCTACATCAGTTTCAATGACTTTAAAAGGTGCGATGTATTTCTTAATTATGTGGGATGATTCCACGACAAGCGTCGTTAGTGCAAAATGTGTAAAGCGTGGGAACGACGGCAAAATGCTTTTTAGTTTGAATAGCCGAGACTATTACCCGGCAAAACTGCTACGAAAAAGTTGTGAGTTTGTAATTTTTTTTCGTCTGTACGCTATTTCTACCTTGTTAAATATCTTACAGTTCTATAAATGTGACGTTTTCCAGCAAATAAGAGATACCTGACATCATTGTATGTAACGACGGACGGAGAAGTCTACACGGGGAAGCAAAAGAAGAGATTGTCGTCTTACAAGGATTGTGACGCTGCCGACGTTTGTGTCCCTACTTCTGATCCCGGTATTTATATTACTCCCGATGCTCCTTCTATTACTATTCCTGATGCTGCACCTATCGCTGGTTTCGTTGCTCCTGACGATGCTGCAGGCGCTGGCATTGCTGTTCCTGACGATGCTCCCGACTCTGGTCTCGCAGCTCCTGACGACGTTCATGAAAATACTCCCGATGTTGGTCCCGCTACTTCTTACGATGCTCCTGACTCTGGTCTCGTTGCTCCTGACGAGGCTCCAGACGCTGATCTCGCTGCTCCTGACGAGGCTCCCGATGCTGATCTCGCTGCTCCAGACGATGTTCCTGACGGTGATCGTGGAAAAAACAAAGGAATTCTCAAAACGGCTCTAATACCAGGTCCCACAAAGGTTTGCATCGAATTTAAAATCAATTTTCATAGCCTCAATAGTTAGTAACCAAATTGAAATCCTATAGTTAAACCAATAATGACAAAAACCAAACTAATAATCAATAATTATAATTTAATACTATAGAAATAATATTACTATAAATTAATGTTCTTTTCAGATTGAGATATTACCTGGAAGTGGGATTTACATGATAGAGACTGACCTGGTGCGCTGGACACGTTTGTATCGCAAAAAATCAAACAAACTCGCATGCCGATTGATGCGCATTATTGTCGGCGAGGAAAATTTGTCCGGTATGTCTCCGACTGGTCGGGGAAACCTTCAGCGTATCCCTAGAATAGTTTATGATGCTGTTGGAAGTGAGTAGTTTACGATTATTAGTAAAAATGGCGCCGTGCTATAAACGAATACCTTTCAAATTGTATACGAACCGTATCTATATTTTTCAGCTAACGTGTCGCTCAACGCAACACCGAAAATAAACAGCAGAGCGTTTCAAACAATGATGAAATTTTTGTGCCGCACCGTCAGGAAATCAAATGATTCGAAGTGAAATATCACTTAGTTAGCGCGTCTTCTAACAGCTTACTCTTAAAAAACGGCAAAATGTATTAATGTTACACTAGATTACATTACATTACATTGCATTACTTGATTTTACATTACTTTACGATGGCGGTTAGTACATTAATATTTTGGGAGGAATAGCGAGAGAGCGGTGTTTCAAATGCATCCCGTGCTGTGGTTTGAAACACCGATCTCGCCATAGAATTTAATAGCTTGCTGCGCGCGCGTTTCAGCGCGCTCGTGCGGTAAAAAATGTTGTCTACGTCGAACGTCAACATCGATCGCACCATACAATGGTTTCAATTGAAGCGATTCTCGTAACTTCTAGCCGTTTCAACCCATCGAAATTGTCTATCGTTGTCACTTGGGTGTCGCAAGTTGCACCCTGTTGTTTTCTTTTATTTTTTTAAGAAAGAAGTCATACCTACAAAATTATTATGATGAGTAAGAGGTATATAGTATCCTGCATAGAAATCTGTAAACTTTTTTGTCGGTATGACATTTGTCTTCGAACTTTGAAATAAAATAAAAATTAACCATGTCGAATAAATTCGTCATAACTTGGAGCCCGCTGGCGGTGTGAACGATGGAGCGAGTGAAATTGGCGCCCCGCTCGCGAGATCGCGACGAACATCTCAGTAACTGGCTGGCTCTCGTCGTCTTGAACCAAAGATCCTCATTCACGTGTTTACGTTGCGCGACGCGCATTCGGTCTACAATACTCGATGTTGGAATTGCTCCATTTTTTAATATACCGTCTGTGGTGAAATCGTTAAACATTTTTATCGGTATAATATTTTTCTATTCGCACGGTATAAAAAAATCAATCATGTCGATAAATTCGACATGGTTGATTTTGCCGCAACAGGTAAGCTGCGTTCGACCGAACGAATATCCGAATATACTGGATGCATTTTTTGTTCGGCCGAACGCGGTACATAAAGTTGACAATTAGGCGCCGATCCGTCGGCGAGTTGGCTGCGCAATCTATCGCAATATTGTGCGAAAACACACAGGAATCGTCCAAAGAGATCATGATTTCTCATGAGGTCACGGTAATAGCGCGGCATTTTTTTTTTTTTTCGAACCGTATTGTCCTGTCAGTTCTTTCACTGCTCGAACGAGCAGTAATACGGATTTCCCCGCGCGATTTCCAATATTAGCTGTTTGTCCTTTACTGATAACCGCATGGTGACTTCGTTTTTCGAAAATTCGATGATTTGCGGCAGGGGAATATTTCGGAAGGAAACTATTTCCCTTTTTCACAATGCGAGTTGTAGGAAAAGAAAGATTATAGTAAATTATTTTAAAGAAACCGATATTGGTCATCGCGCGGAGAACTCCGGGTTATAATTAAATAAAAAAATAACGAAATAATTAAATAAATGACATTTTTTAAATGTTATTTATTTAACGAATATTTGATGAAGACTTCCGTTTATTTCGAATTTTCAGTAAAAAAAATAACGATTACGACTGTCGGTAAATCATGCGACGTAGCCAACGTTTTTGATTATGCGAGCGCGCTGAAATGCGCGCGTAGCAAAGCTATTAGACTGTATGGCGGGATCGATGTTTCAAACCGCAGCGCGCGCATCTTTCGAGACTCACGCGAGGGTTACGAGAGTTGCCGTGCACTGCGGTTTGAAACACCGAGCCCGCCATACAATCTAGTAGCATGCTGCGCGCGCATTTCAACGCACTCGTGTAGTCAAAAATGTTGGCCACGTTGCATGATTTACCGACAGTGGTAACAGTTATTTTTCACCGAAAAATAACGCACATCCGAATTCAAATCATATGTAATTTTGTAAAAATGATGAAACTGAATTACTGATTAAAATTAGAATTTACGGTTTTCAATAGACCGGCTGAACTCGCCTTCGGTATATCAACATCCCATCCACGGAAAAAAAATTAACATAATTATGGAAACGGTGCGAGCCAGTGCCACGTTTCCCTACCGTATCGCACTCGCCTCTGGATCAGTAAATTCGCCATTTATCGGCAAAAAATGCATGTTGTAATAGCCATCATTAATTAACGATGCTGCGATATGCACGCATTCAGCGGATCTTAGTTAATTTAGTGATAACCTTGCCCACACTCTGCTCTCACCTTGCTCTCACCTTGCTTTATGTTCATTCACACGTTGCGTTTTGTCAAACCGATCAAACTGGTTCGCACTTCTCAATTGTAATTTGCAATTTTGAATGAATCTGTCAGTCCAGTCTTCGGTATATTAAAAATCTACTTACAGAAGCAAAAAAAAAATTATTACTTGTAGCGGCGCGAACCGGTGCCAATTCCCAATACATTATAGAATTCGTCTCTGGACCGCGAAAATTGGCCATCCATTGAGACAAATTTCGAATTTATTTCGTTATTCAAGGATGCTGCGGGAAGAATTTGCGGAGAAAAACGTGCCGATTAAATTCAATCATTTATTAAATATTGAATTTTGTCAAACCGGTCAACTGATTAGCTGCATAAAATTGTGATTTACACTGTTCAACAGATCTGTCGATGTCGTCTTCGGTACAGTAAAAGTCTACTTACGGGAGTAAAAAAAATATAAAAGTTATTGTGGATACGGTGCGAGCCTGTGCCAACTCCCAATACATTATAGAATTCGTCTCTGGACCGCGAAAATTTGCCAGCCATCGAGACAAATTCATTTCCAATTAATTGTCGTCATTTATGGATGCTACAGGCATAAGTTGGCAGAGACAACGCGCCGATTAATTTCGTTAATTTATTAATTATTGAATTTTGTAATACCGCTGAATCTGATAATATTCCCCAATCTATCGATTGGCTGTAATAATCTTTATAACCATATTCTACGGATCACGCGGGGCGAGTAAAATCCTCAAACATGGTTTCGATTCAACGAATTGACCCAACTGGAGTGTCCAGTCACAAAAAATGGATAAATTTCTATAATTCATTAGGGGTTTCTGTATTAACTGTTTTATTATTATTATTATTACTATTATTATTAATCACAATATTAGATTGACCTATAAAACGAATTTATTCATTTTAACGGAAATTTCTAAGCTGTAAACTCGTTCGATTTACGTTTCAACGTGAATTTATTCGCGCTTAAACTAGTTTACATCATTTACCAGATTCGTTTTTGTTTATTGTCGTCCGGTTCTGCGGAAAATCAGTCAGATTTGATTCATCAAACATGGCACAACCTGAGCGTCCGAACCGCTTTACCAATTATTCACCTGGTGTCCGCGGCGTAATCGTCGGGATGTATTTGAATGGCAGCCCGCGAAATGAAATACGCGAACAAATCGGTTGCGATATGCGCACCGTCAATTTATGGATTGATCGGTTTGAAGAAGGTGGGTACGACAACTTGTGCGATCACCGAAAAAATAACAGGCGTCCCAAGGCTACTACCCCTGAGGAGGATGTCGCGCTGTTGCAGCATGTCGAAGAATTCCCGCACACGACGGTTACAGCTGCTTTAGAAGAAACGGAAGTGCCCGTTTCCGTCAGCACTGGACGTCGTCGACTAAAAGAAGTCGGTCTCACTGCCCATCGACCCCAAAAAAAGACAAAGCTGACGGCAGCTCATCGCGAGCAGCGACTTCTTTATGCTCGTGAGCACGCCGATTGGACACTCGAGGATTGGACACCAGTGATCTTTTCGGACGAAAAGGTAGGGAAATATACCAAGTTTTCGAAAAATGAGAGGCAACTGCAAAAACTTCTCGATAATATAAAAATCTGAAAAAAATCAATCCGTGTTAAAGGTGATAAAAAGATTAAATTGGCACAATAATTCGCGCGAAATCGCAGCTCGCACACTGGTAGCATAACATTTTTTTCAGAGCTCGTACGAAAAAAATTTTCTCAACTTCTGTTTTGAGAAAAAGCTTCATCGTACTCGTATCGAAAAATACTATTTTGGCCAATTTGTCAATAACATTTTGGAATTATTATTATGCCAAATTAATTTTTTCGTGAAGTAACATTCACGCACGCTGTGGCATAAAAATATTTACAGGTATTCAACTCAGCGGATGACGGATGCCGCCACGTCTATCGACCGAGGGGTCAAGAATTTGCGCTGCAGCCGAGATACGTCGTCGAGAAAGAGTGGAGTGGCCGTATCACAGCTGGATTTTGGGGGTGTATGGCGAGGAACGGTGCCATGGCGCTCCATGAAATCCCAGCGCACATGAACGCCAATGATTACGTAACGATCCTCAACGACGTAATGCTCCCGTGTGCCCGAGAACGATTTTTCATGTCGAATAAATTGTTGACCAATTTATTCGGCATGATTGCTTTTTTACTTCCGATCTAATGAATAATATTATACCGAGAACACATCTGGTAGATTTCATTGTAGACTATAATATAGCTTTGATGAATCAAAAAAGATTGATCGGTATGACGTTTTCATATTGTCAAATAAAAAAAATATATATTTGATTAAAATTAATCATCTTCAATTCAACTTTTTAATCAGTAAATGTCATATAAGTTAAACCATTCAGAACATTAATAGTTGCTTTAAACGCTTTGATATCCCAAGAATGCTCGTAAACGGTATATTATAAACCTATTAACTAAAAAACAAAAATCACAATCATTCGGTATATTAACAATCAAAAAAAATTATTACGTGTAGCGGCGCGAACCGGTGCCAATTCCCCGCATCGTATCGAATTCGTCTCTGGAAATACAATTTGCCCATTGATGGCGGAAAAAATTAATTTAAAATTCGATATGTTTATTTAATAACGCTGCGGGAAAAACCGAGTGATGCGATTACGCCGTTGAATCTGGATCTTTTAATAATATTTCGTTTAGTCAAACCGATTAAACTGTTTCACTGATAAAATCTGTGATTTGCAGTGTTGAATAGATCTGCTAGACTCGCCTTCGGTATATTAAAATCCTTCCTACGCAAGTAAAATAAATAATTACGGAGACGGTGCAATCGAGTGCCACTTTCCCAAACCGTACCGCACTCGCATCTGGATCAGTAAATTCGCCATTTAGCGGGAAAAAATGCATGTTGTAATAGCCATAATTAATTAACGATGCATCGTTATGCGCGCATTCAGCGGATCTTAGTTAATTTAGTGATAACCTTGCCCACACTCTGCTCTCACCTTGCTCTCACCTTGCTCTACGTTCATTCACACGTTGCGTTTTGTCAAACCGATCAAACTGGTTCGCACTTCTCAATTGTAATTTGCAATTTTCAATGAATCTGTCAGTCCAGTCTTCGGTATATTAAAAATCTACTTACAGAAGCAAAAAAAAAAATATTACTTATAGCGGCGCGAACCGGTGCCAATTCCCCGCATCGTATCGAATTCGTCTCTGGAAATACAATTTGCCCATTGATGGCGGAAAAAATTAATTTAAAATTCGATATGTTTATTTAATAACGCTGCGGGAAAAACCGAGTGATGCGATCACGCCGTTGAATCTGGATCTTTTAATAATATTTCGTTTAGTCAAACCGATTAAACTGTTTCACTGATAAAATCTGTGATTTGCAGTGTTGAATAGATCTGCTAGACTCGCCTTCGGTATATTAAAATCCTTCCTACGCAAGTAAAATAAATAATTACGGAGACGGTGCAATCGAGTGCCACTTTCCCAAACCGTACCGCACTCGCATCTGGATCAGTAAATTCGCCATTTAGCGGGAAAAAATGCATGTTGTAATAGCCATAATTAATTAACGATGCATCGTTATGCGCGCATTCAGCGGATCTTAGTTAATTTAGTGATAACCTTGCCCACACTCTGCTCTCACCTTGCTCTCACCTTGCTCTACGTTCATTCACACGTTGCGTTTTGTCAAACCGATCAAACTGGTTCGCACTTCTCAATTGTAATTTGCAATTTTCAATGAATCTGTCAGTCCAGTCTTCGGTATATTAAAAATCTACTTACAGAAGCAAAAAAAAAAAAATATTACTTATAGCGGCGCGAACCGGTGGCAATTCCCCGCATCGTATCGAATTCGTCTCTGGAAATACAATTTCACCATTGATGGCGAAAAAAATTAATTTCAAATTCGATATGTTTATTTAATAACGCTGCGGGAAAAACCGAGTGATGCGATCACGCCGTTGAATCTGGATCTTTTAATAATATTTCGTTTAGTCAAACCGATTAAACTGTTTCACTGATAAAATCTATGATTTGCAGTGTTGTATAGATCTGCTAGACTCGCCTTCGGTATATTAAAATCCTTCCTACGCAAGTAAAATAAATAATTACGGAGACGGTGCAATCGAGTGCCACTTTCCCAAACCGTACCGCACTCGCATCTGGATCAGTAAATTCGCCATTTAGCGGGAAAAAATGCATGTTGTAATAGCCATAATTAATTAACGATGCATCGTTATGCGCGCATTCAGCGGATCTTAGTTAATTTAGTGATAACCTTGCCCACACTCTGCTCTCACCTTGCTCTCACCTTGCTCTACGTTCATTCACACGTTGCGTTTTGTCAAACCGATCAAACTGGTTCGCACTTCTCAATTGTAATTTGCAATTTTCAATGAATCTGTCAGTCCAGTCTTCGGTATATTAAAAATCTACTTACAGAAGCAAAAAAAAAAATATTACTTATAGCGGCGCGAACCGGTGCCAATTCCCCGCATCGTATCGAATTCGTCTCTGGAAATACAATTTAACCATTGATGGCGAAAAAAATTAATTTCAAATTCGATATGTTTATTTAATAACGCTGCGGGAAAAACCGAGTGATGCGATCACGCCGTTGAATCTGGATGTTTTAATAATATTTCGTTTAGTCAAACCGATTAAACTGTTTCACTGATAAAATCTGTGATTTGCAGTGTTGTATAGATCTGCTAGACTCGCCTTCGGTATATTAAAATCCTTCCTACGCAAGTAAAATAAATAATTACGGAGACGGTGCAATCGAGTGCCACTTTCCCAAACCGTACCGCACTCGCATCTGGATCAGTAAATTCGCCATTTAGCGGGAAAAAATGCATGTTGTAATAGCCATAATTAATTAACGATGCATCGTTATGCGCGCATTCAGCGGATCTTAGTTAATTTAGTGATAACCTTGCCCACACTCTGCTCTCACCTTGCTCTCACCTTGCTCTACGTTCATTCACACGTTGCGTTTTGTCAAACCGATCAAACTGGTTCGCACTTCTCAATTGTAATTTGCAATTTTCAATGAATCTGTCAGTCCAGTCTTCGGTATATTAAAAATCTACTTACAGAAGCAAAAAAAAAAAAAATATTACTTATAGCGGCGCGAACCGGTGGCAATTCCCCGCATCGTATCGAATTCGTCTCTGGAAATACAATTTCACCATTGATGGCGAAAAAAATTAATTTCAAATTCGATATGTTTATTTAATAACGCTGCGGGAAAAACCGAGTGATGCGATCACGCCGTTGAATCTGGATCTTTTAATAATATTTCGTTTAGTCAAACCGATTAAACTGTTTCACTGATAAAATCTGTGATTTGCAGTGTTGAATAGATCTGCTAGACTCGCCTTCGGTATATTAAAATCCTTCCTACGCAAGTAAAATAAATAATTACGGAGACGGTGCAATCGAGTGCCACTTTCCCAAACCGTACCGCACTCGCATCTGGATCAGTAAATTCGCCATTTAGCGGGAAAAAATGCATGTTGTAATAGCCATAATTAATTAACGATGCATCGTTATGCGCGCATTCAGCGGATCTTAGTTAATTTAGTGATAACCTTGCCCACACTCTGCTCTCACCTTGCTCTCACCTTGCTCTACGTTCATTCACACGTTGCGTTTTGTCAAACCGATCAAACTGGTTCGCACTTCTCAATTGTAATTTGCAATTTTCAATGAATCTGTCAGTCCAGTCTTCGGTATATTAAAAATCTACTTACAGAAGCAAAAAAAAAAAAAATTACTTATAGCGGCGCGAACCGGTGCCAATTCCCCGCATCGTATCGAATTCGTCTCTGGAAATACAATTTAACCATTGATGGCGAAAAAAATTAATTTCAAATTCGATATGTTTATTTAATAACGCTGCGGGAAAAACCGAGTGATGCGATCACGCCGTTGAATCTGGATCTTTTAATAATATTTCGTTTAGTCAAACCGATTAAACTGTTTCACTGATAAAATCTGTGATTTGCAGTGTTGAATAGATCTGCTAGACTCGCCTTCGGTATATTAAAATCCTTCCTACGCAAGTAAAATAAATAATTACGGAGACGGTGCAATCGAGTGCCACTTTCCCAAACCGTACCGCACTCGCATCTGGATCAGTAAATTCGCCATTTAGCGGGATAAAATGCATGTTGTAATAGCCATAATTAATTAACGATGCATCGTTATGCGCGCATTCAGCGGATCTTAGTTAATTTAGTGATAACCTTGCCCACACTCTGCTCTCACCTTGCTCTCACCTTGCTCTACGTTCATTCACACGTTGCGTTTTGTCAAACCGATCAAACTGGTTCGCACTTCTCAATTGTAATTTGCAATTTTCAATGAATCTGTCAGTCCAGTCTTCGGTATATTAAAAATCTACTTACAGAACCAAAAAAAAAAAAAATATTACTTATAGCGGCGCGAACCGGTGGCAATTCCCCGCATCGTATCGAATTCGTCTCTGGAAATACAATTTCACCATTGATGGCGAAAAAAATTAATTTCAAATTCGATATGTTTATTTAATAACGCTGCGGGAAAAACCGAGTGATGCGATCACGCCGTTGAATCTGGATCTTTTAATAATATTTCGTTTAGTCAAACCGATTAAACTGTTTCACTGATAAAATCTGTGATTTGCAGTGTTGAATAGATCTGCTAGACTCGCCTTCGGTATATTAAAATCCTTCCTACGCAAGTAAAATAAATAATTACGGAGACGGTGTAATCGAGTGCCACTTTCCCAAACCGTACCGCACTCGCATCTGGATCAGTAAATTCGCCATTTAGCGGGAAAAAATGCATGTTGTAATAGCCATAATTAATTAACGATGCATCGTTATGCGCGCATTCAGCGGATCTTAGTTAATTTAGTGATAACCTTGCCCACACTCTGCTCTCACCTTGCTCTCACCTTGCTCTACGTTCATTCACACGTTGCGTTTTGTCAAACCGATCAAACTGGTTCGCACTTCTCAATTGTAATTTGCAATTTTCAATGAATCTGTCAGTCCAGTCTTCGGTATATTAAAAATCTACTTACAGAAGCAAAAAAAAAAAAATTACTTATAGCGGCGCGAACCGGTGCCAATTCCCCGCATCGTATCGAATTCGTCTCTGGAAATACAATTTAACCATTGATGGCGAAAAAAATTAATTTCAAATTCGATATGTTTATTTAATAACGCTGCGGGAAAAACCGAGTGATGCGATCACGCCGTTGAATCTGGATCTTTTAATAATATTTCGTTTAGTCAAACCGATTAAACTGTTTCACTGATAAAATCTGTGATTTGCAGTGTTGAATAGATCTGCTAGACTCGCCTTCGGTATATTAAAATCCTTCCTACGCAAGTAAAATAAATAATTACGGAGACGGTGCAATCGAGTGCCACTTTCCCAAACCGTACCGCACTCGCATCTGGATCAGTAAATTCGCCATTTAGCGGGAAAAAATGCATGTTGTAATAGCCATAATTAATTAACGATGCATCGTTATGCGCGCATTCAGCGGATCTTAGTTAATTTAGTGATAACCTTGTGACAGAATTTTTTGGAATATTCTGTCCCCCGGTCTGCAGAGTCGCGAATCTGCAAGTTTTTAGCGTTCCTCCCGACCGCCGATTGGTCTTTTTCCGGTTTTAGGGTAATGTTACCTAATACGTTATCTGACGGTCAATTATAGTGGTCAGTGCACCGAGATTACCGCGGTTCAGGGCCGAATTACTGTGCCACCCGGGATATCTCGGTGATAACGCTCAGGGTGTATCGGTAGGAGAGGATAAAGGACCGGTGAAATTCCGGCGCTCCATTGAGGAAGTGACGTTCGGGGGAAAGATTGGTTAAGTTTCAGGTATGTTTGGAAGGCCGCAGCGGAGGTGCCGACGACCACACCGATGCTCGGATCGCCAGGTCGTTTTTCGGTTCGGTTTTCCGTTATCTCTACGTTTACGTTTGTTCAGACTCCCGCGTCACAAGGAGATTCCCTCGTTATCGATCATCACCACGATAGGTTGTCATATGTCGGTCAGTTTCGGTTACGTTTCAGGTATCTTTCGGTTATCTTTCGTTATCTGTGTCATCTTTACTGAATTTCGGCGTCGCGTCCGCCTTTAGGTTCGCTCGGACGCTCGCAGGTGCGCGCGCATCACCGCCGCAGCATCGCCGCGCGTCGCTGAGAGTGGGACCGCGGTTAGAGTGGGGCGCGCGGATCTCGCAGCCCTGCTGGGTGATGAGCCGCCGACCGACGATCTCTCGTCGGCCGGCCTTCGGCCGGCAAGCAGCTCTCTCTTGTTCTCTGATGTTACCTCTTATTCGCTAATGTTACCTTATGCTATCTAATGTTACCGAATGTTACCTAAAATTACCTTTTTAGTGTTAGAATTTCCTAGTCTTAGTTATGTTATCGCATTACCTACTTGGAAGTTATCTATTAGTTTTATATTCTTCTATTTTCTCGGCGATACCTGTCATTAGTTTTCCGGCGTTCTCGTTAATTAATTTTGAGTTTAGTTATCTTCTCGGCGTCATCGCTAAGTTTCCCGGCGTTGTCCGTAATTATTTTTGAGTTCTTATTTAATTTTAGATTACCGTTTCGCCCGGTACGGGTAAATTAATGCGTCGACTGGCGAACCCACAGGTTAATATCAGTGCAACGACTAGCGAACCCACGGTTAATATTAGGGTAACTACCTAGTGTTCTCTGATTCGTTCGCGTTCGTTCTCTAGTGTTCTCTGATTAGTCCGCGTTCGTTCTCTAGTGTTCTCTATTATATTCGTGCGCATTCGCTGGTGTTCTCTGGGTAGTTTGTGCACGTTACCTTTTAATTTACCGATTTATTAAGTGCGATGATTCGTTCTCTGATTTTCTGTTTTTCTTTTATGGGTGACCACGACGCGACGCGCTCTCGCGCTACCTGGCCCCGGTTACCTCTATTTTGGTTTTAATAAGAATTCGCCTTCTTTTTCGTTTGAGGTATTTTCAATGTACGCATAATTTCCGAGAGTGAGTGTTCTCTCGGTTTGTCGTTCTCTATTACGATGAATTAGTATAAAGGTTTCCGGTATCTCATTAATAAACCGACCGAATTGTTCCGACATAATTGTGTTACGTTTTCGCCGTTATTCAGTGCCACTAAGGATCCACGCCCTCTCTCCACAACCTAGCATACTGAGCGACCCCGAGGTTCCGTGAACCGCTCCTCCGAGTCCGTCGCCGGTTACGTTTCGGTTAAGTTTACGTTTTGAGTTAGGGCGGTTTGCCGATTCCGCCCGCGTTATAAAATAAAAATTGGCTGGCGCTCACCGGCATTTGGCGACGGGCGAGGAGGGCGCACGAAGGTGGCGCGGAAATAATTCCCATGTTAATTTCCATGATCACAAATGGCGCCCAACGTGGGGCCCCACCTGGCACTGAATATCGGTTGAGTGATATCTTTCGAGGTCAGTTTCCGTGGTTAGAAAGTTCTCTTTCAGTTCGGTTATTCTTTTTTTGCGGTTTCGGTCGGTTCGGTTATTTTTCGCGGTTCGTTCTCTCCCGTTTCGGTTGTTAGCTCCACAATTACCTCTCCGTTCTCTTTTGAAATTTATTGATAAGTTTGCACTTGCGATTTTTGGGTGTTATCGAATTTGTTTGTTGGTGTTATTAGGTATTTCTGGGATGTTATCGTGTATTTACGGGTATTAATGGAAAAAAAAAGAGAAAGGAGAAGTTATCTTTGAATTACCCGCCGCAATGTTATCTTAACTGTGAAAGAAAGGACTCGGCCATTTACTGCCGAAGGCATTGGGGAATTCTCGGGCAAATCCGAGAATATTCATCGGAAAATATTAGAGACGCTAAACGAGATGGTCAACGCTCGTTACCGTCTCTGACCCCCTGAGGGGGGGAGGCGATGTAAACAACGACGACCTCGAACACCTAAGGCGTCGTTGTTGGGCGGCCGTTTTGCCCCTCGCGGGATAGAGCTTCCGAGAATAGCCGCGAGGGCTCACTTCTCGGAAGGAACTCCCCCCCCACCACCGCGCCGACCGCGGGACCTACGCCCGCGGGCGCGGCGTCGGCAGTCCGACGCCGCTCGCGCACGAAGGCACACGTCGAGTTACGCTGCGTTCACGAACGAAAGGTACGGAATTCGGGACCCAGCTCTCCGAGCGAGGGACGGAAAATTGCTTTTCCCAATTAAACGACGAGTGGCATTCCCCATCCCGATTCGTCCTTACGTAATCGCGCCGTTCTCTTGCCCTCGTCACCGCGTCGTTCCGTCCCGCGTATCTCCGACAACGTGCGCGTGGGTTTCCGCCATCTTGGCGTCCCTGTTCGTATGTTACCTCGTCATTTTCGCGTTGTTATCTGGGGATGGGTTTTTGTTTGTGACGAATGTTACGTTTCGCGGGTTCTTGTTGCGCTATCTCCCGATCCGTGTTATTTCGCGTTGTCCGCTGCGTGCTCTTCGCGTTACACCACCCGTCGAGTCTCCAGTGATCGTTCGATTTGAACGTTATATTTCGAATTTCGGGCGATCTCTCGAATTTTTGCGTTACCTCTCGGTGTCGCGTGATATCTCGAATTGTCATATTACCTCTCGGTGTCGCGTGATATCTCGATTTTAGGGTTATCTCCCGAATTTCGAACGATCTCTCGAATTTAGGATTATCTCTCGGTGTCGTGCGATATCGCGATTTTTCGGCTACTGGTCGGATTACGGGTAGTCGTACGATTTTGTGTTATCTCCCGAGTTTGAGCTATCTCTCGATTTTTGTTGGTTATCTCTCGGTTTTTTTTTTGTTATTTTCCGGTCTCGGGTGATCCTTCCGACTTTTACGTTACCTACCAATTTTCGTGTATTTTATATCCGCGTCCCCTTGCGTCGACCGGGAGTACCTGACGCGCCACCCTAACATCGCCACCGAAATGGCCGACCGAACCGGGAGCTCGAAGGATCTCGAGCACCTCGATAAAGCCCGAGACGTGCGACCTACGCGCGTCCTCGCAGGAGCCGTAAGGCCGGATCCACCGCCAGTCCTAGTTCCCCCGTACCGCGGGCAGGTCCCTGCGAAAAAGGACGTGCGCGCGTGTGGACTCTCGTCGTTTTACCCTCCTGTTACCTATCCGCCCTCCGTTGTTTGGATTTCGTTAATTTTGCTCATTCCTTTGGTTGTTCTCTACCCGTCGCCCCTTACGTTCTCGATCCCGCACAGGAAAGGGAAATGCAGGGGAATAACGAGCACCAGGACGCGGAATCCCCCCTGGTCAGTGCCATCGCCGGTGCCATGGTAGACTTGGGGGCACCTCTTGATTGGTGCCAAGAGGACGCCAGCGACGTCCAGATGGAAGACCCGCCAGGACCGGTGAACGAGTCAGCCTGGGTTCCGCTGCTCCCTTTCGTGGCGGCCTGCTGGAGGACTGAGCGCCGCCACCCTGGGTTCATCGCGGCCATTGAGAGGACCGTGGGACAAGGGCGTTCACAGGTCTCCCCGTTCCTGGCACGACCGGAGAACGATAACTCGTCCACGAGCTCTAGCTCGAGTAGCTCGAGCAGCTCGACAAGCTCGAGCAGCTCGAGTACCAACAGCACGGCCAGCGCGGTCACTGTCATCGCCGTGCCCACTGAAGTCGCCGAGGCCGCGCCCCAACGGCGGATTACATCGGTGGAGGTCTTGAAAAGACCGGTTCTCCTCGTGGAGGACGAGGAATATTTAGAAATGGAGGCGGACGAGGACCTCCCCGGCGCATCGGAGACGACATCGCTCCCGTCGACTTCCACGGCGTCGGACGGGACCCCCGGAGCCTCGAGTCTGGGTCTCGCATCCACAACCGCGCCCGCGGCAACCAAGGCGTCTCCCGGGCTAGAAGTCCCCGACGGATCCCGGCCAACCTCGACACGGATGCCTCGGGAGACACTGCCGCCGACGCCATCTCCACCGAGCGTCTCCCGCGCCCGATCAGCCTACAGGGAACCCTCCGGCGTGTGGTGCTTCGACTGCCGTCGATCCGGGCACTCGTATCGTCAATGTCCCACCCCCAGCCGGGAACTTTTTTGTTTCGGCTGCGGACATCGACATGCGACGATGAGGACGTGCCCACGCTGTTCCCGGGCGTGGGAAAAGCGAGGGCCCTACGTGCGGAGTCTCGGCCGCAACGTGCCCCGAGAGCAGATCCAGCAAGCGTTGCAGGAGTTGCCGCCACGACCCCGTCCAGGTTACGTCTCCGTCAGCACCCACGTGGCGTCCAGGCCGGACGATTATGGCGTCTTCGAAGCCCGACCCGCGTGTGCCTGCGAGGATTGTATCCACCAGGAATCGCAGGAACGAGCTCCATCGTCCACGGAGGGCCAACGACGGCAGACCTCGCAGGAGAGCGATTACGGGGATGAGCCCTATTCGCACCAGGTCGATTACCGCGACTACCTTGCTAGACCCTCCTGGTACTGAAGAACGCGGGGCTAAGAGCGCGGATGTTACCTGCACCATGTTACCGTCGTTACCATTCTGGATAAGTTCCCTTGGTTCTTTACGCTTCTACGACGTTATCTTACCCATGGTGATATTTCCTTTTGAGACTGCGATCGGTATTGTTTTTTTTTTATTGTTATTGTGCTATCTCCATTATTCTCCGTTTATGCTATCTCCGTTTATACTACCTCTGTTTATGCTACCGACTGACTAGGTTTAATCGCCATCAAACGGCACTCACCGTACCTGATTACGGCATAATTAGTTTCTTTTGATATTATTGTTTTTCTTTGAGATACGTTAGCTGCTGATTATCTAAGCGTTCTGAGGTGCTGGTCCCGGGAAGACCTAAAACTCGCCCAAGAGGTGTGGTCCCGGGAAGACCTAAAACTCGCCCAAGAGGTGTGGTCCCGGGAAGACCTAAAACTCGCCCAAGAGGTGTGGTCCCGGGAAGACCTAAAACTCGCCCAAGAGGTGTGGTCCCGGGAAGACCTAAAACTCGCCCAAGAGGTTTGGTCCCGGGAAGACCGAAAACTCGACCGAGACTCGCAAAAAGTCTGAGGGGAGGAAGACCACCAGTGCCTTAGAGCCACTCCCAACCTCACGTTATCTCCGTTATCTTTGTTAGATGTTACGACGGCTACCTTTCATAACTGCGTTGTCTGTTACCTTTCGTTCTGAGGTGTTGGTCCCGGGAAGACCGAAAACTCGACCGAGACTTGAACAAAAGTCTGAAGGGAGGATGACCACCAGTGCCTTAGAGCCACTCCCAACATCACGTTACCTTTATTATCTTTGTTAGATGTTACGACGGTTATCATTCACGACTGCGTTATCCGTGCCGTTCGTTCTGAGGTGTTGGTCCCGGGAAGACCGAAAACTCGACCGAGACTTGGACAAAAGTCCGAAGGGAGGAAGACCACCAGTGCCTTAGAGCCACTCCCAACCTCACGTTATCTCCGTTATCTTTGTTGGATGTTACGACGGCTACATTTCATGACTGCGTTGTCTGTTACCTTTCGTTCTGAGGTTTTGGTCCCGGGAAGACCGAAAACTCGCACAAAGAGTCTGAGGGGAAGAAAAACCACCCGTGCCTTAGAGCCACCCTCAACCTCACGTTATCTTCGTTATTTTTGTTTGGCGGTTGCGACAGTTCCTTGCAATACGTTATCTATACCTTTTCGTTATGAAACGACTGAATTGTTTAGGAGTTAAGGTACTATTGTCAAATGGAAAGGCCGTGATGAAAACAGAAGGTCCGAGAACCACAACGATCGTTATCTTTATTTTGGTTACCTTCCCTTTAAGGGTTCCCAGGTTGTGGGTCCGTGTTCTCTTTGCGTTTAGTGCTATCTGCAAGAGTTATTACCGAAATCCGATATGGACCGGTCAAGGAAGGGGGGTCTGTGACAGAATTTTTTGGAATATTCTGTCCCCCGGTCTGCAGAGTCGCGAATCTGCAAGTTTTTAGCGTTCCTCCCGACCGCCGATTGGTCTTTTTCCGGTTTTAGGGTAATGTTACCTAATACGTTATCTGACGGTCAATTATAGTGGTCAGTGCACCGAGATTACCGCGGTTCAGGGCCGAATTACTGTGCCACCCGGGATATCTCGGTGATAACGCTCAGGGTGTATCGGTAGGAGAGGATAAAGGACCGGTGAAATTCCGGCGCTCCATTGAGGAAGTGACGTTCGGGGGAAAGATTGGTTAAGTTTCAGGTATGTTTGGAAGGCCGCAGCGGAGGTGCCGACGACCACACCGATGCTCGGATCGCCAGGTCGTTTTTCGGTTCGGTTTTCCGTTATCTCTACGTTTACGTTTGTTCAGACTCCCGCGTCACAAGGAGATTCCCTCGTTATCGATCATCACCACGATAGGTTGTCATATGTCGGTCAGTTTCGGTTACGTTTCAGGTATCTTTCGGTTATCTTTCGTTATCTGTGTCATCTTTACTGAATTTCGGCGTCGCGTCCGCCTTTAGGTTCGCTCGGACGCTCGCAGGTGCGCGCGCATCACCGCCGCAGCATCGCCGCGCGTCGCTGAGAGTGGGACCGCGGTTAGAGTGGGGCGCGCGGATCTCGCAGCCCTGCTGGGTGATGAGCCGCCGACCGACGATCTCTCGTCGGCCGGCCTTCGGCCGGCAAGCAGCTCTCTCTTGTTCTCTGATGTTACCTCTTATTCGCTAATGTTACCTTATGCTATCTAATGTTACCGAATGTTACCTAAAATTACCTTTTTAGTGTTAGAATTTCCTAGTCTTAGTTATGTTATCGCATTACCTACTTGGAAGTTATCTATTAGTTTTATATTCTTCTATTTTCTCGGCGATACCTGTCATTAGTTTTCCGGCGTTCTCGTTAATTAATTTTGAGTTTAGTTATCTTCTCGGCGTCATCGCTAAGTTTCCCGGCGTTGTCCGTAATTATTTTTGAGTTCTTATTTAATTTTAGATTACCGTTTCGCCCGGTACGGGTAAATTAATGCGTCGACTGGCGAACCCACAGGTTAATATCAGTGCAACGACTAGCGAACCCACGGTTAATATTAGGGTAACTACCTAGTGTTCTCTGATTCGTTCGCGTTCGTTCTCTAGTGTTCTCTGATTAGTCCGCGTTCGTTCTCTAGTGTTCTCTATTATATTCGTGCGCATTCGCTGGTGTTCTCTGGGTAGTTTGTGCACGTTACCTTTTAATTTACCGATTTATTAAGTGCGATGATTCGTTCTCTGATTTTCTGTTTTTCTTTTATGGGTGACCACGACGCGACGCGCTCTCGCGCTACCTGGCCCCGGTTACCTCTATTTTGGTTTTAATAAGAATTCGCCTTCTTTTTCGTTTGAGGTATTTTCAATGTACGCATAATTTCCGAGAGTGAGTGTTCTCTCGGTTTGTCGTTCTCTATTACGATGAATTAGTATAAAGGTTTCCGGTATCTCATTAATAAACCGACCGAATTGTTCCGACATAATTGTGTTACGTTTTCGCCGTTATTCAGTGCCACTAAGGATCCACGCCCTCTCTCCACAACCTAGCATACTGAGCGACCCCGAGGTTCCGTGAACCGCTCCTCCGAGTCCGTCGCCGGTTACGTTTCGGTTAAGTTTACGTTTTGAGTTAGGGCGGTTTGCCGATTCCGCCCGCGTTATAAAATAAAAATTGGCTGGCGCCCACCGGCATTTGGCGACGGGCGAGGAGGGCGCACGAAGGTGGCGCGGAAATAATTCCCATGTTAATTTCCATGATCACAACCTTGCCCACACTCTGCTCTCACCTTGCTCTCACCTTGCTCTACGTTCATTCACACGTTGCGTTTTGTCAAACCGATCAAACTGGTTCGCACTTCTCAATTGTAATTTGCAATTTTCAATGAATCTGTCAGTCCATTCTTCGGTATATTAAAAATCGACTTACAGAAGCAAAAAAAAAAAAATATTACTTATAGCGGCGCGAACCGGTGCCAATTCCCCGCATCGTATCGAATTCGTCTCTGGAAATACAATTTAACCATTGATGGCGAAAAAAATTAATTTCAAATTCGATATGTTTATTTAATAACGCTGCGGGAAAAACCGAGTGATGCGATCACGCCGTTGAATATGGACCTTTTAATAATATTTCGTTTAGTCAAACCGATTAAACTGTTTCACTGATAAAATCTGTGATTTGCAGTGTTGAATAGATCTGCTAGACTCGCCTTCGGTATATTAAAATCCTTCCTACGCAAGTAAAATAAGTAATTACGGAGACGGTGCAATCGAGTGCCACTTTCCCAAACCGTACCGCACTCGCATCTGGATCAGTAAATTCGCCATTTAGCGGGAAAAAATGCTTGTTGTAATAGCCATAATTAATTAACGATGCATCGTTATGCGCGCATTCAGCGGATCTTAGTTAATTTAGTGATAACCTTGCCCACACTCTGCTCTCACCTTGCTCTCACCTTGCTCTACGTTCATTCACACGTTGCGTTTTGTCAAACCGATCAAACTGGTTCGCACTTCTCAATTGTAATTTGCAATTTTCAATGAATCTGTCAGTCCAGTCTTCGGTATATTAAAAATCTACTTTCAGAAGCAAAAAAAAAAATATTACTTCTAGCGGCGCGAACCGGTGCCAATTCCCCGCATCGTATCGAATTCGTCTCTGGAAATACAATTTAACCATTGATGGCGAAAAAAATTAATTTCAAATTCGATATGTTTATTTAATAACGCTGCGGGAAAAACCGAGTGATGCGATCACGCCGTTGAATCTGGATCTTTTAATAATATTTCGTTTAGTCAAACCGATTAAACTGTTTCACTGATAAAATCTGTGATTTGCAGTGTTGAATAGATCTGCTAGACTCGCCTTCGGTATATTAAAATCCTTCCTACGGAAGTAAAAAAAATAATTACTCACTCTCAGCTTACTTTCTAAATAGGGATTTGTCATACCGGTCATCTTGCTGCGATATTTGAAATTGGCTTTTTTATCCTTTTATAGATCTGTCAAGTTTGACGTCGGTATATCTAAATCCGATTAAAATGCATAAAAATATATAACTACGTCGAGTTAATGACTTTGCGTCATTAACTCGACGTAGTTATATATTTTATTACCATAAATAGGATGAAATTTACTGATTTTATATAACAACTTACCGAGGTTGGAGACTGGAGATCGTGGCTGTAATCCTTCCAAATCACTTCCAACCGCACTTTCCACTTTTGATTAGTGGCCGTCTGACCGCTTACATCGCATTGCTGCACTGAGCGGGTTATGTCAAATTCGCGATCAGCTGAGGTGACAGCTGATCGACTTGAAACTCGCGCGGACTTCACCAAACTTCAACAGCTGAACATAGCTCACACACACATAGAAGCCGAGATCTGTCATTGCAGGCATATCTGAATAGCACTGTACATGATTTAACAATATCAAGCATTTCGCCTTTGAATTTAAAACAATTGCGATCCTCCTTCTTTATTTTGCCACCGTTCCTGAAAATCATGATTTTTGTTTTGCTAGTATTTACGGTGAGCCCATTTTGGTTACAGTAGTCGTCCAGTGCGCTAATTTTATTTTGCATATCAATTTTTGAGTGGGCGAGTATAATTAAATCATCCGCATAAAGAAGCATTATGATATCCGTTGTGACGAGCCCCTCACGTCGGATTTCGGACGAACCGCCGCTCAGCACTCGACCAAATATAATGACGCCCGGAGGTTAAAATGGTATTCAGCGGCCTTTAATTTTTCCGCTCGCTCTCGGACTTTCAGTTGGGCGCCAGGTAACGGAACCGACCCTTGTTACCACGGGTTTAATTCAGACACGATCTTTCTCCGGCTTTTCCGGCTAGCCAGGGCGCGGTTCGAAAGGCAAATAAATAAATCATAACTTTCGTGACAATAATCAACAAAACAGGACTTTTATTCATTCATGTTACTCAGTGGATTTGTTCGAGCATCTTATCTCGCGTCCACACATTCCTTGACTCGCATTTCCCATACAATTCCGTACAATTCCATTCACACATTCATTCCGATTCATTAGGGACCTGTATGACTCGAGTCCGACAATACCGCGTACAATCAGTGATATTTTGCTAATATGTGATTTCCCACGTTAATTATCGGACCACCGGGGAAGCCGGTCGCGACCGAGGAGACACCCGTCTCGATGCCCTAAAATTACGGCAGGAGGCCCAGCCTCGTGCTGAACGCGAGCGCGAAGAAAAGGTGCACTCCGTGCGCCTACCTTGCACAGGTCTTCCGCTCAGCGACGTAATTCCGCGGAGTTGATTGCTCGGCCTTCTCGTCCCCAGGAGCCATTCGGTGCCGTAGGGGGAAAACCTCGAGGAAAATCGGTGCGTCGCTCGTCGCCTCGGCGGATCCAACCTCTCGTCGATTTTCCGAAATAATCTACCCTAATTCCCTACCGAAGACTCACGAGTACTGTACTGCCCTTTTCTACGCTAGCTAGCAGCGTGCCATTTGCGCACGGCCCTAACGCTCGGCGATGTTCTGCCGATACTTCGGCCAGTCGTCGGCGATCTCGCTTCCTCGCTCGTCCGCGACAATCTGACAACGATCCCTGTCGAATCGTTTCCTAATTCGCAAGTTTGCACGGGCCTTCCGTGGGGGTGGGGGAAACTCGGCCGAATCTGACTCGTCGTCGGTTCGTCTCTCGTCTCCGGGCGACGATTCTCTCCTCGTCTCGTCACTCGTCTCGCCCTCGGTTCCCGTGGACTCCGTATTCTCTGAAAGCGTACACTACCGCAGTCATTCGCTCTTTTTTCACATTAGGTGCGACCCATCGACTCGAGTAGCGATCCACGCGTCAAATTATTTCTAAATAATTTCTCCGGCTCGAGCGCGTTGCTGCGAGCGTGACAGCGCCTCGTCACACCGTATACCCGTCGATGTTTACCCCTTCAAGCCCTCTCTTTCGCATAAATTTCTCGATATCTGATATATAGAGGATAAACAGCAGTGGGCTAAGGGTTTCCCCTTGTAGTACACCCTCTGTCACTCGAATTTTTTGCGAGACTGTACCGTCTACTTTTACTTGGACGGTCGCCCTGTCATACATATATTTAATTACCCTGAGTAATTTACCACTGACACCAAGTTCAAAAAGTTTATCCCACAACGGACCGTGTGGCACCGAGTCGAAAGCCCTCTTAAAATCTACAAAGAGACCATAAACAGATCTAACTCCAAGTCGTAATTGCAGTTGAACTGAGCTGGTGAGAATGAAGATCTGATCAACACAACTGCACCCGGCTCTGAAGCCAGCTTGACTTTCTGGAATACTTTCGGTTCCTTCAGCCCAATTTTGGAGTCTTTCCTTAATTATCTGTGTGAATAGTTTCGTGCTGTCGTTAACAAGGGCTATTCCCCGGTAGTTCAACGGATCTCTTTTATCCCCTTTTTTGTGGATCATGGTTAAAGCAACTTTAATCCAAGCTTTGGGGGTTTTTTCAGTTCCAAGAATTTTATTAAACAGCACCAAAACTGCGTTTAGCCCATTAGAAGGGAGGATTTCGTAGAAGTCGTTATTCAGATTGTCCAGGCCCGGCGCTTTCCCGCATTTTAACTTCCCGATATTTCTCACCAGCTCATCCATTGTGATCGGTGTATCAAGATACGGATGTCGTACGTCTATAAAAGTTGAATTATTGTAAATCTTGGGCGGAAACACGCTCTGATAAAATCTCTCCCACTCGGCTGCACTAATGTAGATTTTTTGTGTTTTACGCGGTTTACATTCGTTTACTGTTTTCCAAAATTCACTAGAGTCCTTAACATTTGCAAATTTGTTAATTTTCTGTGCGTCATAAAAGTCTCTTTTGGCTTTTGTTAAATTTTTTAGTTTCTTTTGTGCGTTATGGAATGCTAATCGATCTGTGCAATTGAAATCCGCATCGCTGTATGTCTTTAGTAGCTGCATTGTAGTTTTTTTCGCGTTCCTACAGTCCGCGTCATACCACGGTTTGTTCTTATTCACAAGTTGCGTCGATACTTTAATTTCTTTAATAATATCCGCCTCTTTTCCTGCATCGTAAAATAATTTTCTCAGCCCGTCATTTAGTTCGTTTATCGTGTTTTCATGTGCCATTATATCAAGGGCACGCTCTTGTATCAACTGACAGAATTTAACCTTGTTACTATCCGTCCATTTAGTTATTGTTTTCGAAAATTTCCGAGGTTTCTCGATGGTATCTGTATTATTTCCTACCTCAATTGTGAGCTCTACCACCACTGGGAAATGGTCAGAATCAATTACAGAAAAGTCCACCGTTAGGTCTTCAATATAGTTTATCCCATTTATGTTAGTCCATACTAAGTCAATCACACTTTTCCCTATCATGCTAGAAAAAGTAAACTTGGCTGGCCTATCATTCAACGTTCTCTTGTTCAGGCATATAAATCCATTTGACGTCATAAAATTAAAAAGCATAAGTCCCTCAGGTGAAATATTTTTGTCCATCGTTTCTCTATTTTTTGATAAGTTCGTTTCCGCGAGTAAGTCCTGTGGCACTTCATCAAGGTCACCAATTCTAACATTAGAGTCTCCTCCTATAATTATAATAGCATCCGGATATTTTCTATTCAGTTCATCTAGCGCGATTTGGAAAAGTTCTAAGATTACCTCCAGATCGAGATTTGGTTTAAAATATATCGTTCCGATTACAATTCTGATATTTTTCACGAAATAACTCACGAAGATCCATCTTTCTGAATTATCAAGAATTTCAGCTTTGCCCACTGATGTATTCGAAAGCAGAGCCAGACCACCGCTTCCGCGACCTCTGCATTTGTCCTTTGTGGCATTTTCCCACGCCGCGGTGAAACCGAAAAGTTGATGAGGTAGCTTGGACGGAGTGATTATTGCCCACGTTTCCGAGATTCCAATGATGTGTGCCTTCTGTGTGTTCTCGAAGTTCAGAAGATTTTTTAGACCATGACAATTCCAGAAGATAATCTTGAGTTGGCCAGTGGATTCCCGTTTTTTGACGCTGTTATTCCTCCACGTACGTCGTTTTCGTGAAATGAAGTTCCTGAAGTTCCTGGGATGGCTACTTGTACGTTTGTTTCCGGTGCCTCTCTGAGAGCAACCAGCCTTCTAGAGCCCTCGTCCCAACGCATCCAGTTGTCGTTGATCATTATTTTTTGGTGTCCCAGTCTCACGTTTTGGTTGTTTTTTCTTCTTTCTTCCCGCGCGATGTCCCTTAATTTCTTTTGCACAGACCTTTCGGCGAACGTTAGGTCACTTTCTACAAAAATAGTCTTGTTTGCTAGGATCCTTCTTTTGTTGTTCAATATCTCCAGCTTGACTTGGAAGTTGATTAGACTAGCATGGACAGCTTTCTTATTCGCACCAATAGTTTTGGCCACGGTTACCACGTCCTTAAGTTTGAACTCGGTGGCCAGGAAGGCGTCCACTTCTTTTTTCACGTCGCTCGATTGCATCTCAAGTCCCTTAATAATAATGTTGTTTTTTCGGCTTGCTTTGTCTTGCGTTTCCACATTTCGAGCCAGGAGATCAATCTTACGGACCATCTCCTCGTTCACCCCAGTCGGGGCTCCAATGTTTTGTGGAGGTGCATTTTTTAGCAGAGATTCTAAATCCGCCACGCGTTTTTCGAGCTCAACTTCCTTTTGCGATATTTGTGGCTCATTTATCCGAGTTTCCAGGGAGGTCAGTCTGGTGTTTACGATGTGCTGGGTTGTTTTGTACTCGCTGTCCGTGACACTTAAGTCGTCCTTCAGTTGTTGGAATTCCTTGCGTACTTCCGAATAGTTTTCGGCAACTTCCGCCCGGAGATTATTGAAATTCGTCACATTTTCCTTCCTCATCGCCTGGATTTCTCTCAGAATATCACTTATACCAAGGTTTGAAGTACGATTAGACTCATCCTGGCTTTTTGGGTATTCACCGCATCGTATGTTCCATCCATAGTCACGTTGTTTGGCTGTTCAGGTTGTAGAACCGCTTGCGGAGGTGTACGTTTAGTAAGCGTGCTCCTTTTTGCAGCTTTATCTTCTTCAATCGCCCCTTCTACACCGTCAGCCTCGATCTGGAAGAACATACGGTTATGAGCGTCTTTTAAAACAGACACCGGTGTATTCGGTGCATTAACAAACGAGTTTTTTCTTGGTCTTCCCCTTGGACGCTTGAGCGTCAGTCTAGTGTTTACGTGTTTCTTTGTTGTGACAGGCGCCGGTGCACTAGATTGCAATGTAATCAGTGAAAACCATGAGTTTTCGGTGTTAACAGGTGTCGATACCGAAGATCCCAACTGTATCGACGGGGGACGTGGAGTATCAATATGGATTAACTCATTGATTATTTCGCCAGCTGTATCACCACTGTCGTCTTCGTTCTCCGACATTCCCAGACATAACCTCACTGTCCAATATGTGTTTTTAAAAACCCTGTGATTCGCCAGTTATATATGAAAAACTTAAAATTATTATCACTGTATGTCCGAAAAAACGTTCTCTATCTGATTGTTGCTTTTGTATATTATATAGGTGTTGGCACCGGTCGTAGCGTTGGTTGAAATTATGCGTTCACGAATACACTTGTTGTCTGTCACGATGCCAACATGCCCCCCCCCCCCCCATTTCAATTTTTAATTTCAATTTTTAGAGGGAGGGGGAAAAGATGGCTGGCGAAGTGGTTGGGAGAGAAAAAAGGTGCCGAGAAAAGTGGAGAAAGAGCAGGAAATAGAGTGAGGAATGGTGAGAGAATCGGCGAGGGGAAAGCGGGGGAAAGCGGGGGAAAGGAGGTGAGTGGTGAGGAAAATAGTGCGGTGTAAAATGGAAAGAAGAAAAGACGGCAGGAAGGAAAGAAGAGGCCGGAGAACGTGGATGAGGGGCAGAGAAGTGAGTGAAGGGAGGAGGGGAGAAAATGGAACGAGTGGCGCAGGCGCGTGGAGAAAACGAGGAAGAGATAAGCGGCGCAGGCGCGTGAGGAGCATCGAGGAAGAGACGAGCGGCGCAGGCGCGGAGACAGAGGCACCAGGCACGAGCAGGTAGCAGCAGAGGAAGAGAAGGGGTAGAAGGAGAGAAGCGGCCGAGGCGAAGAGAACCGGAGAGCGGCGGAGAATGGCGAGAAGAACGAGAGGCGAGGACGCGGGAGCGAGGGACGCAGCGAGGACCGACGCGGAGACAGAGGTTGTGCGCAGGCGCGACGAGGCAGAGGGGGGAAGGAAAGCGTGGCGCGAGCGGAGCACGTGGCGGCGGTGTGCGTGCAACGTGCGGGAGAGAGAGAGGAACCGGCAGGCGGGAGAGGAAACAGGTGGCAGTGAGGAGACAAAGGCTGGGAGAGTGAGAACAGCAGAGACGGAAAGCGAGTCGGACAAAGCAGTGGACGGTCGGAAAAGAATTGGCGGCCGTGTCGAGTGAGCCGGCGAAGAAAGAACAGAGGTTTCCGGAGAAAGTGGGCATTCGGGTGATATTCGGTGGAGACTGAGAGAGGAAATTGGTGAAGTTTTGGGAATGGAATGTGAAGAAATTTGTGGGGAAGAAAGTGGTGAAGTTTTTGGAAAGCAAATTTGGAGTACTGGAGAGGAAAAGGATTTTTCGGAGAAGTGGAAGTTTTCGGAGAGAGTGGAGAGGAATTTGCAGAGCAGTGAGGCAGTGGCTTGTGGTTTGAGAGGAGGAGAGAGAGAAATTCGGAGGAAATTCGGAAGTGAAGTGAAGGGAGTCTGGAGGACTGGAGAGGACAAGGTCTTTTGGGAGAAGTGGAATTTTTCGGAGAGAGTGGAGAGGTTTCTGCAGAGAAGTGGGGCAGTGGTCTGTGGTTGGAGAGGAGGAAAGAGAGAAATTCGGAGGAAATTCGGAAGTGAAGTGGCGGGAGGGGGAAAAGGAGGTGAAAAGGAATTGGCAGGGAAGTGAGAAAGGGAGAAAAAGACTTTAGCGAAAAAAAATTAAAAAAGGAAAAGTGGAAAAGAAAAATGGAGGCGTGGTTTCAGGAGGAGAAGAAGAGGCACGAGGAGAGGATGGAAGTGATGAAGGAGATGGTGAAGCAACTGAAAGAGGTAAAAAGTGAACTGGTGGGGTGGAGGAAGAAGGATGAGGAAATCGGAAAACTGTGGATGAAGGAAATACAGAAGGGAGGAGGAGAGAGCTGGGAGACATGTAGGCGATGTAGAGAGATGATAGAGAAGGTAGGGGAGGCAATGAGGGAGACGGGAGGAGAGAGTCAGGAAAGAAGAGGGAGAGACGTGGAAGGAGAGACCGAGACGGAGAGTGAGACGGGGAAGAGCGACGAGGACACCGACGAGTGGGGGAGCGAGGGAGAGAGCAGCGGCGAGGAGAGCGGAACGAGCGAGCAGAGCAGCGACAAAGAAGAAGAGCGGAGGAAAAGGGGGGAGAACGGGGAGAAGAAGGATGAAGGGACGAACATGGAAGAGGAGAAGAAGAGAAAGGAGGATGAGAGAAGAAAGGGGCTGAGACGAGGGGGAGAAGGAGAAGAAAGTGAGGAAGAGGGACAAGAGGAAAGGGGGAAGAAGAAGGGCAATGAGGGGGACACGGAGCAGAGAGACAGCGGGAACAGCAGCGAAGAAGAAAAAGGACGGGAAGAGAGAGAAGAAAGCGAAAAAGTGTTGGGGCATAAATGGGAATTATGCAAGAGGGGAATATGGGTGGAAGAGGACCTGACGTGGAGGGAGAGGCAGACGAGATATAGGATAATGAAGAGGGTGGGGGAGGAGAGAAGGACAGGGAAGCAAGTAAGGGTGAGCAACAGGAGGATCTGGATAGAGGGGAAAAATGGAGATGGGACGACAGAAAAGAAGAATGGGAGAACGAGAAGGAAGAGCAGGGAACGAAGGAGTAACACGGGACCACGGAGAAGAGGTACGAAGAGGACGAAGAGAAGAAAGAAGATAGAGAAGAGACGAAGGGGCGGGAAAGTGAAAGTGAAGGAAACAAGGGGAAGGGGAGGGAAGGGAATCAAAGTGGGGAGGTGTGGAATAAGGAGGGGGAAAGTGGGGGTGTGGAGGAATGCGGGGTGAATGAAAGAGTGGAAGGATGAAATTAGGAACTGAATGTGGAAAGAGAGGCGGGGGCGGAAAGGAAATGTAAAGAGGGAAGAGGAGGAGGGTGGAAAAGAAAAATGTGGAAAGGGAGGAAGTGGAGGAGGATTGTGAAAAGGAGAAAACCTTTTAAAAAATCTTTGTAACCTTACGGGGAACGAATAAAAAACTACAATACAATACAATACAATAATTTCAATTTTTAATTTCAGTTTCTAATTTCAGTTTCTAATTTCAATTTTTAATTTCATTTTTTAATTTCAATTTTTAATTTCAATTTTTAATTTCAATTTTTAATATCAATTTTTAATTTCAATTTTTAATTTCAATTTTTAATTTCAATTTTTAATTTCAATTTTTAATTTCAATTTTTAATTTCAATTTTTAATTTCAATTTTTAATTTCAATTTTTAATTTCAATTTTTAATTTCAATTTTTAATTTCAATTTTTAATTTCAATTTTTAATTTCAATTTTTAATTTCAATTTTTAATTTCAATTTTTCTCGGTGTTGCCTATCCCTCGTAAAGGGGGGCGGGTAACTCGGTTGAGCTGCCAACCGAGCGCGTCTCCGGGTGGCGGATAGGAGGGGCCAGGATTCGGGGACCTCTGCGGTCGCGTGGACTGGGGCGTCGTAAGGTGACCAGAACACAAGACGGGAGCTCTTCTGGGTCTGGCCTGCGGGTGCTATACGTGAACCCGGCGGGATAAAATCCGTCTTGGGGGAACTAAGGCCCTGCCGCGGACCACCTCCCCAATCCCACGGTGTAAGCTATCGTGCCAACGGGATGCATGGCACTAGGGGAGTAGTGTCGCGTACGATGCCCTTTGGGTACCAGGCGCCCCCCAATTGTATACAGCCTTACCCCCCTAAGCAGGCTCTGGGGGGGCGGACCTCTTTTCCTCGCAACTCGTGGGACTTAATGTGGTGCTTTAGTCACAATGTTGAGCCCATGGAGGAGGTGGCGGCCCCGGAAGGGGACACCGCACCCTCTAACGACGCAGACGGCATGACTGCGGAGCCCACCTGGGGCGAAGGGGTTTCGGCCCTTATGAACAAGGAGGGCATCCATTGCGTGACCTCTGAGTTTTCCGAGAAGGAAGAGGGATCAGCGCAAGCCGGTCCTACTGACTCCTCAATCAGCAGGCCGAAGAAGGGACGCAGCGGGGCGGCGAGGAGGAGGGCACGCAAGGCCAAACTGGCGGCGCAGGGCTCGTCCTCGGAGCAGCCTAGCAGCGACACCACGGAAGCCTCGCTCAACTATCTGTGAACCTAGGCACGTCTGCGGTACCTACGACTGCGGGACGGACCAAGGTTTCGCAGATTCACTTGCAGCACTGCAAAGCGGCCACGGCTCTTCTGAGCCGGGACCTTGATAGGTTGCAAGTAGACATATCCCTGATACAAGAACCCTGGATACACAGGGGACTAGTAAAAGGGATAAGTACAGTTTCAGGATCACTGATCTACGATAGCGCAGAACCGGGTCCGAGGGCCTGTCTCTTCATCAATAAGAGACATGGTGCCCTCAAGTTGAACCGATTCTGCACCAGAGACCTTGCAGCAGCTACCATCAGGATTCGCGTGGGAGGAGTAATAACCGAGCTGGTAATAGCCTCGGCGTACCTCCCGTACGACTCTGAGGACCCTCCCCCTACGAGGGAACTCAGAGAACTGGTGGACTACTGTAAAAACAAGGGGTTGAACTTACTGGTGGGGTGCGATGCTAACTCGCACCACATCATATGGGGCAGCTCCAACACAAATGAGAGGGGTACTGCTCTTCTAGAGTATCTCTCTACAACGGATCTTGAGATTCTGAACAGAGGATCCAAGCCCACTTTTGTCACCTCACGTAGACAGGAGGTGATTGACATAACGATGGGCTCACCAAGAGTGGCCCAAACGATAACAAACTGGCAGGTTAGTGAAGAGGACACTCTTTCGGACCACCGGTTGATAACCTTCGAATTGGCAGGGAGTGATAGCCAGATCCCGACGGAGACCTACAGGAACCCTAGGACCGCGGACTGGCCCAGCTTCCAAGCAGGGCTAAGAAGCAGGCTCGGGGACACCGGTGGGTGGCCGCGGACGGAGGGCGCGATCGAGCGGGAGGCAGATCTACTGCAGACCGCTCTGGTCGGGTCCTTCGAGGCTGCATGCCCGCTAAGGAGAAGGAAAACTAGCAAAAAGGTGGCCTGGTGGAGCGGTGAGCTGAACCAGTTCCGCTCCCGCTCCCGTAGGCTGCTAAACAGAGCCCTGAGGACAAAAACGGACAACGACTGGGACGCCTACAGGAAGGCCCAGAGAGAGTATAAGAAGCTCGTAAAGAAGTCCAAAGAAGCGGCCTGGAGGAGATTCTGCGGGGAGATCGAGGCCCTACCTTTAGTGGCCAGGCTCCGCAAAGTGTTTGCATCAGGCCCGCAAAACAAACTCGAGGGACTCACACTGCCTGATGGCGGGACAACTGAGAACCACGAGGAAGTACTGGCGCACCTTTTTGAGGTACATTTCCCGGGTTCGGAACTGACGGACCGGGGACAGCCTCAAGAGGAGGCGCCCTCAATCAAAAAACCGGGTGATTGGGTGACGGCAGCCAAGGTTGTCACACCGAGCAGGATAGACTGGGCGATCAAGACTTTTGACCGGTACAAAAGTCCAGGGGTGGATGGGATTTTCCCCGCCCTCCTACAAGAGGGAGGGGAGCCTCTCATCAAGCGCCTGAACCGTATCTTTCGGTCCTGTTTGGCACTAAGATACGTGCCTAAAGCTTGGCGTGAGGTCAGGGTAGTTTTTATCCCAAAGCCGGGTAAAAGCAGCTATGACCAGGCCAAGTCATTCAGACCGATCAGCCTGACGTCTTTCCTCCTTAAAACGCTGGAGAGACTGGTTGATAGGTACATTAGAGAGGGAGCACTGGTTGATAGACCGGTGCAAACCTCACAGCACGCCTACCAGGCCGGCAAGTCTGTCGAGACCGCCCTCCACTGTATTGTTAAAGATATAGAGAGGACGCTCGGCAGGAAGGAGTCGGCCCTATGCGTGTTCTTGGACGTCGAAGGAGCGTTTGACAACACCTCCTTCGACGCCATATGCGAGGCTGCAAGGGAATTCAGGGTAGATGAGTCTATCATCGAATGGATACACCTCATGCTTCGCACAAGAACGGTTACCGCAGGGCTCAGAGGGTCAACCGCGAGGGCGCACGTTAAGCGGGGCTGTCCGCAGGGGGGGGGTACTATCCCCCCTCCTGTGGACAATGGTCGTTGACGGGCTACTGGCGGCACTCGATGGGCTCAGGGTAAACGTGGTGGGTTATGCTGATGACATTATGATAATGGTCAGAGGCTCCCACTCAGCAGAGATGACGTGGAGAATGCAGCGCGCACTCCACCTCATGCAAGAATGGTGCACCTCCAAGTCGCTGAGGGTTAACCCGAGCAAGACGGAGATGATGCTATTTACACGGAGGAGAGGTTTTCAACCAAAACCCCCCTACATATTTGGAACTGAGCTGCAATACTCCTCGGAGGTACGCTACCTAGGCGTCACCCTGGATAGCAAGCTCAGCTGGAAAAGCCACATCGCCAGACAGGCTACGAAAGCCACTGCCACTTTCTGGGCCTGTAGGCGAATGTTTGGACAAACATGGGGCTTAAAACCGGAAATGGTCAAGTGGATATACACGGCCATCCTGGTTCCCCAAATAACGTACGCTTCCCTGGTTTGGTGGCCCGCTTTGCAGAAGGCCACCAACAGGAAGACACTGGATAAAATTTATAGATTAGTGGGCCTTGGAATCACGGGGGCGATGAGAACGACCCCGACCTTGGCCATGGGGGCCCTTTTGAACATGGCGCCCCCTCACATTTTAGTCGAGGCTAACGCCAAAAATGCTGCGTTACGCCTACACTTCAGTGGTAAGTGGAAGAGGGCAGAGGCGGGCCACGCGTCACTACTGCAGCGCGATGGGGACCTTGAAGGGATCCTAGCGCGAGGAGGGGATTGCTGTGACCGCTTCCACCAATTCGACCACAATTTCCAAGTCCTCTATCCCAGTAGGCAGGAATGGATGGAGGAACAAGACAAACTTCTGTCTCCTGGTGGGCTCGTCTGGTACACAGATGGATCCAAAACAGGAACAGGATCAGGAGCGGGAATATGGAGCAGTGGACCCAAAACAAGGATATCCTTGGCGCTGGGAGACACTGCCTCGGTGCTCCAAGCAGAGGTGTACGCCATCTGGACCTGTGCCAGGCTCATCCTGGACAAGGGATACAGTGGCAAGCACTGTAACGCGCTTTTTGAAGGCGTTACAAAGAGGGCACTGTAGTACGGCCTTCTTTGCGTCGATTGCCGACCTCGCGGGCCACCCGGCGAACAATCCTCCCCGGGGCACTCTCACCGAACGAAAAAGACTTATTGATACGACTGTTTTTTTTATTGTTTTTTTTAATGTACCCCGACGGACGAGATGCACGGCGACGAGAGGGAGAGCGCCGTCGGCTACGGTCACCGATTCCCCGGGAGTTGAAAATTCCCGGGTTCCGCCGTTGCTACGCGAGCGAGAAGGACGGAGAGACCCTGTCGCCCGCGAAGAGCCAGCGACGAGTCACCGCTGGGAGGGAGACGGAGAGCGGGGAACCCTACGACCGCCTGCGAACAGCCGCCGATCAGCTGCTGTCGCGCGAGACTTCGCGCCTCGCCGCCGTCGTCGTTTCCCCCACCGCGGCGGGCTACTGCTGCTCGGCCGCGTGCTGCTTAGCGCTTTGCGCGGAATTAATGAATCCGTGCGTCGCCGAATTATTCGCGGGTTTCTTTTGTTTTCCAGGGATCTCCGGCGTTTGCGAACGAGCGCCTTGTTCTTCTTGATTTGATCTCTTGTAAAAAAAATCGGGTCAGCGGCGCCGCCGCCTCGTGTTGCCGATTCGAGATTCGCGCGCGAAACCGCCCTCCCCCCCCCCCCCGCCCGCGCGTCAACAGCGTCGTCGTTCCGCGTGTCGCGCTACGCGACCGGTAGTTCGCGCGAAATTAAGGAATTTCGGGTGGCGAGGGGAAGGGACGGGGAGACGAGCGCGTCGAGACAGGTCATTGTTCGTCCGGCCGGTGTAACGCGAGGTTGGCGTCGACGTCGCGGGGACAGAGGCCAGCGCTTTTCCGGGACTTTGGATTAGGCAACGAGGAATTTGGAGGTAGGGTCCCTCTCGGAGGTTTCCTCAGGGTTTCAGTGACAGTCTCCGGGTGCGCGGGTGCTGGTTTTTCGCGACCGCCCGACGACCGTGGGGTATCCGTCGTGTGCGGGAATAATCGCGGTAGGACCCGTATAGTGCGCGTAATATTATTCTCGAGATCGCGGTGAGAGTGCCCTCGGCTCGCGAGCGGTCGGTCTCAAGGGCGGACGATCGGCGCCGTTTTGGTAAGCGTACCGGGGCGGAACAATCCCCGGGAAAAGGGTGCGTGCGAGCGATCGCGGGGGCGTTGGAGAGTTTCGCGGGCGACCTTCTGTCGCCGCCTCGTGATACCGCCGGCGATCGGTCGCACGCGCACGAGGCTGTCGGCCTGTGCGCGGCCATCCCGGGTGCGTGCGTTTCTTTTTTTTTGGTCGTTTGTAGAATCGTCGCGGGCCTTTCTGCCCGGACTGAGTATCGCGAATTGCAGCGTGCAATTTTTGGTTTTGATTTTTGTCGTGTGGCGTGTCGTGTTTTTTTTGTGTGTTTTGCGTCGGTCGAGCGGACGACCGTAGTAGGGCCTTTGTCGCGCGGGGCTTCGTCCCCGGTCACGGAATTTAGCTCGCGATCGCGGTTAATATCATTTTTGTTGTGTAATATTTTTGTTTGCTCGTGCCGGGTAGGAAATCGGGAACGGCGAATTAAGTAACCGTTCCCCGATTTTAGTAGGGCGCCGTTTTTTTTGTATCGCGACGAATTTAGAGTATCTTGGAGAATAAATTGTTTTTTTTGTGCCCGAACTGGTGTAACTATTTTTGAGTCGCGAATGGTTTTTTTTGTAAAATCGAGCCAGACCGAATATTTCGTCCCCGAGTTCCCGAACCGCCCCCTCTACCATTGTGCAGGCTGTGGCTAGCCGGCCAACCAACTCATCCCCGTTTTTATTTCCGCCACTTCGCAGCTGGGCCACGCTAAGAGCGTGGATGGCGCCCCGGACAAGGAAAAACCAGCTGACGGGGATTTTTGTCGCCAGCCCGGGTTTTGAGGCTCGTAACTCGCGAGCGCGGTAACAAATTGGCGCCCAACGTGGTTGCCCCCCCACCATCGAACCGTGGGACAGAAATTTTCGGTCGTTTTTTTTGGTAGTTTTTTTATCCCGGGAAATTAGAGTTTTGCGATTCGGGTTGTCGTTTTTTTTCCGGGAAATGAATCATTGCGAATTGTTTTGAGATAGCGAATAATTGAGAATTTATTGCGTTGTTTGTTGTACCTGGCCGAAAATTAGCGGAGCGTTTTTGAGGTATTTTCGTGAATTTCGTGAATTTCGTGACCGACTTAATTGATATTCCGAGGTTTTTTTTTGGTAAGGAATTTGGATTAAGATTGCGCGAAAAGAGCCCGGATTTTTGAGTTGCGTGGCGAGTAACGGCCGCGCGCGCGTCTATCGCGCTGCCGCTTGACCTTGTTTATGTTTACGTTTTTTGTGTCGTCGTCGCTGCGCGTCCGAGCGCTCGAGTCCGGGATCGTCGCTTTCCAGACCAGGAATAATTTAGCACGGGAAGAATTTCGAGGCGAAATAATATTTCGTCGCGACCGCGCCCGATCGGTTTGGTGAAGCTGACCCTCGGGGAAATAAGGGTCGCCGAGTCGCGGTGACGTAGAGCGCGACCGGTACCGGGAGAGGTAGTGCTCGACTCGTAACTATTTTACTATTTATTTTTGGGACTTCGGGTTTCCGATTTTTGTTTTTTTTTTGAGTTTCGTTTTTGTTGGGATTTTCGTTTTTTTTAGTTTTTGTTTTTTTTAACGATTGACACCAGCTTGGGGGCGCAGAGGTGGGGATTCCGGGACTCCGAGTCTCGAAATTGTCGCTTTTGTTACAGTTCCTGAGTTGAAGCGGGGGTACTTCTTTTTATTCCCTGACCCCTCGGCATGCGTGCTGGGGTGGGAGGGCATAGTTGACAGTGCCCGGCCGCTGGGGGTCAGTGTGACATTTTCTATTTTATTTGGAATTTATTCATTGACTTCGTTCGTGTTTTTTTTTTACAGCGGGTTTTACTTTTTTTGACATTTTCGTTTTTTTAATTGGTGGACCGTGGTGAATTTTTGTTTTGGGACATTCGCGTTTTATTTTCGAGACTTCGTTTTTTTTTTATTTCGAGGGACATCTGACGAGCTCTCCTCGCCCGGGATATTCGGGCAAGATCTGTACGCTTTATTCCGGGATACGATCGACTCGAGCCTCGTTCGCGGAGTGACGACTGTATCGCGTTGCCTAGGATTAAGTTGCGTGTTTCGTTCGTTCTATTTATTGATGCGATTAGTTTTATTGATTGACGTGATTTGTTTTATTTATTGATCTGACGCGTTTATTTTTATTTTGATCTGACTTGCGTATTTTTCGGTATTTATTTTGTCGACGAATTTCGTAGGTTAAGTGCGTGTTTGATTGTGTGTTTTTTGCGCTGAACCGATTAGCCGTGCATGCTCCCTGCTGATTGGATCTCGTTTTTTTGTACCGGTTATTTTTGTTTTTTGTTGTTTAATATCACTTTACAGCCTCCAGCCGCCGCACCCTGTTCCGAGAGACCGCTAGTAGCGTTTTGTTTTGAGTTTTGAGCCACCGCGCTTTGCACTCCCGGGGGAATATTTCTTTTTTTTTGGCCTGTTATTTTATGGCCGTTTACTGACTACCCGGGAGTTAAAGATCAAATTAATCATTGTCGAGCTTTGCGCGTCCGGTGGGGATTACCTCAGCCGGGTAGAGTCGATTCTGGTTGTTTTTGTTGTGTAAGTTGCGAAGCAGCATTTCGAATTTTTGAGGCTCAATAAATTGTTTGCGGATCTCGGGCGGGGTATCGCGGGGCCACGCGCCTGTCGCGGCGTTATTCGAGCCGAGGACGGCTAGTACCAGGGAGTAATTTTGAGTTTATTATTGCTCGTATATTACCGGCGATCGTTCTGGATTTTTATAATTGTTTTTTTTTAAGTTAAGGACTTCCGTGATTATCACCTGTTATATATTTTTGTGTTTTATTCATTGTATCCCCGGTATATCGCGTGCCGTGTACGTTTTTTTTGTTTCTTTCGCTCGTTCTGAGACGACCGGCGACCGCGTTCGCCTACAGCCGTGCGCGCATTCCCAGGTGACCCCGGGAGACATTTGCAACCGTCATGTACGCGTTTTCGCGATTTTCGGCGGCCATAGCCGAATTGTCCTTTGACCAGCTCCAGGACGAATGCGAGCGCCTGGGCCTGCCTGTCGAGGGAGCGCGTAGCACCCTGATCAGTCGACTGTTGAGGGCGACACACGGGCCGGCCCTACACGTAGACGTCGATCAGCCGATGTTCGGCAACGCGACCGAGCCGGTTTTTCCCTGCGACGCGTCACGGGTACACGACGAATCGCGCGCCACACCTGAACAGCCTTTGCGCGCCGATACGGGCTACGAGACGCGGGAGGGTTCGCGACGCGCGAGCGGATCGCTGAACGTGACCGGGGCCCGACCGGAGGGTCCGAGGGAGGCGCCTTCTGCGCCTGCCCTGAGCAATCGCGTGTCCTTCGCGGAAAATCGGTCTCGCAGTCTAGAGGAACCGTTGGTTCCGCCCCCTCCGGGCAACGGAATCCCCGTTGGTGTCCCGGGAGGCACTCACCCATCAGAAGCAGTACCGATCGATTTACGGATTTCGCGGGATGAGAATTCGCGTGTCGCGCCGCGCCCTTTGTCCTCGAGCCTCCCGCCCGCGTCAGCTTCGCGCTGGCACGCGCCGCAGAGCATCACGCGGCCACCCCCATTTGCGCCACCCCCACCCCCGAGCCAATCGTCCTATTGGGCCCAACCGGTTGAACTTCCCCCGAACGACCCGAGTATGTCCGATTCGCGCCCGGGGTACGATATCCCGCATTCGGCGGTATTCCGTGGTCCTTATGACCGACCGCCGCCGTTCGCGCAACCCAATACTGGGAGTTATTTGAGTGCAGGGGCCCCGCATGGCCATTCGTCGCCGATGCCGCCGCCGGCCGGAGCGGGAAACGAGTACCCGGGAAACAACCATCCGGGAAATAATTATTGGGGAAACGCGTACGCGAGGAATAATTATCCTACGAACGGCTGCCCGGGACCGTCCGGCGCGCCGTCTTATTCGAACGAGGGAGGACATCAGCGCGTGACATCCGCGACCGCGTATCACATTATGTGTAAGTGGAATTTATCCTTTTCGGGAGCGCGCGGGGAAGACGCGGAAGACTTTCTAATTCGCATCACGGAAGGGCGCGCACTCGTTGCGATTTCGGACGCCGACATTCTCAACGGTCTGCCGTTTTTCTTGTCGGGTATCGCCCTCCATTGGTTCCGCAACGAGCGTCGCCGATGGACGACATGGCGAGAATGTGAGTGCGCGATGCGCCGTCGGTTCGGCGACCCGGACCTACAATTCGCGCTCCGGGAAGAAATTATGCGTCGGACACAAGGACCGTACGAGGCCGTAACCGATTACCTGACGTGTATGCGCGCGTTATTCGAGAGGGTATCGCCGCCGATGGGAGACGCGGAACAGCTCGCGTACGCGCATCGAAACCTATTGCCGAAATTCCAAATCGCGATCGCGCGGTCTAACGCGCGTACCCTGGAGGAACTCGAGTCGCTCGCGGTTCGAGTCGAGAAATGCTACAGCGCCGCGGATTATTACCGGGCTCCGCCGTTACCGGAAAAATCACTTTTCCCGAAGCTGGCGTACCGGGCTCCGCCGGACGCGCCCCGTGTATCCAAAGTGTCCTTCGGCATCCTGGACGCCTCGTACGACGCGAGATCGCCGTCCCGGGACGGAGCTGCGCGACCAGCGTCGCGGTCCAGTCAGCCGGTTCACTCGCCGCACCCCTCGGGACAGCCGCCGAAGTCGCCGCGGACGCGGGCGACCGCGACTGCCGCTTCGCCTACTGCCGCGAGGGGGGACGATCGGCCCCGCGAGGAACCGACGTGCTGGAACTGCGACGCCAAGGGTCACTTCTCGCGAGGCTGCGGGAAACCCCGCCGTCTCTACTGCTACCGGTGTGGCAAAAAGGACATCACGACGCGTGCGCCACACGAGTGCACAGGAAACGGAGCCGAGGGTCGCGCGTAGGGGCTACTGCGACTCCTCTTTTGTCCCAGGTTGCCCCGACAATATCGATAAGACCGCCTGCGCCCGCTGAGTCGCGTGAACCACTGTCGGACCTGCTGGCCATCGTGCCGCCGTACCTCTGCAGTCCGCTCGGCGAGGATCGTCGTCTAACGACTCTCGTCGTGTGGCTGGACGTCCGAGGTCATCGGCTACCGGCCGTGGTGGACAGCGGGTCGGCTAGTCCTTTTATCGGGCCCGAAGGGCTCTTGTTAGCGACGAAAGTCGGGCTAGTGCGCCGACCGACGCCGCACCGCCCTATTACCATCGCGAATAGTCAAAGAATAACGTGCCAGGAGGAGATCGAGTTAGACGCGCTGTTGAAAGATCGTAATGCGACGCTGGTTGCGCGGGTGTTCCCGGATTTACCAGTGCCGCTGCTGCTCGGTAGAGATACGCTGCAAAAGTTCGGCATTGTTGTGGATCACCCTCAATCGGTCTGGTATTTTTCGGGGACGCCCGAGGAGCCATTCGCGTTCGAGAGGGTGCAGGGACCGGACTGCTTAGACATCTGCGCAGCCATCTCTATGCTGACCGAGAGTGAAGCCTCCCGGTTACAAGACTTTCTCGAGCGGGAGATCCCGAAGTTGCAGGCTGCACCGGGCTTACAAACCTGGTGGAGCATCGTATTTGCACGGAGGGACCCCCAATCAAGCAGCGATATTACCCGGTTACCCCGATCGTGCGCGACGCGATGTATTGAGAGCTCGATCGCATGCTGGCGGACGTGTGGTATTCGTTGCGTTACGCGGAAGTCGCGTCGGATCCCAGGCGCTATCCGGAAGGGAAACTTGCGGACGGGCAGTTGTTCGTTCGCCGACGAATTACCCGGAGACTCGCGACCCCGTCGACGGATTCCGAATGGAAGCTGGTCGTACCGAGACCCGAAAGAGCGAGGGTATTGCGGGAAAATCATGACGCCCCGCAAGCAGGTCGCCTGGGAATTGATAAAACGTTTAGACGAATAGCCGAGAAGCTTTATTTTTGTATACCGGAAGCAACCGAACCTTTTATTTTGTATAAGCGCGCCGCGCCAGTATTACCCGGTAATAGTTCCTGACAGAAAGGCGATAAGTATTCGCCGGCGAGGCATTAAAGACCGAGCGGTCATTCCATTTGCACTGTGATTGTTTTACTGCCCGGTTCCTCCTTTCAGCTAGGGAGCGTGTGTTGGGTGGTACGGTGATGGGTGTACGAGATCGCGGTTCGGTCCGCTCGCGAGACGGAAGGGTACTGGTGGCGTGTTGCTTGACGCGGGACTTCGCGTCCCTGATCCTGGATAATAACTAAGACGTGAGAGTGCCGGGGACGATTTGCGCCGGCGGTTGCCCCGCTGGTCGTGTCGAGCACCCGAGAGTTAGAGCCCCGAGAGGGACGCTACGGCTGAGGACAGCCCGGTTTTGAGGAGGGGGCCAGTTGTAACGCGCTTTTTGAAGGCGTTACAAAGAGGGCACTGTAGTACGGCCTTCTTTGCGTCGATTGCCGACCTCGCGGGCCACCCGGCGAACAATCCTCCCCGGGGCACTCTCGCCGAACGAAAAAGACTTATTGATACGACTGTTTTTTTTATTGTTTTTTTTAATGTACCCCGACGGACGAGATGCACGGCGACGAGAGGGAGAGCGCCGTCGGCTACGGTCACCGATTCCCCGGGAGTTGAAAATTCCCGGGTTCCGCCGTTGCTACGCGAGCGAGAAGGACGGAGAGACCCTGTCGCCCGCGAAGAGCCAGCGACGAGTCACCGCTGGGAGGGAGACGGAGAGCGGGGAGCCCTACGACCGCCTGCGAACAGCCGCCGATCAGCTGCTGTCGCGCGAGACTTCGCGCCTCGCCGCCGTCGTCGTTTCCCCCACCGCGGCGGGCTACTGCTGCTCGGCCGCGTGCTGCTTAGCGCTTTGCGCGGAATTAATGAATCCGTGCGTCGCCGAATTATTCGCGGGTTTCTTTTGTTTTCCAGGGATCTCCGGCGTTTGCGAACGAGCGCCTTGTTCTTCTTGATTTGATCTCTTGTAAAAAAAATCGGGTCAGCGGCGCCGCCGCCTCGTGTTGCCGATTCGAGATTCGCGCGCGAAACCGCCCTCCCCCCCCCCCCCCCCCCCCCCCGCCCGCGCGTCAACAGCGTCGTCGTTCCGCGTGTCGCGCTACGCGACCGGTAGTTCGCGCGAAATTAAGGAATTTCGGGTGGCGAGGGGAAGGGACGGGGAGACGAGCGCGTCGAGACAGGTCATTGTTCGTCCGGCCGGTGTAACGCGAGGTTGGCGTCGACGTCGCGGGGACAGAGGCCAGCGCTTTTCCGGGACTTTGGATTAGGCAACGAGGAATTTGGAGGTAGGGTCCCTCTCGGAGGTTTCCTCAGGGTTTCAGTGACAGTCTCCGGGTGCGCGGGTGCTGGTTTTTCGCGACCGCCCGACGACCGTGGGGTATCCGTCGTGTGCGGGAATAATCGCGGTAGGACCCGTATAGTGCGCGTAATATTATTCTCGAGATCGCGGTGAGAGTGCCCTCGGCTCGCGAGCGGTCGGTCTCAAGGGCGGACGATCGGCGCCGTTTTGGTAAGCGTACCGGGGCGGAACAATCCCCGGGAAAAGGGTGCGTGCGAGCGATCGCGGGGGCGTTGGAGAGTTTCGCGGGCGACCTTCTGTCGCCGCCTCGTGATACCGCCGGCGATCGGTCGCACGCGCACGAGGCTGTCGGCCTGTGCGCGGCCATCCCGGGTGCGTGCGTTTCTTTTTTTTTGGTCGTTTGTAGAATCGTCGCGGGCCTTTCTGCCCGGACTGAGTATCGCGAATTGCAGCGTGCAATTTTTGGTTTTGATTTTTGTCGTGTGGCGTGTCGTGTTTTTTTTGTGTGTTTTGCGTCGGTCGAGCGGACGACCGTAGTAGGGCCTTTGTCGCGCGGGGCTTCGTCCCCGGTCACGGAATTTAGCTCGCGATCGCGGTTAATATCATTTTTGTTGTGTAATATTTTTGTTTGCTCGTGCCGGGTAGGAAATCGGGAACGGCGAATTAAGTAACCGTTCCCCGATTTTAGTAGGGCGCCGTTTTTTTTGTATCGCGACGAATTTAGAGTATCTTGGAGAATAAATTGTTTTTTTTGTGCCCGAACTGGTGTAACTATTTTTGAGTCGCGAATGGTTTTTTTTGTAAAATCGAGCCAGACCGAATATTTCGTCCCCGAGTTCCCGAACCGCCCCCTCTACCATTGTGCAGGCTGTGGCTAGCCGGCCAACCAACTCATCCCCGTTTTTATTTCCGCCACTTCGCAGCTGGGCCACGCTAAGAGCGTGGATGGCGCCCCGGACAAGGAAAAACCAGCTGACGGGGATTTTTGTCGCCAGCCCGGGTTTTGAGGCTCGTAACTCGCGAGCGCGGTAACAGCACATATATATATGCAGTGACAGTCGGGCGGCCATCGGGGCACTCCACCATGTGGTGAAGAAGTCCGGATTGGTGCTTGACTGCAATGCGCTGTTGTCGCAGGTTGCCTGCAGCAACAAAGTAAAAGTTCTTTGGGTGCCTGGACACGTGGGCATCCAGGGAAACGAAGAGGCGAATATCCTTGCCAGGGCCGGGGCTACGGTTACTGATCCGGCAAGGATTTGCCATGTCCCAATTGCCATGGATCTTATTAAGACCCTGTCGAAGCAGTGGGTGGAGGGACGATTTGCGGACCTCTGGCTACGGACAGAAGGCATGGGACACTCGAGGGCCTTGTTTAAAGGTCCCTCGGGCAAGCTAGGCTCTGTATTAATGGGCCTAGACAGATATCAGCTCAAGGCTGTAGTGGGCCTTGTCACTGGACATTGGCACACAGGGAAGCATCTAAGACGACTGGGGCTAAGTGAAGAACCATTCTGTCCGAGATGTACGGAGGAGGAAGAAACACCCCTCCACGTGATTACGAGATGCAGGGCGCTGGAGGACATTCGCAGGAAGGTACTTGGGGCGCCCGTACTCGAATCTCTGGACCTTGAGGAGGTTGGGGTGCGCGCCCTCCTGCACTTTGCAAAGGAGGCTCGCCTAACCGACTATCCTACATAATCGGATACCCTCCCGTAAATGGGCACGAGCACAATGGTCCGTATAGGACTGAGCGCTCGGAAATTTTACATTACATAACATAACATACATAAATTTCAATTTTTAATTTCAATTTTTAATTTCAATTTTTAATTTCAATTTTTAATTTCAATTTTTAATTTCAATTTTCAATTTCAATTTTCAATTTCAATTTTTAATTTCAATTTTTAATTTCAATTTTTAATTTCAATTTTTAATTTCAATTTTTAATTTCAATTTTTAATTTCAATTTTTAATTTCAATTTTTAATTTCAATTTTTAATTTCAATTTTTAATTTCAATTTTTAATTTCAATTTTTAATTTCAATTTTTAATTTCAATTTTTAATTTCAATTTTTAATTTCAATTTTTAATTTCAATTTTTAATTTCAATTTTTAATTTCAATTTTTAATTTCAATTTTTAATTTCAATTTTTAATTTCAATTTTTAATTTCAATTTTTAATTTCAATTTTTTATTTCAATTTTTAATTTCAATTTTTTATTTCAATTTTTAATTTCAATTTTTTATTTCAATTTTTTATTTCAATTTTTTATTTCAATTTTTAATTTCAATTTTTTATTTCAATTTTTTATTTCAATTTTTAATTTCAATTTTTAATTTCAATTTTTAATTTCAATTTTTAATTTCAATTTTTAATTTCAATTTTTAATTTCAATTTTTAATTTCAATTTTTTTTTTTTTTTTTTTTTTTTTGAGGAGGGGGAAAAGATGGCGAAGAGAGCGGTCGAGGGCGAAAAGAGGTGCAGGAAAAAGTGGAGAAAGAGAAAGAAAGAAAAGGGTGAAGTGGATGGAAAGTGGTGAGAAGGAGGCAGAGGAGGAGACACGAGAGTGGAGGAAAAAGTGAGTCGGAAAAACACGAGGAGAAAGAAGGAAGAAGAATGAAAAGAGGTGGCCGAACGGAGTGGACAAGGGGACAAGAAAATGGTGGAGAGAGAAGAGAGAGGAGAAGAGGAAAAGAAGGAACGCAGAGGAGAAAAAGCGGCGAACAGAGAAGAAAAGGAGAGAAAAGAAGAAGAACAATTTTTAATTTCAATTTTTAATTTCAATTTTTAATTTCAATTTTTAATTTCAATTTTTAATTTCAATTTTTAATTTCAATTTTTAATTTCAATTTTTAATTTCAATTTTTAATTTCAATTTTTAATTTCAATTTTTAATTTCAATTTTTAATTTCAATTTTTAATTTCAATTTTTAATTTCAATTTTTAATTTCAATTTTTAATTTCAATTTTTAATTTCAATTTTTAATTTCAATTTTTAATTTCAATTTTTAATTTCAATTTTTAATTTCAATTTTTAATTTCAATTTTTAATTTCAATTTTTAATTTCAATTTATTTTGACTTCCGTTTCCGGGTGCGAATGGAGTGGACGCGTGTGAGATGGGGTGCGAGATTGTGAAGTGAGCCGAAAGGATTGGAGTGATATGGAGGTGAGAAAGAGGCAGGCGGGGGTTAAGGAATGGGTAGGGAAGGGCCGTAGTTAAAAGGATGAGAAGGGCGGTGAGAAAGTAAAGTGTTAATCGGGGCAATGAGGTAGAAGAAGAGGTTAGCATACTGCCATGGGCGGTGTATGGGAACGGGGGACGCGGGAGAGGAACAGGATACGTGGCGACAGATGCGGAGAAAGTAAGAAGCAGGATGGAGAGAGAAGTGAGAAAGGAGATAAAGAAGGAAAAGTATCAAGGACACGGACGAGAACGCCATGTCTCAAGCCAACGCCGAAGAAATGAGAGTAATAAGGGCTCTGATGGCCACGATATACCACACGTTGGAAGAAATGGAAAGGAGATTGGCTGGCCTGGAGGATGTCGTGTCGGTGGCCGCGGTCATCGAAGCGAATATTAATATCATCGAGGAAAATGAAGGCGACGCGCAGCTACTCGAGCCGTGGTGGGACGGAATGTTCGAGGGCGAACCACTACCAGGTATATATTTTAACTAGACGAAGGAAAAGCGGGAAAGCGAACAGGAGAGAGATTGCATTACGTTCGAACGCATTGCGCAGGGAGCTACTCGCCAGAGCCATGTAAGACGCCCGAGCCGATGGACGAGGAAGCTCAAGATGGCAACCAGGGGCTGGCGGGACCCAGCGGTTACTCGAAGCCCGACGAGCCGGTGCGCGTCGAGTGGCTGTTGGGCGAGGCGTCCGAGGCCGAGCTAAACATTATTCACCGACTACATCGACGATCCACGAGGGGACTCAGGCGCCTCGAGTTCACAAATTACGACGTGGAGAGTTCGACGAGCAGCGACGCCGCGGTACCGCTGCCGAATGACGACGACGAAAGCGAAACTATGGACAAGTACGGCATGGACAACATAAACGAAGAATAAACGCGATCTAACGTTGTATTTTCTAATTTTTTAAAAGTATTATTTATTTTTCTTATGGAATAATTTTTTTTGTGTTCTACGTCGGTAAATTTGGTTTCTTTTTAATTTAAAAAATATATATACATTTATTTTTTTGAAGCCCAGTCGAGGGGCGGTTTTGAATTTTTCTCAACTCGATAATATTTTTTTTTTCTTTCTATCAAAAGCAAGCAAGGCGATAATACTCAATAAAATGTTAATTACAAAAAACTTTTATGAAATAAGGCATCGGGCATAATATTAGGCATAAGGAAATTTTATTTTATTGTTGTTCTGGAGACGATTTTTTTTCAGGTTTTTTTTTTCAACCGTTTTTGTTACCCTATGTAAAAAAAGAAACAAAAGAGTCCTGTGTTCTGTGATACAAATGAATAAATATAATTTTATACGTAAAAGATTCACATTTATTATACCATTAAATCATTAAAACAAAACCGAGTTTTCTTTGATTATTTAACGAAGGGGAGAATGTAACGGTTGTTATGTCAGGCCGTAACTTCGCGTTATTCGCACAAACGAACTCATAGTTCAGTCATGGATTCCGAGACTTCTGGCGGAAGGGAGCATTCGACAAACAATAATACGAGCAACAGTCCCGGCAGTCAGCGGAAATTACAATATCTGTTAGCAGATACCGATGGGTCAGTCGAGGTAAAAGAGTGCGGATGATGGTACAACAGTGCCCGATTTTTCAAAACTCTAAGCTCTTTAGAAATGTCACCTACCCCATTCGAGCGAGCGGCGATAGACGAAACTAGAGGCAACCGGGCGGGTCGGCTATCGACCGTCAGCCTGCGGGCCTTGCGTTACCACGCCTCTTAACGATCCTCGATCACTCGTTGCAGCCGAACATGTCTATGGTCACAAAAAGGAAATAAAAGAAATCTACTTAGCCCTGAGAGCAAGAAGATTACGTGAACACCGGGTGAATGCCCTACGTTCCACCAAAATCGTCGTTTCGTTTTTATTCTCGGAAATCATGACTTTTACTTAAGAGTACTAGAGTCTGGCCAGATAACTAAATTAATCTTCCGTTTTTCTCAAAGACCCATATAAATGCACAGACTAATGAATAGGAGAATGCAACGAAAGAAAATAATCAATGTCTCAAGGAACCTTTGGAACTCAAAAGACGGACCCCCTTAAGATAATGAGGCAAAACAATTAAAATGTCCACGAACAACTTTTAAGACTTATATAATTCACCAGGATAGTTTGTTAATATAAGAAAATGGTAAAAGGATTAATAGCTTATAAAATTGGGATTCATACACCTGAATGCGAATAACTTTTAAAAATTATAACACTCGGTAGGATACTTGATAATATAAAAAAATGGTGAAAGGTTTAACGGTTTATAAAATTGGGGTTCACACAGTTAGATACAAATGACGTCGCATAATCTTGGATAATTAAGAAAGTTAAGATATTTTATACAAAATTTATAACAACGCGTATTAGAAAGAACAAGCGAAGATGAACTTTCAACAACAAATACGAGAATTACAGGCTGTATGACCTCCTATGTAAAATCAAATCCTGGTCAACGTGATATTGTTGAGAATTCATTTTCGGCCATCCGGCGAAACCACTTAAAAGACACGGAAAGGAATCAGACAAGTTATTTGGTAATAAACTTACAAAACTGATAAGTGAAGAGATCCAATTAAGGCGAAAACTAAATCGTTCCAACAAAGAGCGTGAACACCTGGTCGAAATACCGAGAAACGTTGACGAGAGGAAATCGTAAATTTGGAGCCAGAGCAAGGGACAGCGCGTGGGCCGCGATCCTCGCGCGACCGGCAAGGCGCGGTGTGCTCCTCTAGCTCGCGAGATAGGGAGTGGAATCTCACGTAGGCACTACCCCTACCATCACTCGATCAAGCGGTAGACGAAGGATCGAATCATGTAAAAAGACGAAAAAAGTATCAAGAGGAACAGTGCGTTCCGGAAATTAGATCTACCCACATCGAATCTCTGCCCGAGCATAGACCGAAAACTTTAAAATCGAATTAACGACGAATTTCTGCCCAACCGCAGACTTAGAAAAAAATCAGCTCCGAATTTAAAATCGTACCGCGGACTTAGGAAAAATCAGCTCCGAATTTGAAATCAAATCGCGGACTTAGAAAATTTCGAGCTCCAATCATCATTGAATTGTAATCCGACCGCGGACTTAGAACCATTCAGTTCTTCGCAAAGATTTTTATTTTCGTAATTCGAACCTTTGTCCTAAACGGCGACTTAGGAGTTTATAGAGTTGAATAAGACTTTACAGTTTTGTATTCTCGGTCTTTGATAATTTTGTATTTATTGAATTTTATCATTTCGCACGCTTCGAATTTTGAGAAACTTGTACATTCGAACCCTGAATTCTGTTACACCACGAGGTGCCGATATTTGTGTACATCATCACGATTTATTACATGTTAACATCTTTTTGTTGAGAGAAATCGGGTTATTAGTTTCCCCGTTTTACGAATAAAATTCGACGGTTGTATTCTTAAATTCAGTGTAACAGTTTCTTTACGATCGTGTCCTTTCCATCTACAGCATCATCATCCAGTTCAATACAAAAAGGGTAAGTGAAATTTTTAATTACACCAGTGAAATTTAGTACGCGCATTGTCTCGAGCCATCATCACATCATCATCATCTCAGACGTCAGTCAAATTCCCTTTAGAGACGCATTCGCAGCTCGTTCCCGAGTAATTTTCCGAAAGGTTAGACTCGAAACAGAGCTTGCGCGTTTAGTGTACTTCGTCAGATGTGGTAAAGGGAGGAGCCTTCCTTCTTGACCAGAGTACGGTTAAATCACGCTGAACCGCAATAATACGTGTAAAATTGTCGCTCGAGTAAAATTAACGATACTTTTGACGTAACAAATTTTTGGAGGCTCGTCCGGGATACTAAGAGTGCTTCTTTAAATAATTTGACAGACCTGAACCATTTTACAATTTACAATGATTCGACTTTGAAATTTTATGACAACTACTCAATATATTACATGGACACTTTGGAAAAACTAGTAGAGCTTCACATGCGTATTGTTGAATTAGAAGCCGTCACTCAAGAACTTATTAATATAATTATAAAAGAACAATTTTTGAAAAAACTTTCTTTGAAAAAAATCAACCGGAAAAGGAACTCGGTATCAAAACCTCAACCGAGAAGATCATTCAGGGAAACATCAAGCTCAAAAAACGAATAGAAAGTACAATTATTCTACCTGGTCAGATCGACGCCCCAGACCCGACAGACTTATGGTACTTCTCTCACCAACTGAACTTACTGTCTCCACTTACTCAGACGTATATCCCACGACCTTTACAATCCTTCGAATAATTATTGAACGAATCTCGTTGCTTGGTAAGTAAAACGGAAACCTTCAACGGAAATTTTTTTTTTTTTAGAAATAGAAAAACGAAATCGAATCTAAATACCGTATAGAAACACACGCACATTTTACAAATTAATTAAACGTTAATGCACCACCACGAAGTGAATTAACATTTCGAAAAGGAAAACTTACCAATTTAAACCCCCGATTGCCCACAGCTAAGTAGGGTAAAGGCGGAGGGCTTCATCTCCTATCTCTACCCAATAAAAAAAGACCCACACCCATTACCCACGGCTAAGGCAGGTGAACAGAGAGGTTTCACTCTTAGTCTCCTACCACAAACCCCCTTTTCTTATATGGCAAGGAAACGTCGTGGTGGAAGAAAATATCAATTAGCAAAACTTCAGTTGATATATTCCGGAAAACTAAAAATAAAAAGAATAGAAGATTATTTTCGTAAAGAATACAAGTTGTGGAAAACTGTGGAAAACTCATAGTGAATTTCTCCAAGATAACATTGACACGACATACACCGAGGTTTACTGCACACCTGCAAGTCCGATTTCCCCGATAACGGAATAAAGATAGTAAGAGATAAAATCTTTCCCAGCCGCAAATGTGGAGCGACTGGGTACGAAACATATTTCAAATAATAATTCAGTGGTGTGCAAATTCATGTCAGATTAAAACAAAAATCAACAAGAAGAGAGCAAAAACATAAGAAAATCAAATATAATTACATCCGTAGATCTCGTTCATGAAAAGATTATAAATGCACGGGACTCGTTCTAAAAACCTTCCATTAGACGATAAAATATTGATTACTTATCCCTCCGAACGAAGTCGACGTACAACAGGAGACAATACTAATACCCTTAATACAGTGACCACGAAATCCCCGAGACAACAGGTAAAAGTCCATTCGAAGAAACCGTCTCCGACCTCTCAAGAATCGCTGACACGGAGAAAACCTCTGAATCACAATCGGACGAATCAACAGAAACAGTTACGGAAGACGAACAAATCCTCGAACACACAGGAGGAAAAACAGTGAGAATTAGTTTCGAATCGGACAAAAACTTACAATCCGCGGAAATAACCGAAGACGGTGTGAAAACTTATAGAATCGAAACCGACGACGGAGAAAATACGAAATCAGTAGACGAGAGTGACGACACAAAATCAGTTGACAGTGAAGATTTAAATAAATTGCAAGTTTTCCTCAGATTACCCGAAGAGATTTCCGAAATAATACAGACGCCAGAACACATTAGAGTCGGCGGACAAATACCCTCGAACACATAAAATAAATCCCCTGGGAATAATTGGGCCTTAGTAGGATATATTCCGGACCCCATTCACTTAACCAACCAATATTTACTTATATCCAGCGATCGTAGTAACGGAGGTGAAGCTACAGATAGACCGCCCTCGGTCCCCGATCGCTTAGAAGCTCCTCTCGAGTCATTACAAGTGGCACGCGCCGAAGCAGGTAAAAATCCCTCCGGTCGCGCGGGCCCGTCAAACGAAAATCTCGCACTCCCGAACACCCCACCGGGATTATTTGGAATATAAAACTGCTCTCTGCGACACCTCGAAGAATACAACAAACCAAAGCCACGCGGTAAAGTCAATATTGAAAAGACCGAAAATCGTACCAAGGAATTTATTAGAAAGTCTATCCCATTTTTTCCGAAATAAGGAACCCGAAATAAGCCCCCGGGTGTTCTAAAGATCATCGTAACGAGAACACAGATAAAAACACGAACGCGGAACCAGGGACAAAACCAAAAACAGGCATAACTGAAGAATCCGAAAATCCCCTTAGCAAAATGGGATTACACAATCAAACCCTTTCCCTGAGTGATGCCTTAGCGGTAACCCCCAATTATGATGGGCACACCATGTCACTCGGGTTATTCATCCAGGGATGTAGGGAAGCCTTGGCTATGATGGGACCAGGCGCCGAAGTAAACCTGGTGAAGGCCGTGCGGATAAAAATAACCGGAGAACCCCGCAGAACAATACAAGAGAAAAATGTTGATATCATTTCTGAGTTGGAACAATTTCTTAAAGAAATCTACGCACCCAAACGTAATATCTATCAACTTCAAGGGGAATTAAGATCAATATATCAACTCGACAAAGAATCTGTAATAACCTACGCGAATCGCATAAGAGATCTGGGAAAGGCAATACTCGAAAATTACGAAGGAAATATTAATCACCCGCTGACAGCAGCATTTATTGAAAATACCAGGAAAAGTCTGCCTTCTTGATTTCTACATGGATTAAAACCTGAAATCGAACAATGTTTAGCTCCGAACAATGATTTTGACTACTTAATTAGACAGGCGGTGCAGATAGAGAAAAATTTAGTCTCACAGGCAATCATGAGAGGCGCCATGCCGGAGACACCTAAGGCCCAGGCTAGTAAAAACGAGGGGCGGCGCGGCGTGCATGTAGTAGTGAGCGAAGAGCCGACGTGCCAGTTGTGTGAGAAGAGGGGACACGTAGCCGAGGACTGCGCGAGGAAGGAGACGGCCCAAACGCAGGTAGCCCGCGACCAATCGTACGGAAAAGAGATAAAGAACCCACCCGTATGCCAGGTGTGCACGAAGACCGGCCATTCCGCCAACAAATGTTTTAAAAATTTTCCTCCTTGAAACAACAGCAAGCCCAACACTGAAGCCCCAGCATTAACAATTTGCCAGGTATGTAACAAACGTGGGCACACCGCCGATCGATGCTATAAAATTTTTCCCTCGGGAAAAAAAGAAGATAAGAGATTTCGTAATAATCACTCGCAACCGCTGAACAATAATGCTGGTAATAGTCGTCAATATATGGAACGACCCAATAACGCCGCAGATTCTTCAGGGCCATGTCACTATTGCAAGCAACTTGGGCATTTTATTCGCGATTGTCCCGTCCGTCCGAACAGCGGACCGAGATATGGGAACCAGGGAAACGACAAGGGTCCCCCGAGCAAGAGCGCGGTGAGGGAGACTCCGCAAGTCGAGCGCTCAATCCACCGTATCGCAGCCAGCAGACCGAGTCGAGCGTACGAGTAATTCGAATATTTAATATCCACTTCAACAACGAAGGCAGCGTGTCCAGTGTAATGACAACAGCCCCTGAATTAATACGACCTGTCTTGTTCATGATCGACACCGGAGACGGACCAAATATTGTCAAGGAACAATTCTTGGACCCCAGTACCCCGATAGATCAGGGAGAGATACTCCAACTAAAGGGAATCACTAAAAATTCCATCTACACGCACGGTTGTGTCACGATTCAAATATTCGGGCGCTATGCTACCTTCCATGTTGTCGGTCATGATTTTCCGATAAAAGACGCCGGAATTTTAGGATCCGATTATTTAGATGGAAATAGAGTAAAAATTGACTATGAAAATCGGCAATTAGAAATGCAAAACGTAATAATACCATTCGCGACACCCGAAACCATGGTCGTCCCTGCTAAATCTACCAAGTTATGTTACGTAACAGTAAAAAATCTGTCCATGAGAGAAGGTTACTTACCTCCAATGAGTACAGTAAAAGGCGTTGAAATACAAGATGGCTTTGTTAAAAACAATAACGGGAAAGCATATATTTACATCACCAACAATAACAAATGGGCCGTTGAATTGCATGTGCCTGTAATGGAATTAGAATCCCGGGAATATTCCAACGAAAATAAATTGAGTAAAAATAAGAGTTAAGAAACCGAATCAAGTTCAGATGATACTTTTCTCAATTCAATGAAAGGACGCGGAAGCCCATCAGAATTATCGTTACTAAAAAGAGAAATACCCCGGTGAATAAATACAACGACACGAAGTGAATTAAAAACGAAATTACAAGTCCCTAGGAGAGAAACTTCCGAGATTAGCCCGAATCAAATAAACGAACAGGAAAGCGAATCGAAAAATGATACAGAGAGAAATAAATATCATGAAGCCGAGACAAGGAATTACACGGAGAATCCAGAAACTAGTGGAAAACCAAGAAGTTTTGATTTTTATCCTTCACAGCCCCTGATAAAAATAGATGACTCGAAAATCTGTGGAAATATGGAAAATTGTGATGAAATTAAAGTTTGTTCTCTTGCAATAGGAAAACCTGACACCGAGGAACGGGCAGGGCCCATTGAAGTTGAAAATTTATTTGATGTCGCATGGACAGTAGGGGCAGAATCCCTCGAGGATGTCGACAGTCACGATCTTGTAGAAAATCGAATCTTCAAAGAATTACCGGGTAAAGAGAGAATTGAAAAAAGAAACACTCAAGGAAACCAACCCCAGTATGGGCGAAGTAAACGATTGTCAATCAGGAAAACCGGATTTTAGAAATGAATTGAGTAAAAATGAAAGTAAAAATAGTGTTTGCCAGTTACCAGTCGAGAAACCTGATACCGGAGAACGGGCAGGAACGGTTCAAAGAAATATTAAGAATACCAGAAATTTCGCATGTACAGTAGGGACAGAATCCCTCGAGGATGTCGAAAAGTCAGTTGTATGAAAATCTCAGATAGAGAAAAATTATTAGAAAAAGAAAGAAAACAAAGGAATGAAACTAGTAAGGACGAAACAACGAATAATCAACGTAATAATCGAGTTAACGATGCAAAGCCATTGGCAAATAAGGAATTATTCAAGGAAATTAACCCGGATGTTCGCGAAGATCGAAATCAATTGAATAAAACTTATACGAGAAAACTAGAAGAATACCCTCAGAGAACCATGGAAATAAATATGATAGAAATTGAAGATTGTAGGTCTATAGTGATAAATAAAAAAACCAACGAAACAAACACAATGGGGAAAGGGAGTCACTCGGACTTTTCGGAGGCACGGGTGCAGTTGACGCCGCCAATCACCGCCGAAGACACGCGGCTGGCCTACTCAGAATTTATGAGGGTCGACTCGCTCGCCGAAAGCTTGGCCCGATATTAAAAGTCTGGAGCACAACGAAGTAATGAATCGGGAAAATACCTTTGAAATAGATAAAATCCAGGAAAATGAAGAAAACAAATTGGAAGAAACACCAGATTTTAAAACAGAAATAAACGAAGAAATTAACCTCCAAAAAATTATAGAAAGAAGATCGTAAATTAACTGCATTAACGAGTGACGTAAATGCCACTTCAAGATGACGGGACAATCAATATGCGCCTGGCAAGTCATCGGAGGGATCGCCGCTTGCCACTGCGCTATTACCCATGAGTAAAGAATGGGATAAAGTCAAATCGAAAAATCAAATTGAATTCAATAAACACTCGACCATACATTACAAAATAATGGACGTTGCGTTGGTGCAAAAGTTAAGCAGTCATAACTTATATAGAGAAATTGAATCTCCTCTTAACGAAACCCCGTGTTATGTAGTAACAAAAGAAATATCGATTGATCGCCTGGAACAAATAAACAAATTATTGAGACTCACGGAGTTGAACGAAGAAGAAAATAACAGTATGGAAACGCTATTGGAAGAAAGTGCACTTCTGTATCAAATTCCGGGAGATTTATTAACTTGCACAACGATATTGCGACAATACTAGAGGTTATCGTTGGCCCGAGTGTACTAAAGAAGAGATAGGTAAACAAATAGAAAACATGCTCAGCAAAGGAATAATAATACCGTCCACTTCGCCCTACAACTGCCCGGTGTGGGTCGTGCCTAAGAAAGCCGACTTGCAAGGTAATAAAAAATGGAGAGTCGTGTTTGACTACCGCGCCCTGAACGAAAAAACTATAGCCGATGCATACCCAATTCCCAATATTAATGACATATTAGATCAACTCGGTGGAGCGCAATATTTTTCCGTATTTGATCTAGCCTCGGGTTTTCATCAAATAGAGGTAGCCCCGGAAGACCGACATAAGACCGCCTTTACGACACCACGAGGCCACTACGAGCTCGTGAGAATGCCTTTCGGGCTACGGAACGCCCCCCCCCCCCCCCCCCAACCTTTCAACGGGCAATGGACCACACACTAAGCGGACTTCTTGGTCAGGGCGTGTTCATCTATTTAGACGATATAGTTATATACGCCCACAGTTTAGAAGACCATGGAAAAATATATCGCGAATTGATGAAATTCCTACAGGTCGCAAACTTTAAATTATAACCCGACAAGTGCGAATTTTTAAAAAAGGAAGTCGCGTATTTGGACCACATAATTGGGAATAACGAAGTACGGCCCGACCCGAAAAAATTAGAAGCACTACGTAATTATCGAGTACTAAAAAACATTAAAAACATCCGTCAATTTTTAGGATTAACAGAATATTACAGACGATTTATTGAGGGATACGCGAAAATCACTAAGCCTCTCGCAGCTTTACTACGAAAAGAAAATGCTTTCGAGTGGGGAACCGAACAACAAGAATCATTTGAAATACTAAAAGAAAAACTCTGTTCCGCTCCCGTATTACAATACCCGGATTTTTCCAAACCTTTTATTCTCATAACAGACGCCTCAAGTTACGTTATAGGCAGCATCCTATCCCAGGGAGAAATTAACCACGACCACCCATGTGCTTACGCCTCGCGAGCTCTAAGTCAAGTCGAAGAGCGATACGACACGTATGAAAACGAAGCATTAGTGATTGTATATTCGATACTGCATTTCCGTCCTTACTTATATGGACGACGTTTTACCGTAGTAGCAGATTATAAACCGCTTATGTGTTTCAGAAAAGCCGACGGCAATCTGAAAATTTTACGCTGGAGACTAAAATTAGCCGAGTACGAATATGAGATAGTATACAAAGCCGGGAAAACTAATGTCAACGCCGACGCATTGTCAAGAAACCCAGTAGAGAAATCAATTACACCCAACGACGTTTTCACAATACGAATTAATCCAATAAATGACAACAGAACCAAATTCATACTGAAGTTAACGGACGCAGAAATTTCACAATTATTGGAAGAAGAGTCGGACGATGACATTACACACACTAACGACGGAATCGAACCCACACACACGTCCACACACGGAAATAGAGGAATGTAACTGGGAACTAGAGCCCCTCGACCCTAACGAACCGACGGCGGAAGCGGACCCTGTAACTGTTACGACCCAGGAAGACCCGGAGAAAGCCCTGCCTCCCACGTTCATAAAAAACGCGGTAGACCCAAAAAAATGGAGAACCAGGAAAAGGACTTCAGGACCTCGTAAAAGTTACCAAAAGAGGCTCTGAGATGAATCCCGAAGATGACAGTGGATCACTCCAAATTGGAACAACCAATGAATTCGAGGAAAAGGAGACGCTGCATGACAACCAGGTGCGCAGCGACGAGACCAAACCCGTAGACCAGGAAAAGGACTTCAGGACCTCGTAAAAGTTACCAAAAGAGGCTCTGAGATGAATCCCGAAGATGACAGTGGATCACTCCAAATTGGAACAACCAATGAATTCGAGGAAAAGGAGACGCTGCATGACAACCAGGTGCGCAGCGACGAGACCAAACCCGAAGACTATGAAGATAACATATCAAGGAAAAGTAAAAGACATAAAACGAGACCCCTCGAAGATATTGAATCAGAAGCATCGGGTGACGAAGTCAATCTTGCCGACACTTCAGAGGCCAATTTATTGCCTTCCTCGGGCGTACATGCACCTACGACTGGAAGGATGGCAGTACTACGATATCCGAGGCCCCAATATTTGACACTGGTTTCCGGTAGTACTTTTCATAAGGAACAAAAAAGTTCATATGAACTATAGTCCTATCTCTTTTAGTTTCCGAGATATGGAATTTTTAAGATTTTAATATAGTGTAAAAAAATGTGTAGTATTACTATTTCCGGGGCGCCAGAATTTGACCATGACTTTCGCGTTTTTGTTTATCAATTATAAAATAAATATTTTTGTTAATTAATTATAAAATAAAATATGTTTATTGAATAACTAAAATAAAAATTATTAAAAGAGAGCTTTTTTAATTTTTGTTTAACTCGGGGGGCTTCGCCCCCCGAACCCCCCGAACGGGGGCTTCGCCCCTGCATCCCACCAGGGGCTTCGCCCCTGGACCCCACCAGGGCTTCGCCCTTGGACCCCGCCGAGATCTTCGTCCGCGAACCCCGCTGCTACAACTTTCCTCGCAGGTATTACAAAAAATTGTATGTGCAACAAGTGCGTAAAGTATGTTATTTTCCACTCGTGCGATCGATCGCAACTCGTGCGAAAATAACATACTTTACGCACTTGTTGCACAATATACTATTTCCGCCATATTGGATCGGCCATTTTTAATTTTTGAAAGTCATTGTCATATTCATAATCAGCATCCTCAATAATCACAATCTACCAAATTTAAATCAAATCGTACAGAAAAGTTACACACGCAGATGTCATATATTTTTACCAAATAAAATTTTAAAAAATTCATATCTCGGAAACTAAGGCAGTTAGGACCATAGTCCATATGAACTTTTTTACTCCCCACGAAAAGTACTACCGGAAACCACCGTCAAATCTTGGGGCCTCGGATATCGTAGTATCCCCCAGTAAAGATTGAGAACGTTACATACATTTCGGTCTGAAAATCTATATCGTGGTAGTTTAAAAATGTTTTTAAAAAATACCTCTGCGTTAAAGTAAATTAGGAGTACGCAGCAAGTGTCAGAATAATTGTTTTATCGACTGCGAAGATTGTGACCTGTGCATACATTTCAAGCTGAAAAAGTGTATCATGGTATGTTAACACTATTTAAAACAAAGTACCTCTGCGTTAAAGTAATTTAGGAGTACGCAGAAAGTTATAGGAAAATTGTTCTGTCGACTGCGAAGATTGTGACAAGTACATAGATTTCAACCTGAGAAATTGTATCGTGGTATGTTAACACTATTTTAAAAAGTATCTCTGCGTTCAATTAATTTAGGAGTACACAGCAAGTATAAGAAAAATGGTTCTGACGACTGCGAAGATTGATACCTGTACATACATTTCAACCTGAAAAACTATATCGTGGTAGGTTAAAACTATTTGATAAAAATACCTCTTCGTTAAAGTAAATTAGGAGTATGCAGCAAGTTTCAGAGAAATTGTTCTTGCGACTGCGAAGATTGAGACCTGTACATACATTTTGACCTGAAATACTGTATCGTGATAGGTTAACACTATTAAAAAATGATCTGAAAAATAATCTAAAAAAAGTGTTTCAGAATTAAGGTAATTCAGAATTATTTAGCAATTTTCAGCCAAATTCATCTGTTGACTGCGAAGAATGAGAGCCGGACACAATTTTAGACTCCAAAATGCAAATTTTCTTGAAATAAACACCTCTATAAAAATAGAGAATAATTTCCATACTTCATGGGCATACTTCACAATGCTAGATTAAGAAATATTCCAAATTTCAACTTGTTCGGTCCATTCAGTCCAGACCCCCTGAGTGATACGGACGTCCGAATAACACAAAATCTAGTCTACGCAGCCAATCATATTTAGTAATGAAATTTCTATATTGTGTTACAAAAAGATTGTGTATTTTACTATGTTTAAGAAATCTGCTGTAAAAAAAGTAAATAAATTGAAATTATAGTAACATTTTCTTATAAAAACTTAATTTAGTCGGTGAAGCGCGAATTCAATAGGCACTTTCTGCGTTTCTTCAAAACGTGAGTGCCTAATTAATGTGGAAGCAATATACAAAGTTCTACTTTGCAACTTTTTTTATTTGAACAAAAGAAAATTCCGTCACAAACACCGTTACATCTAATTTTCATTAGGTACAAAGTTTTGTCTTACTTTCTTAACTTATGCGGAAGTTATCGCGAAAATCTAAATTTTTTGAAAAATTCAAAATGATGTAAAATCCGAACGACTTTACCGATCATTACCAAATTTCGTACGCAGCAGGGCTGCATGTTGGTTTTCGACTGTGGAACATTTCGGTTCCGTTGTTAAGATTCGATGTGATTTAGAGCAAAATTTTTTTTATTTTTTTATTAAAAATTCAGTAAAATCCAGAGTTGGGGATAATGCATTATTTTTGTAATGCATTATCGTTTTTCTTACCTATTACTTTAAAAATGGATAATGGAATTCGGAACCATTGCCCATTACTTTATTAATGAGTGATGGAGCAGAGGTCCATTACCCATTACTTTTTAATGAGTAATGTATCTTACATCCATTACCCAATACTTTTTTAACGAGTAATGGAACTCACATCCATTACCCATTACTTTTTCAATGAGTAATGGATCTCACATCCATTACCCATTACTTTTGCTTCCTCATAGAGGAAGCCTTGATTTCGTGAAAAATTTTTTTTTCGAGATTTTCATGTCAGTACACTCAGCATGGTCCAAAACGTCGAGAAAAGTGGTTTGTGCGAAATGTCTGTATGTGTGTGTGTGTGTATGTGTGTGTGTATGTGCACGTTTTTTTGTTTACACGATAACTGCCGTAATTTTTTAAGAATATTCTTCAAATTTGGCACGCACGTACGCTATCATAGAATACATTATGGGATTGTAGTTGACGCGAATCGGTTAGGAAATTCAGATTTTACGGCATTTTGAAAATTTGGCCAAAATCGTTTGCGCGCAATAACTTCCGCAAATTGAGAGATATCGGGATGAAATTTTGTACGTCAATAGATCACCATCAAACCATGATCTGTACCAAATTTGGCAAAAATCGGCAAAGCAGTTCTCATGTTATTGCAATTTAATTATTTTTTCAAATGTCTGTAATTACTTTAGCTCCTGTAAATTATGAGACATCTGATTGCAATTTCGAACATGCCATTACGTTCATTGATTATTAACGATGAGTTTCGTCGAGGAAACTGCCATTGTGTCGGTAAATTTGGATTTTGCTGCATGAAATACAAAAAAAGTCGACACGGCGAAAAAAATGGGAAATTTTTTTTTGCAGAATTTGCTCAAAATTGGTTCACGTATGGACAACCATGGACCACGCTTCGAGTACAAATTTGACGCGGATCTGAAAAGCCGTTCAAATTTTATGGCATTTAGAACATTTTGAAAAATCTCGTTCTCACGCTAGATCATGCAAATTACAAGGTACCGGCTTCTAATTTGGTCCACACATTGACTATCATGAACCAAGGGTTGGGTACAAATTTGAGGGAAATCGGTTCGGTGGTTAAAATCTTACATTTTTATTTATTAAAAAAACAGCCGAAAAAACCTGCAAAGTAGAACCTTGCAAATTGCTTCCTCAGTATTTTACACTTTTGACGATGCTTCCTCTATGAGGAAGCCAAAATTGATCAACATACTTCCTCATCGAGGTAGCATCGTCAAAAGTGTAAAATACTGAGGAACCAATTTGCAAGGTTCTACTTTGCAGGTTTTTTAATGAGTAATGGAACTCACACCCATTACCCATTACATTTTCAGTGAGTAATGGAACTCACATCCAATGCCCATTACTTTTTGGATGAGTAATGGAACTCCCATCCATCACACATTTAAAAAAAAATGGATAACGATACTTAGATCCATCACCCATTTTTGTTTTAATGGATAATGATATTCAGATCCATCACCCATTTTTTTTAAATGGATAACGATAATTAGATCCATCACACATTTTATTTTAATGGATAACGATACTTAGATCCATCATCGATTTTTAAAGTAATGGGTAATGGATCTGGTACTGCATATCTTATCGCCCCATTACTTTAGAAAAATTTGCTTAATAAATAAATATATAAATAAATAAATCGAAAAATCATTCAAAAAGTTAATAGATAAGTAAATAAACCGCAAAATCGCTCGAAAAATTAATAAATTTGTTAATAAATATAATATTACTAGAAGAGATGGATGCAAAGAAGGAGATGTCTGATGGAGTTCCGCATTTGTAGCTCGCTCAGTAGCAAAGTTTAAGGTATTCCGAGCGGTACAGTCCACGGAAAACGTGAAAGTTGGAGAGATTCAGAGAGTATTTCGAAAGTTTCCCAACGGAATAAAAATTTGAAAAAAAATACAACCATACGGAAAATGTTCGAAAGATTGATTTTGCGTAATAATAATTCCAAAAAGTTATTAACAAATCGATAAAAAAAACTTTAACAAATTAGCGGTTTAAAAAATAATTGCAACACGTAAGTGACAATAACAAAAATACGTATATACCTTTTTAGCATTTCGGTTTTTTTTATTTCATTATTTGAATAGATAAGGGGTCGAAACGAACTCTCGATTTTTTTGTCTTTTTTTCTTTATTAGCGCAGCCTCAACAATGGCTGGACTAGATATGCCTGCAGACACCCTTATCGGCGATAAATTGTTCTCCAATCGCGTCCCGAGGTGTGCGCGAAACAATTGACGGCCTCACCTCTACTCACTAGGAAATAAATGTTTCAGTTATTATTTCAATGTAATTGTAAGTATAAATAGTGTCACTACAATATCCGTACCTGCGCCAATTTAATGGTAATTTTTCGAGGCATTTACTTTTGCTAGTATTCGCTGCTCGAAATGTTCATCGGTCAACCGATTATATTTCGGCAGATCCAACATCGTGGCGTAGCTGAAGAGGCGTTCAACGGGGGCTGACGAAGGTAACGGTGTGTTGAATTTGCAAAATACCTTCCGAATGGCTGGATATTTTTGCAGCATCTTCAAGTTGACGTCTGGGTCCTCGAGATATCGCGGTACTTCAACTTCCGAAGTAGCGTGATTGACGGAAGTTTGGAGATTTTCGAAAATCATCGGGTCGTCTCCGAAATCCCAATCATCTTCCGGTCCTTTCGGTTCCGGAACTGGGGGTTCCGCCGTTTCGGTGGATACTGAAGCAACAGCGTCGACTGCGAGATCGTATACGACCTTCTGCTTCGTTCTCGGCAGGCAACGGAGACAGCGTACTTTGAATTTCGGCTGAGTTACGGCGGCGATAGCTGCAGCTTTTCCTTGCTCGGTAATATCAAACATAGCCTTGAATCTTGTTTCCAGAGCACGAATCGTCCCTACAACAATCGGTTGGCTGATTTGGATGCTGGTGTTGTCTTTCAACAACAACATTTGCCGTCGTAGCTGCACGAGAGTCGGGAGGACGTAGCCATAATGGCAGTAGCTTTCGCCTTGAAGCAGATCGATCGCTTTCGGAAGATCGTGCGTGCATCGAATGTACTCCTCAAGGTAGCGAAATTCGTGAGGCGTAAACGTATCTCTAATTGAGATTGGATCTTCATCTCTACTGCCGCGGTTCAACAACTTCTTCTTACATGACACGAGCTGCTGGAGACTGTCAAGTAAAGAGTTCCAGCGCGTCACTACTGGCCTCTTTAATGCTATGCCCAAGTAATCTTTTAACGCCTCGCTGAACTTGGACGAGCGTAAGCTTTTCCACAAAGCATTACACTTAGACATAGCATTTCCGTGTATTTCAGCAAGCTCCAATGAACGGCCAATTGCCCTTGCTGTGTCGTTGTGGCAATGAGATTCAGGGTGTGACTCGCGCATCGCAAATGCTGCGGCAATTGCTTTTCGCACTCGTTGCTAAACTCATCGTCGATTTCTGCAGGGTCTTCAGACAGAAGCTCGCCGATTGCAGAGTCTTCAGTCGCTTCGACATCCTGCGTACTCGTTGACGGAGTATCTAAAAAATTAAACAATTTTCTATAGTCACACAGGTATGCATACATACAGATCGTAAATGGAACTTTAATTTAATTTTTTCAGATTTCTTATTGACATTGTGGCTGATAGAATAAACGAGAAGGGGTAATACTTCAGTATTTCAAGACTTTTATTTATTTATTTAGATTTTGAATATTGATAATAATGGTGATAGTTTTTTGTTGCCTTTTTTAGAATATCAAACTCCGATGTCATTCAACTTGAGATGAATTCAACTTTAAGAAATGATTTGTTTTTATAAGTCCAATGTGTATCATATATGTACCATCGTAATTATCAGCATTATCGTGATTATTACGTTTATCTGAATACAAAATAGCAAAACGAAAATCATGAATAAACTATTTTTACCCAGCGAACATCCGTCCATCCCGTCAACTTCAAACTCTTTGAAGGCTTTCACGAAATTCGTGCCGTTGTCGGTGACAGTAGCTATTAGCTTGGTGCAGTCGATGTTGAAGCACGAATTGATTTCAATCAAATACCGTGCTATCGCGTCGTAGGAGTGCGTTCCGGGAAAACGCTTACAAGCGATGGCCGCTGACCTCCTCTCTAGCGTACGTTCGTCTATCTAAATAGAAAAAACCGAAAAAGTTGTTTAGTCCAGCACATATGAATTAACTTTAAGTGGCTTTTATCATAAAATGTTATTTTCAAAGTATTTAGTAGTTCCCAGGGACGTCTGTAAAGACGCGTACTGGGCTTTAATCATAAGATTTTATTTTCAGAGTATTTAGTAGTTCCCAGGGACGTCTGTAAAGACGCATACTGGGCTTTAATTGTCAAATTTTATTTCAGGGTATGTAATAGTTCCCAGGGACGTCTTTAAAGACGCGTACTGGGCTTTAATCATAACATTTTATTTTCAGAGTATTTAGTAGTTCCCAGGGGCGTCTATAAAGACGCGTACTGGGCTTTAATCGTCAAATTTTATTTCCAGAGTATGTAATAGTTCCCAGGGACGTCTATGAAAACGCGTACTGGGCTTTAATCATAACATTTTATTTTCAGATATTTACTAATCACAATATTTTTACTTCTAATTTTTTATTAAAAAAAACTCAACTCATCCAATGCAGCGTTACTCCGAGAAAGCGTCGTTTTTTTCCCGACCACGCGTCAGCTGTTGTGCAAACGTATTCCGTATCTTCAAGAATACGTTTAATCTCGGCCAGCTGTTCTTCGACAACGCGGTTTATGCGCGTTAACAACGTATGTCGCGTCATGGGTTTCAATGTTGTCCCATTTTTCTGAATGTTGAAGTCTGCAAGATAATTAAAAAAGTGAAATTCTGTGCTAAACGATTAAAATCATACGCAATAAAAAAGTTGCAAAGTAGAACTTTGCACACTGCTTCCTCATTAATTCCCCTTTTTCACAAAGCCACCTCTATGAAGAAGCTTATTTATTAACTTTGGCTTCCTCATAGAGGAAGCTTTGTGAAAAAGGGGAATTAATGAGGAAGCAGTGTGCAAAGTTCTACTTTGCAACTTTTTTTAAATTTGAACAAATCTTTGCACTTTTTTTAAAATTTGAACAAAAAAACTCCGTTACAAACACCGTTACATCTAATTTTGATTAGATACAAAGTTTTGACTTACTTTAATAACTTTTCTATAAGTTACAGCGAAAATCTTAATTTTTTCAAAAATGCATAACAGCGTAAAATCCGAACGACTTTACCAATCGTCACCAAATTTTATACGTGGCAACGCTGTATGTTATTTTTTGACTGTTTAATATTTTGGTTCAGTTGATGAGATTCGACGTGATATAGAGCAAAATTTATTTTTTTCGAAAAATTCAAAATTCTATAAAACCGGAACCGCTTTACCGATTTCGCTGAAATTCAATACCAAACAACATTGAACGTGTCTTTATTTATGATGAAGTATATAGCTGAGTCGTCGAACTTTTACGAAAGTTAGAGCGTTCACGCCATTTTTTTGAAAAATTAAAAATTCGATAAAATTTGTATACATGGATATATTTAATTAAAAAAAAATGTGAATTACAGAGGATTTAATACTCTACTTCCGTGCCAATTTTTAGCTCGATCCACCATGCCATTCCTGAGTTATGAACAATTGAATGTTCGGTGCCTGGACCATACACACACACACACACACACACACACACACACACACACACACACACACACATACACACATACAGACATATTTTCTAGACCACTTTTCTCGACGTTTTAGGTGATTCTAAGTATGTTAACATGAAAATCTCGAAAAAAAAAATTTTCACGAAAACAAAGCTTCCTCTATGAGGAAGCAAAAAATCTTATACCGTCAAAGATTTTCCGAAACGATTTATTCTCCACCGTAGACAGCGGTATCATGGCGTCTAGCACGAACGACGTACAATTCGATTCCCAGACTTCTTGGGAGAACGTACAGGACCACCTTTTCCGGTCGACGGTCAACGATGTACGTTTTGTTGCGGCGTACTGTTTGTACTCTTCAAATTCGTCTGGATGTCGTTTCTGCAATTTAAATGATCGATTTATTCAAATATATTTCACTTATATCATCAGAATTAAGTCGCGGGATTTCCTGCGACGGAGGCTGTGAAGGTCACTAAGAGAAAATCCCGCAACTAATAGTGTGACAATCCCAACTTTTTTTTCCTGGTAAAGATTATTCATTCATTTTTCTGAATAGGCATGCATTTTTTCCGAGTTTTGTCTACTTTTTTGTATTGCGGTTTTCGTCGTTCATTTTGCTATAAAAACGTAATTAAAAAAAATTGGACAAAATTCTGGAGAAATTCATATGTATTCAGAAAAATGAATCAATAATTTTCATCAGAAAAAGTTGGGTTGCCGTGCAATTTGTTAAACAATTAATTTTTTCATTAATTTGTTAATAACAATTTGGAATTATTATTTTTATATTATGCAAAATCAATATTTTCAGCACGTTTTACATGCTCGATTTTTTTTCATATTATTATTCCATGAAGTTATTCATATTCCGAGAAGTATTTGAACTGTTCTCCGAAACTCACATTTGACGGAACTGTACCACTAGGACGATTTAAAAGAGATGTTGTAGTCTAATATAAATAACTTTCATGCATTAAACGTAGTTTGTTGTTACTCTTAAATGCGTAGTTAAATTGGACGTCGCCCTTAGCGTCGTTTGCAAAATCTTCGGCGGTTGACAAAATTGGCACACCGCCAAAATGATTTTGTCGACGTCGGACCCTTCCTTTTGTAGTTGGAAATATTTCCCATTCATCATAGGCCGCTTTGCACACTCTATTTCCAAACGACTGCGTGAATCCCCTTCATCGTCCTGTATCGACACCTGGCTGAGGTGGTCGATCTGCTCCGATATTTCTCTATCATCTGTAAAATGATTTGATTGGCGACCATCAATTATTCGATCGAATGTTTACAAATCAAATTATTATATTACAAGACCAGACAAACTCTGCGTAGCTTCGATTACTATTACATGTAAAATGTATCGCTTTAAAAAGGACAAAAACCGACAGCAACATTATTAAGGTAGTTCTATCGCCAAGTATTAATTCGCATAAATTCGAGGAAAATGGGAGAGAATTGCAATGACTTCTCGATGATCTAAAAATCTGAAAAAATGCATGAACATTAAAGGTACTGAAAACATTAATTTTGCATAATAATATTTCTAAAATCTTATTAACAAATTAATGAAAAAAAAATTGTTTAACAAATATTTCGATGACCCAAGTTTTTTTTATGAAAATGATTCCTTCATTTTTCTGAATATGTATGAATTTTTTCATATTTTTAAGTACTCTTTGAAATTTGTATTGTGACGGGACGACATACCCCCCACCACAAATGCGCGGTATACCCCTCGCGCGCCCGCAGAGTACCGAGACGCCGACACGCGGCAAGCTCCCCACCAGCTACCGCCTACCGTCCAACCGTTACACCGAACGGCCGCACCAGCCGTCTAAATCTCCGAGTACCCGGTCGGGGAACGACTCCTATAAAAGCCGGCGACTCCCAACGTCGTCACTCAGTACCTACCAATTCTCCGATCCGGACAAACCCTTAACAATATAAACCCACTCTTAGACGGCTCGTTATTGCTACGACACGTCTAAGTTTCCTTGAGCAAGCCCAGCTCACCCGAGTGGCTCGATATTGCTTCGACACATTCGGTTTTTCCTTGAGCCAGCTCAGCTCCAATAGATTCATTACCTATTGTCTTCTCTCTTTCTTTCCTATCTGACCTGCATGGTACACCCATTTGTAACCCGTGTGGCTTGATATTGCTTCAACACGCACACTCAACAACTCCTGAAAGTAAGACACTGGGCTCGTTATCGCAACGACACCAGTGTATCCATCTAATCCTCACCCACACTTGCGCGCTTGATTTGGTTCCTCACCAATTCTCGCCCGCGTCGCGTATTGTGAACTACGACATTGACCTAATTACCAAAGAGCCATAGAGTCACGTACATACACGCACTTTATCAAGTATTTGTAACACCCGTCTCGACGAGTCGTCTAGACCTCGCGGTGCTCGTATTGTCATACTAACGGGATTAGGATGTATTAGCGTTTTTGCCCATCTCTCGCCGTCGCGAACCCGAATTCTCGGAATTCGTTCGAAGGAAGAATATTATTTTAATTTCGGAATTTTCACTTCACCCGGGCATCGAATACTCGCATGTTAAAATTATTATTCGCGTTTCAATGAAAGATCATCGAGAGATCGCGTACCTCGCCATATAGAAATAATAATTCCCGCGACTTGCTATTTCTTATCTGCATCCGTAGGTCCTTCATTCCCATCTCGCCCTGCCGATATTCTCGCGCCCGGGGATTAGGCAGGATTAACGTTTTTGCGTATCTCTCGCCGTCGCGAACCCGAATTCTCGGAATTCGTTAAAGGGAAAAATAATATTTTAATTTCGGAATTTCATTTCGCCTGTGCACCGAATACTCTCGCGTTCCGATTATTATTCCGTTAGCAATTGTTGACCTTCGAGCAATTGCGTACTTCGCGGCATCGAAATAATAATTCGTAAATTCATCGATATTATATCCGCACACGTAGGTAGGTCAAACGCACCTCGCCGTGCCGAAATTATCACTCTCGAGGATTAGGACGGATTAACGTTTTTGCGTGTCTCGCTCGCCGTCGCGAACCCGAATTCTCGGAATTCGTTAAAGGGACAAATAATATTTTATTTCGGAATTTCGTAATTTCTCTTGCGCGCGTTATTTCGCTCGAGGAAATTATTATTCGTCGTTTCTATTAGAGAACTACTGGAGGAAGCCCAACTCACGAGGTTTAATAATTAATTCGCATTTCGATTACGTATCGCAATTAGAGAATTAATCCGCCGAAGTTAGAGCTGGACGACAAAAATTCAAGTTTCGCACGAACTACTGGAGACAGCCCATCTCACTTGAATATATGAACGCCCTCACTCTCACGACAACGCGGGTGTCTTTGTTTACTTTGATCCCGACCACGTCCGCATCCTGCAACGATATAAATACACGTGTCTAACGTATATCACAATCAATAATCCGTTGATGAGATTTATTATATCTCTGAGGATAAAGTCCATTATTACCCAATTTTACATCTCCCTTTTGCTTATGAGCCTTCGGCTCCTTGTAGTGTCATCCGCACTCTACATGAACATTAGAATCATATTTCCTAATTCATTGTAATTCTGCTTTATACTCCATTCTTTGTGGACAAATCAATTTCTAACCAAGATATAAACCAATGATGAAACTCATGCTCTGCTGCAGAGGCTTAGCAATGTCTGAGGTTTACATTTCTAACTAAATTAGTAACGATCTCAGGTCCAGTACTGAACTCTTGTTTATGGAAAGTTACACGTGCAAATTGTCCCTTCCTCCGAACCTCATCCCATACACAAAGACAATTTAGCATTTTGTTTCAGTATATATTTTCCATATAAAAAAACAAATTTCAAAGAGTACTTAAAAATCTGAAAACATTCATACGTATTCAGAAAAACGAAGAAATCATTTTCATTAAAAAAACACTTGGGTTATCGAAATATTTGATGAACCATTTTTTTTCCATCAATTTGTTAATAACATTTAAGAATTATTACTACACAAAATTAATCTTTTCAGTACCTCTAATGTGCATGAATTTGTTCAGATTTTTACACCATAGAAACGTTTTTGCAATTCTCTCTAATTTTTCTCGAATTTATGCGAAATGGACTTTAGGCGCTCGAACTACCTTAATACGTTTTAATTATTGATAGTAACATGTGTAACCGGGATTTTTACGGCCCGGTTACCTTCGCCCTATCCGCCTGATTTTCGTCGCCGCGAGAGCCGTCGAGCGCCAGCTAATTTTTATTTTTCGCGGAATTAGCAAACCGCGCATCTCAAACGTAAACGTAATCAAGAAACGGAAACGGGAAACTAAGCGGCTTCGAAAATCAAACGGACGGTTTACGGTAAACCACGGTTCGCTCAGTGTGTCAGGTTGTGGAGAGAGGGCATGGGCGGCCAATCGGCAGATGAGCGGGAGATAAACGAAAAAAATTCAATAGTTCAATATTAAAATAAAATGAAATATATTTTGCGACTGGTCACGGCGTTCATGATAATACACAGGTGACGCTAACGCCAGAACTTCGACATTCTAACAAAACCTAGTCTAAATAACGCGATAACGGAATACAACGAAAAATCGAGATAATACGATAACCGAACACAGCGAAAATCGGGATAACGTGATACGGAACGCCGCGGAAATCGAAATAACGGAATAACGGAACACGGCGAAAATTGGAATGACGCGATAACGGAACTCAACGAAATCGAAATAACGCGACAACGGAATATTCTTGAAATTTCGTTGAGAAATACGGTAACTGATTCGCGAAAATATAATGAAGTAATCGGAGAAACGCGATAACTCCAATGCGAGAACTCCATAATCGTACTAACCTAAAACGATTGAAACTGGCAAGGGAAATGAAAAGTAACGATAACGCGTAATGCCAAAAAGGTCGTTTTTCGGACCCAAAAAAAAGGCTATAACACCCAAAATCCAGCGATATCATAATAAACCTAAAATTTAGATAACGCAGCGGTAACGTGGCTGGCAGCGCGGCTGAAGCCGCGCCGCGAGCGCGAGAGCTCTGAGATGCTCACCGGTCGAGAGTCGAGAATAGAAGAGGCTGTCGCGAGGCGAAGGCGTGCCGAGAGCCGTGCGCTCTTGGTCCTTCCCCCACTCAACTTCCGAGCGACGATCGCCGGGGAGCGGCGAACGTACTGCTCAACGCGAAAACATAGACCGTGAACAGAAATTCCGATAAATATTCCCGAGTTGATGTTCACTCGGGAAATTCGCTAAAACTGCCTCGCGGTGGCTTTCGATCAAGTCTGCTCTCCGGGCTGAATAGAAATTATAACAAACGTAACAACGAAAACTCAAACGGAACCGAAATAATGCGCGATCACGGCAATCCGTAGTGGTCGAACGATCGCGAGTTCGCCACTACGGCCTTCCAACGAAAACGTAAACGGAAACAATATAATTTTTATTCAGCCTCACCAGGGGAGCGTCGGGATTGCACCGAACCTCTGCAGTAACTTGCCGATGCACCGTAAGGGAACCCACCGGGGGCGCTGGGTAGCCGCTATGTTGGCTCTGATCCACGGCGACCCCGGTGTCCTAACCACGAGATAGCGAAAATTATTAACTGACGAGAACTGTCTAAACGCAACCCGAAACCAGAAAATTGCGTTAACTCAAACGGTAACGGTATTTTACAATCCGATAACGCAATGCAAGCCGCAAACTGGGCTAATAAAAAACGAGAGCGCACACATCTAACCGAAACGCTAATTCTCGAGACGCGTTGACCGGTAACGTAGACGTAATTCGTAAAAACACCTCGCTGTTCTGCGGATGTGTCCTTGGGGCGGAAATTTCAAAGAAATCCCGTCACACATGGAGTAATTATAATATAACATGTACATTTTTAATGGCCGCAAAGAATGTTTATTCTCGATATAATTTCATGGTCATTCTCAACAAAAAATGGTGAGATGCGTTTAGAAAAGTCGCCTCGTTTCAGTCCGGCTAAATGTCGGATTACAAAAGAATTCTGAATGTTTCTCAATGACAAAATCTGGCGGAATTCTGATGATAAAAATCTGGAAGTAATTGGGCATATCTCGGTGTTGCCTAACCCTCGTAAAGGGGGGCGGGTAACTCGGTTGAGCTGCCAACCGAGCGCGTCTCCGGGTGGCGGATAGGAGGGGCCAGGGTTTCGGGGACCTCTGCGGTCGCGTGGACTGGGGCGTCGTAAGGTGACCAGAACACAAGACGGGAGCTCCTCTGGGTCTGGCCTGCGGGTGCTATACGTGAACCCGGCGGGATAAAATCCGTCTTGGGGGAACTAAGGCCCTGCCGCGGACCACCTCCCCAATCCCACGGTGTAAGCTATCGTGCCAACGGGATGCATGGCACTAGGGGAGTAGTGTCGCGTACGATGCCCTTTGGGTACCAGGCGCCCCCCAATTGTATACAGCCTTACCCCCCTAAGCAGGCTCTGGGGGGGCGGACCTCTTTTCCTCGCAACTCGTGGGACTTAATGTGGTGCTTTAGTCACAATATTGAGCCCATGGAGGAGGTGGAGGCCCCGGAAGGGGACACCGCACCCTCTAACGACGCAGACGGCATGACTGCGGAGCCCACCTGGGGCGAAGGGGTTTCGGCCCTTATGAACCAGGAGGGCATCCATTGCATGACCTCTGAGTTTTCCGAGAAGGAAGAGGGATCAGCGCAAGCCGGTCCTACTGACTCCTCAATCTGCAGGCCGAAGAAGGGACGCAGCGGGGCGGCGAGGAGGAGGGCACGCAAGGCCAAACTGGCGGCGCAGGGCTCGACCTCGGAGCAGCCTAGCAGCGACACCACGGAAGCCTCGCTCAACTATCTGTGAACCTGGGCACGTCTGCGGTACCTACGACTGCGGGACGGACCAAGGTTTCGCAGATTAACTTGCAGCACTGCAAAGCGGCCACGGCTCTTCTGAGCCGGGACCTTGATAGGCTGCAAGTAGACATATCCCTGATTCAAGAACCCTGGATACACAGGGGACTAGTAAAAGGGATAAGTACAGATTCAGGATCACTGATCTACGATAGCGCAGAACCGGGTCCGAGGGCCTGTCTCTTCATCAATAAGAGACATGGTGCCCTCAAGTTGAACCGATTCTGCACCAGAGACCTTGCAGCAGCTACCATCAGGATTCGCGTGGGAGGAGTAATAACCGAGCTGGTAATAGCCTCGGCGTACCTCCCGTACGACTCTGAGGACCCTCCCCCTACGAGGGAACTCAGAGAACTGGTGGACTACTGTAAAAACAAGGGGCTGAACTTACTGGTGGGGTGCGATGCTAACTCGCACCACATCATATGGGGCAGCTCCAACACAAATGAGAGGGGTACTGCTCTTCTAGAGTATCTCTCTACAACGGATCTTGAGATTCTGAACAGAGGATCCAAGCCCACTTTTATCACCTCACGTAGACAGGAGGTGATTGACATAACGATGGGCTCACCAAGAGTGGCCCAAACGATAACAAACTGGCAGGTTAGTGAAGAGGACACTCTTTCGGACCACCGGTTGATAACCTTCGAATTGGCAGGGAGAGATAACCAGATCCCGACGGAGACCTACAGGAACCCTAGGACCGCGGACTGGCCCAGCTTTCAAGCAGGGCTAAGAAGCAGGCTAGGGGACACCGGTGAGTGGCCGCGGACGGAGGGCGCGATCGAGCGGGAGGCAGATCTACTGCAGACCGCCCTGGTCGGGTCCTTCGAGGCTGCATGCCCGCTAAGGAGAAGGAAAACTAGCAAAAAGGTGGCCTGGTGGAGCGGTGAGCTGAACCAGTTCCGCTCCCGCTCCCGTAGGCTGCTAAACAGAGCCCTGAGGACAAAAACGGACAACGACTGGGACGCCTACAGGAAGGCCCAGAGAGAGTATAAGAAGCTCATAAAGAAGTCCAAAGAAGCGGCCTGGAGGAGATTCTGCGGGGAGAACGAGGCCCTTTAGTGGCCAGGCTCCGCAAAGTGTTTGCATCAGGCCCGCAAAACAAACTCGAGGGACTCACACTGCCTGATGGCGGGACAACTGAGAACCACGAGGAAGTACTGGCGCACCTTTTTGAGGTACATTTCCCGGGTTCGGAACTTACGGACCGGGGACAGCCTCAAGGGGAGGCGCCCTCAATAAAAAAAACCGGGTGATTGGGTGACGGCAGCCAAGGTTGTCACACCGAGCAGGATAGACTGGGCGATTAAGACTTTTGACCGGTACAAAAGTCCAGGGGTGGATGGGATTTTCCCCGCCCTCCTACAAGAGGGAGGGGAGCCTCTCATCAAGCGCCTGAACCGTATCTTTCGGTCCTGTTTGGCACTAAGATACGTGCCTAAATCTTGGCGTGAGGTCAGGGTAGTTTTTATCCCAAAGCCGGGTAAAAGCAGCTATGACCAGGCCAAGTCATTCAGACCGATCAGCCTGACGTCTTTCCTCCTTAAAACGCTGGAGAGACTGGTTGATAGGTACATTAGAGAGGGAGCACTGGTTGATAGACCGGTGCAAACCTCACAGCACGCCTACCAGGCCGGCAAGTCTGTCGAGACCGCCCTCCACTGTATTGTTAAAGATATAGAGAGGACGCTCGGCAGGAAGGAGTCGGCCCTATGCGTGTTCTTGGACGTCGAAGGAGCGTTTGACAACACCTCCTTCGACGCCATATGCGAGGCTGCAAGGGAATTCAGGGTAGATGAGTCTGTCATCGAATGGATACACCTAATGCTTCGCACAAGAACGGTTACCGCAGGGCTCAGAGGGTCAACCGCGAGGGCGCACGTTAAGCGGGGCTGTCCGCAGGGGGGGGGGGGTACTATCCCCCCTCCTGTGGACAATGGTCGTTGACGGGCTACTGGCGGCGCTCGATGGGCTCAGGGTAAACGTGGTGGGTTATGCTGATGACATTATGATAATGGTCAGAGGCTCCCACTCAGCAGAGATGACGTGGAGAATGCAGCGCGCACTCCACCTCATGCAAGAATGGTGCACCTCCAAGTCGCTGAGGGTTAACCCGAGCAAGACGGAGATGATGCTATTTACACGGAGGAGAGGTTTTCAACCAAAACCCCCCTACATATTTGGAACTGAGCTGCAATACTCCTCGGAGGTACGCTACCTAGGCGTCACCCTGGATAGCAAGCTCAGCTGGAAAAGCCACATCGCCAGACAGGCTACGAAAGCCACTGCCACTTTCTGGGCCTGTAGGCGAATGTTTGGACAAACATGGGGCTTAAAACCGGAAATGGTCAAGTGGATATACACGGCCATCCTGGTTCCCCAAATAACGTACGCTTCCCTGGTTTGGTGGCCCGCTTTGCAGAAGGCCACCAACAGGACGACACTGGATAAAATGTATAGATTAGTGGGCCTTGGAATCACGGGGGCGATGAGAACGACCCCGACCTTGGCCATGGGGGCCCTTTTGAACATGGCGCCCCCTCACATCTTAGTCGAGGCTAACGCCAAAAATGCTGCGTTACGCCTACACTTCAGTGGTAAGTGGAAAAGGGCAGAGGCGGGCCACGCGTCACTACTGCAGCGCGATGGGGACCTTGAAGGGATCCTAGCGCGAGGAGGGGATTGCTGTGACCGCTTCCACCAATTCGACCACAATTACCAAGTCCTCTATCCCAGTAGGCAGGAATGGATGGAGGAACAAGACAAACTTCTGTCTCCTGGTGGGCTCGTCTGGTACACAGATGGATAAAAAACAGGAACAGGATCAGGAGCGGGAATATGGAGCAGTGGACCCAAAACAAGGATATCCTTGGCGCTGGGAGACACTGCCTCGGTGCTCCAAGCAGAGGTGTACGCCATCTGGACCTGTGCCAGGCTCATCCTGGACAAGGGATACAGTGGCAAGCACATATATATATGCAGTGACAGTCGGGCGGCGATCGGGGCACTCCACCATGTGGTGAAGAAGTCCGGATTGGTGCTTGACTGCAATGCGCTGTTGTCGCAGGTTGCCTGCAGCAACAAAGTAAAAGTTCTATGGGTGCCTGGACACGTGGGCATCCAGGGAAACGAAGAGGCGAATATTCTTGCCAGGGCCGGGGCTACGGTTACTGATCCGGCAAGGATTTGCCATGTCCCAATTGCCATGGATCATATTAAGACCCTGTCGAAACAGTGGGTGGAGGGACGATTTGCGGACCTCTGGCTACGGACAGAAGGCATGGGACACTCGAGGGCCTTGTTTAAAGGTCCCTCGGGCAAGCTAGGCTCTGTATTAATTGGCCTAGACAGATATCAGCTCAGGGCTGTAGTGGGCCTTGTCACTGGACGGACATTGGCACACAGGGAAGCATCTAAGACGACTGGGGCTAAGTGAAGAACCATTCTGTCCGAGATGTAAGGAGGAGGAAGAAACACCGCTCCACGTGATTACGAGATGCGGGGCGCTGGAGGACATTCGCAGGAATGTACTTGGGGCGCCCGTACTCGAATCTCTGGACCTTGAGGAGGTCGGGGTGCGCGCCCTCCTGCACTTTGCAAAGGAGGCTCGCCTAACCGACTATCCTACATAATCGGATACCCTCCCGTGAATGGGCACGAGCACAATGGTCCGTACAGGACTGAGCGCTCGGAAACTTTACATAACATAACATAACATAACATAATTGGGCATATTGAAAATGCTGCAAATATTGATTTCGCACAATAATTATATCAACATGTTATTAAGAAATTAATGCAAAAATTAATGGAGCAACAAATTATCCGGCAACCAAACTTTTTTTTTTTTCTAATAAAAGTGATTCATTAATTTCTCTAAATACTTATGATATTTTCAGAATTTTGTCTCATTTTTTTAAATTGCGGTTTTTACCCTTCGTTTTGTCCAAAAAACAACGCAATTAAAAAAAAAATTATACAGAATTCTGAAAAAATTCATACGTATTCAGAAAGATTAATGAACCGTTATTATCAAAAAATGGGTTGCCGGGTAATTTGTTGAACAATTATATTTTTCACTAATTTGTTAATAACATTGTGATATTATTATTGTGCCAATCAATCTGTGCAGTATATTCAATATGCCTCACTTCTTCCAGATTTTTGTCATTGAGAAACATTCGGAATAATCTTGAAATCCGACGTTTCTCCGGACTGTACCGGAGGCGAGTACGAAAGTAATCGAGGGCCGCGCCCTTCCATTTTTTGTCGTAATTGCTCACAATTTTTTTATCGGGAATAAGGCATCTATGAGGCTATTCAAAAGTTCACACATCGTTTTATAATCGCCGCAGGTTATTATTATTAAATCAGACGTACAAAACAAACAGCACACTGGGAAAAGAGATTTGTTGATTCAACAAATCCAGTGTTCACCGACTGTCAAGTAAATCATTTAGTCAGCTTGACAATATTTTCTTTCACCTTAACCATAGTTTGGTCTGCTGAACCGAGAAACTGTTGAAGAAACAAAAAATGGTCATTGCTCTAACTAAACATTTATTTGACAGCCGGTGACCGCTGGATTTGGTTGATCCATTGATTTTTTTTCTCTGTGTACTGAATGATTATTTTTTTAACTAATCAGTATTTACAACACTGATTGCTAGTCTGGAACGATACGCAATTCGACTCGTTATGGATTGGAGAATATCGAGTCGGCCATGCGCCTCGTTATCGATTTGTGATTTATCGATCAATTCCTCATAACCGGATCGAAATTAAAGTAGTTATCTCGCTTCCTGCTCATTTTCACCTAAATTCGAGAAAAATAAGAGGATTGCAAGGGCTTCACGTTGGTGCAAAAATCTGGAAAAATGCACGCACATTAAAGATCTTGAGAAGTTTAATTTTGCATAATAATAATTAAAAAATGTTATGAAAAATTAATGAAAACAAAATTGTTTATCAAATCTCCCGGTGACCCGAACTTTTTTTAATCAAAATGATTCGTTGGTTTTTCTGAATACGTATGAATTTTTTTAGATTTTTAATTTGACTTTGAATTTTGTTGTTATATGGAAAATATGTGTGCAAAAACACAAATTTCAAAGTCAATTTAAGAGTCTGAGAAAATTCATACGTATTCGGAAAAATGAACGAATCATTTTTATTAAGAAAAATTTGGGTCACCGGGAGATTATAAAACAATTACATTTTCTTAAATTTTGTATAACATTTTAGAGTTATTATTATGCAAAATTAATTTTTTCAGTACATTTAAGGTAGTCCTTGCGCCTGGTATCGAGTTCGCATAAGTTTTCGAAAATTGAGAGACAATTGCAACCATTTCTCGATAATATAAAAATCTGAAAAAATCATGCAAATTAAAGGCACTGAAATGATTAATTTTGCATAATAATAATTCGAAAATGTTATTAACAAATTGATGAAAAAAAACATTGTTTAACAAATATTTCGATACCCAAGTTTTTTTGTGGATGAAAATGGTTCCTTCGTTTTTCTGAATACGTATGAATTTTTTCAGATTTTAGAGTTCAATTTGAATTTTCACATATTTTCCCTATAAAAACATACGAATTTCAAAGTGAACTCTAAAATCTGAAGAAATTCATACGTATTCAGAAAAACGAACGAATCATTTTCATAAAAAAAAAGTTGGGTCATCGACAAATTTGTTAAACAATATTTTTTTCATCAATTTGTTAATAACATTTTAGAATTATTATTATACAAAATTAATCTTTTCAGTACCTTTAATGTGCATGAATTATTTCCGATTTTTATACCATCGAGAAATGTTCGTAATTTTCTCTCAAATTACTCGAATTTATGCGAAATGAATATCGGTCGCAAGGACTACCTTAATGTGCATGAATTTTTCCCGATTTTTATACCATCGAAAAGTGTTTGCAATTCTCTCTCACTTTACTTGTATTTATACGAAATGAGCTCTAAACGACAGAAATACCTTAAGTCAAATTACTCGAGAAAGCTTGAGAAGCGCAGTCAATTGCAGCGACAAATTAAGGTAGTCCTTGCGATCAATATTCATTTCGCATAAATTCGAGGAATATGAGAGAGAATGGCAAACACTTCTCGATTGTATAGAAATCTGAAAAAAATGTATGCACATTAAAGGTACTGAAAAAAATAATTTTTCATAATTATAATTCCAAAATGTTATTAACAAATTGATGAAAAAAATTGTTTAACAAATATTTCGAGGACCCAAGCTTTTTATCATGAAAATGATTCCTTCGTTTTTCTGAATACGTATGAATTTTTTTAGATTTAAGAGTTCACTTTGAATTTTGTGCGTTTTTTATGGGGAAAATATGTGAAAATTCAAAGTTCTCAAAAATCTGAAAAAATGCATACGTATTCAGAAAAAGACAGGTATAATTTTCATGGAAAAAAAATTTGGGTCATCGAAGTATTTGTTAAACAATTATTTTTTTCACGAATTTGTTAATAACATTTTAGAATTATTATGCAAAATTAATCATCTCAGTACCTATAATGTGCATGAATTTTTTCAGATTTTTAGACCACCGAAAAGTGTTCGCATTTCTCTCCCATATTTCGCGTGTTTATGCGAAGTGGACACTAGACGCAAGGTAGTACGAGCAGTACAGTCTCGTCAAACGTGAGTTTCAAAGAATATTACGAACACTTCTCGATCTGATAAAAATCTGAAAAACATCATCCACGTTGAAGGTGCTGAAAAGATTATTTTGCATAATAATAATTTTAAAATGTTATTAACAAATTAATGAAAAAATGATTTCTTCAACAATTTACCCGGCAAACCAATTTTTTTTTCTGACGAAAATTATTCATTAACAGTCTCGTTCGGACCGTGACACCGACCAGACGTGTTTACAAATCGCTCTCCGAGTTATAATCACAGTGATAAATACAGTGAAATATTCGCGGCGATAATGGAAGACCAGATGGAAGAGGACGATACGGCAACCGAAGGGGACAAGACCGACGCCTCCAACGCCAACGAATTCATCCTTCCCAAATGCAGAGGAAGACCGCCAAAAAAAAGGAAAAAACAGGCTAACACCCCAACGTCATCGTCGGAATCCCAAGTCGACCGCTCGAAAATCGGCGATCCGACAAACACAGGTGCGATAAAAAAAATCCCGCAAAAAAACACTGCAAATAAAGCTAGCGATACCTTCCGAACGTTTTTCTTCATCAACGTTTCGCAAATCAAAACGAGAGTCGAAATGGCAAGCCAATGGGCGAAGGCGGCACCTTTATCAAGAGACACAATCCTCCAAACTTCTAAAGGCTTCCTGCTCAAATCGAATTCGCCAAAAGAGCAAATAACCAGGAGGCTTGACAAGCTCAAGCAGGACAAAATCATAGACAGCTATGCTGAAACGCCCGAGCGAACGAACGACCGTCCCCCCTCCGTTCCCCCCGAGACTTTCGTGGCTGTGATTACACACGTGGACTACGAGATAGACGACGCGACAATAAGCCGAGAACTTACAAACAACAACATCACACACCGCTTCTGTAAGCGTATCATCTCTCGAGCTACCAGCAAACCGACAACTCTAGTGCGAGTAATCACAGGCGAAGCATCATCATTCCACAAGCTCATGAACGAAGGCCTATTTCTACTATGCAAACACTTTCGAGCGTCGCCAAGCACCCCACCTCCGCCGCTCCCGATACCCTGTGCCAAATGCACCCAGTTCAATCACACTACGGTCAATTGCCCGAACGCCAATCGATGCAGCAAATGTGACGAAGATCACCGCACGGAAAGATGCACCAAAAATCTTCCGATCAAATGCACAGCCTGCAACACCACAGAGCACGTAGCTTGGTCTATAAAATGCCCAAAACGGCCGACTAAACCCATCGAAGGTATCCCGAACACACAAATTAAATCCCTAAACAAGAAAAGCAGAGAGCTCGACGCTTCGATAACACACCACAGTCGCATCCACCAACCAATCACGGCCCACGACATCATCATCAACACATACTCAAGAAAAATAAACAAACCCTCAACCGTTAACAGAGAAGAACTCCTACAGAAACTCAAGAAACGATTTACAAGAGAGCTTAACATCGACACCACGGTAGTCTTCACAGGTCAATGGATGTATATCCTCATGATTGACCTCGAATATCCAGAGGCTCAGTCTCCCACACAACCAATCAAAGGGTCCAGCGGAGTCTTAGCAACAAATGGCTCTTAAACTGCTGTACGGAAACGTAAATGGCTATAACAACAAAAGCCATCTCATAAAACACTTCATAGAGGAAAATCAAATCAATTGCACAGCTTTCGTCGAAACGAAAAATAGCCCGTCATCTAATATAGCCTACAGAGATTGGACAGTCGTGACGCATCCCGGAAACATCATCAACGCGAACCGAAGAGGAGGATCCATATTTCAATTCAGCCCAGCCACAGGAATAAGGAAAGAAAACCCCCCGAGAATAAACGACGCGAAAAACGATGCGCTTCACGTCTCCATCCCATTCCTGGACGATCGGCTACACATAATACTGGTATATGTCCACAACAGCAGCGCAATAGAAAATTCAGTCTTGATCAAAGCTAAATAGTTTAAATACGCCATCCTCCTGGGAGACTTCAACCCGAACAGAAGAAAGCGACAACAACTGCACGACTTTACACAGAGCTCCAACTTCATCCAAATCGACACGCCGCCCACATTCATAATGCCAAACAACCGCGACACAACACCCGACCTGCTGTTCTGCACACAAAATATCAGGAACAACTGCACAAGTATCGAGACTATTCCGGACCTCGGATCTGACCATCTATCGATCCTCCTATCGATTGACACACATAAATCAATAATCGAAACAAGACCTATGGAAAAACCCAACTACAACGCGACCGATATAGAAAAGGTAAACCTAGAAATAGATCTCTTTCTCGACTCGCGCTCACAGCAGCCGTTTAACCAAGGACTCATCGAAGAATTTAACAATGCAGTTGCCGATTCAATCAACAAAAACACACCCAAATTAAAAAATCAAGTCTTCCAACACGCGCTTCCTCCATTCATAGTCAACCAAATAAAAATTAAACGTCAACTTTACCGAGAATACCGGAATAACCATAGTCAAGAATTTAAAACGAAACTGAATGAGTTCAATAAAAACATCCAAGCTATGATCCTTCAGTATAGGACTCACATGTGGCTCAAGGCCTGCGACGAAATACACCAAGCAAAGGGAAAGAACTATTGGCGAATTACTCAAAAACTTTCAAAATATAAACAAAATCGAGCGGTAGCGTCGAACCTCACGATAAACGGCAGAACTCTCACAACTAACAACGAAAAAGCTCAAGCCTTCGCGGAATACTTTTCGGGAACCTTCGCCATGACTGCCGATCCGAACTTTTGTGACGAGAATCTCAGAGAGGTTACTAATTGGTACGAAGACTACGCGAATAGCCCACAACCGGACGAATAGCCCTCCGCGCCAATTACAAGAGAAGAATACCAAAAAGTACTGAAAAGCTGCAAGAACAGCTCTCCAGGATTCGATGGCATACCCATATTGATCATCAAGCAACTCAACGAGCGAACTCACCAATTTATAATAAATTTACTTAATTTCTGTCTAACAAATTCCCACTTTCCACAAATTTGGAAAAAAGGCGTAATCATAACTATTGCGAAACCCAATCAAGATCACAGCATTGTGAGTAATTATAGGCCCATAACCCTCTTACCTACTATTGGCAAACTTCTAGAACGGTTCGTAAAAGCCAGAATCGAACAAGCAATCGGGGACAATATACCAAAATACCAGTTCGGATTCAAGACAGGTATATCCACACACAACGCACTCTCAGTTTTAACCTCGAACGTCGAAGCGAATAAGCTTTCCAACAAAAAATCAACAGCACTCTTTCTCGACATAGCAAAAGCCTTTGACAGTGTGTGGCACAAAGGACTGTTATACAAACTACATCAACTCCACTGCCCGAACTATCTGATTAAACTCATATCAAATTTTCTCCTCGAACGTTCACTCACAATTAAAATAGGCATAGCAACTTCACACCCCTTCTCACCGGAACAGGGGGTTCCCCAGGGTTCCCCACTCTCTCCTATTCTATACAATCTTTACTGCCACGACATGTACAACTATAATCGAATCAACAAAGAACAGATCGATCCCAATCAATATATCCTGCAATTCGCCGACGACACTGTACTAATTTCCCACGAAAACACGGTAAAAAGCAGTATCGAAACTCTACAGTCCTCGGTGGACACCACAATAACCTGGTTCAATAAATGGCGTCTAAAACCCAACCCCCGCAAATCCCAACTCCTCATTTTTAATCATAAACTAAACCCGCAATCACCAAGAATAAATATGTTTAACGTAGAAATAGAAGCAAACCATCACGCAAAATACCTAGGAATTCATATAGACCAAAAATTAAAATTTAACTACCACCTACAACTATGTAAAACCAAAATGTTAACGAGAGCAGCGCATTTTAGAAGTATCACCTTTAAGAACCGAAATATCCACACTAAACATCTAACAAAAATGTACAAAACCATATGCAGACCAATTATCGAATATGGCCACCCAGTATTCCTTAATTGCAAGGACAACGCCTTGAAAAAGATGAAAACAGCCGAAACAAGCGCAATCCGAAAACTAACGCGTATTCGTCACCCGAACAATCCGTTGCACAATCCACCCAACACCCTATTGTACGAACTAACGGGAATAACTCCGATAATAAGCAGGACTCAACAGCTCTCCGCTCAATTTGCCTCCAAACAACTAGAGAACATCAACGAATTATGTATCAGACCGATTCAGAGAAAACGCGTTCCGAAATATCCGACACGCACAATTCAACAAATCTTAGAAAGTCTAGCGGCAGACAACCCCCCTGCAAGATAATAACAACACATTATACTCGATTATGTAAACCACAAGAAACAACAAAAAAAACCATGTATATACACCTTTGCTAATGCACATCATAATTTGACACAGTTACTCATGGGCTGAAGGACTCCGGTCGATGGCCTGTTGTCATTACGTATATAAAACAATAAGTGTTAATTCATCTGTAACTCGTGTAACGAAATCCAAACATACTGTGTAATGTCAATAAATTCGTACTACTACTACTACTACTATTCATTAATTTTTCTGAATACGTATGAATTTTTTCAGAATTTTGTCCAAATTTTTTTAAATGGGGTTTACGCCCCTCATTTTTCTTGAAAAAACGCAATTTTGAAAAATTTGACAAAATACTAAAAAAATTGACGTATCATTTTCACACAAAAAAAGATGGGTTTCCGGGTAATTTGTTGAACAAAGTTGAAGTTTTGCTTTAATTTGTTAATATTATTATATATTATATATAATAATATTTCGCATTTCGATATTATTATACAAAATCAGTCTTTCCAGTATCTTCAGTAGAATTTTATATAATATATTCACCTGTGCGCTTCGCATTTTCGTCCGATTGGGAAGGCTGCTCATCGTCCGAACTCGTGTCCGCGGCCGACCTTGTTGACGTAAACAAAGCTCAGCTCCCGCAAGCTCTCGCCGTGCGCGGTCGTTTTCGCTGGGGCTCGTCATTGTCGCTCGCAGACATGATCCGCAGCTACACAATGATCAATTATATTAGTTAAATTAAATTATTATTTATAATTGTACGTGTAACAGAAAATAATTTGTTCTATCAACGTACAGAATTTTTTTAACAGATAATTGTTTTTGCGTACAAAAAAAACTCATAAACGATTAATTTGAGACGTTTTTTTTACTCTATATTTATATATAAGAAAATCTGGTGGTCTATTGCTTTTTTTTCTGGACTTATTTTCTCTTACACGTACACTTCATTATTATCAATACGCATAACACAATACGGTTACGATATTGCATGCATGAATGAGTATTGGAGTACGTACCGTATCAGACCTCCTGCCGTGACGAAAAACAATGAACTTACACTGATCACTACACTTCAACACAATGCGAGAATCAGAGCCGCTAGTAACACCGCCAATTTTATCTATACGTCTTGAAATTTTTGCGGAGGGAGAAGTTTGGCGGAGGGAGAAGAAGAGGGAGAGTATGTTGTGAGCGCTAATCGTCCGCGCGTTTGCCGCGGGAACCTATTATTATGAAAAACGGTTCGGTCGGTAACCAAAAACGATATTGATCGAACGACGACCGAACGATTGTGGTATTTTTTGTTAACCATTTATAAAAAAAATCATTAATTTTCATTAATTTTCAAAACTTTATGGCAACGAAGCGACAAGTTTAAATCGGATGAAATATCTTACTCGGGGATTTTCGAGAGGTCGCTGATTACGAATCCATATCTAAAATTCAAAAATAAAAAATGGCGGATCCAATATGATCGACCAAAATGCAAAGTACGTAATTGATTTCATTAAGATTCTGTACCTGGGGATTATCAAGAGGCAGTGTTACTCCCCCCCCCCCCCCCTTCAGAGATTTTGAAAGCAATTTTCTCTCAAAATACTCGACTGACAGAGCTCAAATCTTTATAGAATGTGCTGAAGTATTGCAGAATTGGGCTAAGCTTCTGGTTCCTTTATACTCGATGCCGTTTGTTCAGGAGAATCGAAAAAAGAAAAGGTGCGAGAAACAGCGCTATATGCGAGAGAGACAGCCCTAGAGGTATTTAAGGTAGACCTTGCGTCTAGTACTGATTTCGCATAAATTCGAGAAAAATGAGAGAGAATTGCAAACACTTCTCGATGGTCTCAAAATCTGAAAAAATGCATGAACATCAAGGTATGAAAAGATTAATTTTGCATAATAATAATTCGAAAATGTTATTAACAAATTGATAAAAAAAACTTGTTTAACAAATAATTCGATGACCCAAGTTTTTTTCATGAAAATGATTCCTTCGTTTTTCTGAATACGTATGAATTTTTTCAGATTTTAGGGTTCCCTTTGAATTTTCACATATTTTCCCCATAAAAAACGCATAAAATTCAAAGTGAACTCTAAAATGTGAAAAAATTCATTCGTATTCAGAAAAACGAAGGCATCATTTTCATGAAAAAAACTTGGGTCATCGAAATATTTGTTAAACCATTTTTTTCACCAATTTGTTAATAACATTTTCGAATTATTATTACGCAAAATCTTTTCAGTACATTTAATGTGCATGAATTTTTATAGACTTTTATACCATCGAGAAGTGTTTGAAATTCTCTCTCATATTCCTGGAATTTATGCGAAATTAATATTGGTCGCAAGGACTACCTGAAGGTAGTCCGTTATTTTGTGCGTTTTTTCTAGGGAAAATATGTGAAAATTCAAAGCGGACTCTAAAATCTGCAATTTTTTTTATATGTTCGGAAAAACGAACGAAACATTTTCAGAAAAAAAAGATGGATCTTCGAAATATTTGTTAAACAATAAATTTTCCATCAATTTGTTTATAACATTTTAGAATTATTATTATGCAAAATTCGTGTTATGAGTGCCTATAATGCGCATGAATTTTTTCCGATTTTTAGACCATCGTGAATTGTTCGCAATCCTCTCTCATATTTCTCGAATTTATGCGAAATGGACACTAGACGCAAGGACTACCTTAACATTGGGCGACGAAGTCCCGAGCGAAGTACGCGGCCTCTTTAGGTTACTGATTGCAAATCCGAATGCAAAATTCAGAAATTTCGAATGGCGAATCTTATATGACCGAACAAAACTCAAAAAATACTTTAATTAGATAAAATTCTGTACTCGGGACTTATTAAGGTCGCTGATTACGAATCCGAACTTAAAATTCTAAAATTCTAAATGACGGATTTAATATGGCCGACTTTATATTCGTCATTTAGAATTTATTAATCAATGTATCGATTTATCTACTTATTTGTCCATTTTTTAACGATTTTCCTATCCATCTATTTATTGATTCATTTTTTAAACGATTTTTCGATTTATTTATTTTTTTACTTTTTTTTTGCATTTTTTGTAGATTTTTGTACATGTGTAGCCACATTTTTTTAAGTAATGGGACACTAAACATTTATTTTTAAATCGGTAATGGATGTGAGGCTAGTTATCCGTAAAAAAATGAGTGAAGGATGTGAGTTCCATTACTCATTAATAATATAATGGGTGATGGATGTGAGTTCCATTACTCATTAATAATATAATGGGTGATGGATGTGAGTTCCATTACTCATTAATAATATAATGGGTGATGGATGTGAGTTCCATTACTCATTGAAAAAGTAATGAGTAATGGATAACGGATGTGAGTTCCATTACTCATTAAAAAAGTAATGGATAATGGATGTGACTTCCATTACTCATTAAAAAAGTAATGAGTGATGGACGTGACTTCCATCACTCATTAAAAAAGTAATGGATGATGGATGTGACTTCCATTACTCATTAAAAAAATAATGGGTGATGGATGTGAGTTCCATTACTCATTAAAAAAGTAATGGGTGATGGATGTAACTTCCATTACTCATTAAAAAAGTAATGGATGATGGATCTCTGCTCCATTACTCGTTAATAAAGTAATGGGTAGTGGATCCGAATTCCATTATCCATTTTTTTCGTAAAAAATAATGCATTATTTTCACATTAAAAATTTCACAACACTGGTAAAATCCGAACCGCTTTACCGATTTCGTCGAAATTCAATACCATACAACAGTGAACGTATCTTTAGTTATAAAGAATTATTTAGCCAAATCGTCGAATTTTTACGAAAGTTAGAGCGACTACGCCATTTTTTCAACAAATTGAAAACTACATAAAATCTTAATGACTATATATGTTTTGTCAAAAATCGCGCCATTCAAAGAGGGGCGACTACTCTACTTATGTGCCAAATTTGAGCCCGATCGCTCGAATGGTTACTGAGTGAAATTCGATTGAATTTTCGAAGCCCAGAACACACACACACATACACACGCACGCACGCACGCACGGACATTTTTTCTAAATCATTTTTCTCGACGTTTTAGGCGATTCTAAGCATACTTTCATGAAAATCTCGAAAAAAAATGTTTCATGAAAACAAAGCTTCCTCTATGAGGAAGCAAAAAGAAAAGAGAAAAATGTGATAACAATAATAATATATGCACTTTTACTCACATCAGCTGATTTACGACGCGCTGCAACCCACGAGAAACACTAACGATATCACCACGCCACACGACTCCCCGCCCGTCACGGTCACAAGGGCTCGCGAAATTTTGACTGCCCTCCAGTGATTCCAGGGTAACCGCGAGATATGTTTTCAACATTTTTAACACCACGGCACGCATTTTTGAAGGAAAAAAAGAGAGGATAAAATAAGAAGAGGAAAATGTGGGTGTAAGAAAAAAAAATCCTCAAAGATACTACGATGGAATCGTCTCTAACGAACAATCACGAATGAATGAACTAGGAAAAAAATTTGAGTTACTCCGGGACATCAATCCCCACTTAACCACCAAAAAAGTGCCCGCCCGTCTGCATAAACTTGGAAAACTAGGAAAGTATCTAACCCGTCCCCGCACCTATCTTGCTACGAAGCACCGACTCACCGACTCGTTGACCTACATACGCACCGAGCCCGACCAATCAAGAGCAACCGGACGACACGTAACGGACTGAATAACCAAAAGATGGAAACCGAAAAATATATACATTGTTACCGCGCTCGCGAGTTACGAGCCTCAAAACCCGGGCTGGCGACAAAAATCCCCGTCAGCTGGTTTTTCCTTGTCCGGGGCGCCATCCACGCTCTTAGCGTGGCCCAGCTGCGAAGTGGTGGAAATAAAAAAACGGGGACGAGTTGGTTGGCCGGCTAGCCACAGCCTGCATAATGGTAGAGGGGGCGGTTCGGGAACTCGGGGACGAAATATTCGGTCTGGCTCGATTGTACAAAAAAAACAATTCGCGACTCAAAAATATTCACCAGTTCGGGCACAACAAAAACAATTTATTTTCCAGGTTACTGCTCTAAATTTGTCGCGATACAAAAGGCGGCGCCCTACTAAAATCGGGGAACGGTTACTTAATTCGCCGTTCCCGATTTCCTACCCGGCACGAGCAAACAAAAATATTACACAACAAAAATGATATTAACCGCGATCGCGAGCTAAATTCCGTGACCGGGGACGAAGCCCCGCGCGACAAAGGCCCTACTACGGTCAACCGCTCGACCGACGCAAAACACAAAAAAAACACGACACGCAACACGACAAAAATCAAAACCAAAAATTGCACGCTGCAATTCGCGATACTCAGTCCGGGCAGAAAGGCCCGCGACGATTCCACAAACGACAAAAAAGAAACGCACGCACCCGGGATGGCCGCGCACAGACCGACAGCCTCGTGCGCGTGCGACCGATCGCCGGTCGTATCACGAGGCGGCGACAGAAGGTCGCCCGCGAAACTCTCCAACGCCCCCGCGATCGCTCGCACGCACCCTTTTCCCGGGGATTGTTCCGCCCCGGTACGCTTACCAAAACGGCGCCGATCGTCCGCCCTTGAGACCGATCGCTCGCGAGCCGAGGGCACTCTCACCGCGATCTCGAGAATAATATTACGCGCACTATACGGGTCCTACCGCGATTATTCCCGCACACGACGGATACCCCACGGTCGTCGGGCGGTCGCGAAAAACCAACACCCGCGCACCCGGAGACTGTCACTAAAACCCTGAGGAAACCTCCGAGAGGGACCCTACCTCCAAATTCCTCGTTGCACAAATCCAAAGTCCCGGAAAAGCGCTGGCCTCTGTCCCCGCGACGTCGACGCCAACCTCGCGTTACACCGGCCGGACGAACAATGACTTGTCTCGACGCGCCCGTCTCCCCGTCCCCTCCCCTCGTCGCCCGAAATTCCTTAAATTCGCGCGAACTACCGGTCGCGTAGCGCGACACGCGGGACGACGACGCTGTTGACGCGCGGCGGGGGGGCGATTTCGCGCGCGAAACTCGAATCGGTAACGCGAGGCGGCGGCGCCGCTAACCCGATTGTTTTACAAAAGAACAAATAAAGAAGAACCAGGCGCTCTTTCGCAATCGCCGGAGATCCCTGGAAAACACGAGAGACCCTCAAATAATTCGGCGACGCATCGATGGATGAATTGCACGCGAAGCGCCGAGCAACACGCGGCCGAGCAGCAGTAGCCCGCCGCGGTGGGGGAAACGACGACGGCGGCGAGGCGCGAAGTCTCGCGCGACAGCAGCTGATCGGCGGCTGTTCGCAGGCGGTCGTAGGGCTCCCCGCTCTCCGTCTCCCTCCCAGAAGTGACTCGTCGCTGGCTCTTCGCGGGCGGCAGGGTCCCGCCGTCCTTCTCTCTCGCGTAGCAACGGCGGAACCCGGGAATTTTCAACTACCGGGGAATCGGTGACCGTAGCCGACGGCGCTCTCCCTCTCGTCGCAGTGCATCTCGTCAGCGTCGGGTGCATTAAAAAAAACAATAAAAAAAACAGTCAGATCAGTGAGTCTTTTCCGTTCGGTGAGAGTGCCCCGGGGAGGATTGTTCGCCGGGTGGCCCGCGAGGTCGGCGGTCGACGCAAAGAAGGCCGTACTACAGTGCCCTCTTTGTAACGCCTTCAAAAAGCGCGTTACAACATGTGACAATACAAATATTTATACACAACTAATTAAAACAATAAACGGCTGAAATTGGAAACCGAAATAAAATTAACATGAAAGAATACCAACAAAATAAAAGAAATGAATGAATCAAAAAGAGGAAGAACTAGAGGACAAAGACCTCTTTATTTCTGAATATTTATGATTAAAGGCAAGCAACAATGTAATCTGCTGCTCTTGCTCCTATTTGGAGGATGCCTCGGGTCGCCAGAATTCACGGTGCAACATATCAAAAATGACGCCGGACTATACTTCGAGAGATTGCAAGATGTGCATTTGGTGCGAGACAAATGGAAACTGGTAACGTTCTTCGATTCAAGACCGATCGAAAATCGGCGGCCAAATTTTTTGTATTTGTCCTTGGACACGGTGGAGGAAGAATGTCGAATATTTTTATTTGACCTGTGCACCTCGCTTGTTAATAAAAAGGACTTGGAATACAAGACAAGATTAATTAAGAGTAATCTCGAACTTTTACGCAGATTGAAGTGAAAAACTCTCGCTGACCTAGGAAGAATATCTTCGAGTAACGAAAAAATAACTAGAGAACCATTATTCGAGGAAATGCCCGAAATTCTAGCAAAATTTATTAAAACCCAATTCGAAAAAGTTAATGTCAGCAAGGATGGAATGATAAGGCTAACGAACGACCGAACGCAAATAGCGAAATCAGGATATCGCGTCATTGGGGAACAATTAGAAGCAATGGAAACACTCAATAATAAAGCATGGGTCTCAATAAACACGAACCGCAGCGTAACCGACAAATCTGTGGAAGATTACGTTTTGAGTATGCTCGAATGGAAGAACAGCGCGGATCTGGTCTACGAAGCCTATTTATCCAGTGTAAAGACCGTAATCGACAATATACATTTTGCAAAAATAGGATTGATTCACCCAGAATTATTAAGTCCCGCTACTTTGGAAAAAGTTGCGCAGGATTTTTCCACCTCTCGGCACTCTTTAACGTTCCCCGTACCGCTCAACGACGGACCAGAAGCACTAATGAGAATGTCGCGATTCACTTTAAGTCATCAAGACGGAAAAATCATAATCATAATGCACATTCCCTTAAAAGATCCGAATTCGTAGCCACGTTTATACAACCAAAAACGCCAATGATAATGTTGTCTTGGGAGCACAATAAATATACGGAATTTTCGGAGGAAGAACTAAACAATTGTCCCTATCATAGGGACTTCAAAGTGTGCGTTCCCGTCAAACCAATTTTCGACATGACACTGTCGCCTATTTGCGAAACATTGATAATCACTGGAAATCTGCGTCAGATCTACAGTTTTTGCTACATAAAATTGGCTAAAAATCGAACCCCCTATTGGAAACAATTTGGAAAGACCAACCGCTGGTTATTTTATCTCCCTGACAGGGAACAAATGGAGATCGCCTGTAGAAACTACACGCAAGTAATAACGATCGCAGGAAGGGGAATCATTCAGCTACGTGAAGGGTGCTCTGGGCACACTAATTACGCTAGTCTTATAGGCACACGAGAAGTCGGAACCACCCGCGCGGACCAATATGTACCGGCAGTCACGTTAAACATTTCAATCATTGTTCTCAGACATCACCAATTACCAACAAGAATTAGACGTGATAATACCCCAAGCGTACAGACCTCTATGGGTCCGCGAGGCAAACGGACTTCGGTACGAAATTACGCTTAAAGAATTGGTTGCAAATTTTGAAGAATTTAAAGTAGAGCAAAAGAAAGAAATGTCAAGAATAATTCAGCTAAATAGTCAATTCACTATAATCACGGTACCAGTCGTCGTGATTTTACTCTTCTCATTACTAGTCGGAATGTTAATTGTCAATATGTGGTTGTTGGAGAGTCGGTCGGCGACGCCGCCGACGGCGAGTGATAGCGGGTTGCCGGGCGCGCCGCTCGGAAGGGGGGGGGGCAGCACGTCGCGGAGCGGCCGCGTCTCCGCGGCACTACGCCTCGAGCCACGGCGCATCTCTTGCGACGCCGCGGCTGCGCGCTGCTCCGCCCGCCCGAGCGCCGCGACGAAGCCCTGCCTACAGCGGCCGAGTGGCTCTCGTCACTCTTCGTTTCCGGCCGCTCGCAGCAACACGTGTGTCCGTGCTATCTCGCCCCGCTCACCGTTGTCGCACTCAGTTCGCCGGTTGCCAGGTACGCGGCAATCAGTGCACTCAGGATTTCATCGCATCAGACCAGCTCATCGGGGGAATTAATTCGTCGTCGCGGTAACGTGAAGGTTCCGTGCGCGATAATTCCTCGCGTCCGTCACGCGACGATACAGCGCCGCGTCGGATATTTTCTCCGCCACGCTCGAGCCCACGACCGAGGGGAACTTCGACGAATGAATCGATCGTCTGGCTCTCGACCGCTCAACATCATCGTCCGCTCAGTGTCGTGTATTTAAGTGCAAATAATATTCAGTGCCATTTTTTTTGTGTGTAAAATAAAGAGACCGTTATTTCTGCTACGACCGTGTTTACGCCTTCAAACATTTTTTCCCATCGGCCCCACCATCATCCACCACCGCGGCATTATTAAACAGTGGTGTAACGCACAACAAAAGATAGTAGCGACTGAAAACACTACCAGGTATCGTCGCGCCATAGACCCAGAATTTAATATGTAATTCAAGGAAGTAATATACAGCGTCCCGGGCATACCCAGGCCCGTTGACTCCGAAACCCTGAAGCGATTAAACCGACGCGCACCGGCGAACGAATCCACGAATGCAATTCCCTATAGTCAAAGGGAGCGCGAGATCACGCCAATGTTAAACCTGGAGGAGCCGATCTACATGACCATGAACCACGGAGTTTTATCCGCCTGTACGACTCGACCCCCGTCAATCTTACCGCCACCTCCCTCAGACTTCAAGTAATAAAAAAAGAGAAAGAGAGAATAACAGCGGAGAAAGTAAACCCCTCCGAAAAAAAAGAAGTAGAGAAATGAAAAAAAGAGGCTGATAAAAAAGGGCATCCCTCAACGCCGAGATGAGCATTACATCGGGTCAACCGCTCACGGACTGGGTTACGTACTGCCGATAACTCCTACCTACGGAAAAGAAAAAAGGAGGGAAGGAAGGAATAAGGATTTCATTGCATTTTTTTTCTTCAACGAACTATTATTGTTCGGAGAACTGAAAAGAAAAAAACACAAATAAGGCGACGAGTACAAGCGCACCCAGAAGTGGTAGCATCCAGACATATATATACACTGCAAAGCGCTGTTACGCCCCCACCTTACGAAGAAAACCGACAAACCAAACGATCGACCGACTGACCGAACGACAGACCGACCGACCGTATTACCAACCGACCGACCAGACCAACGAAGACCGACCAAACCTCCGAAAACCAACCAACCAGTCGCGAAAGAACGACCTGAAAACGAGGAAAGATAACCGCACCGGCAAGTGGACAGAACCACCTTGCTATACTTAAAATTAAGAGAGGAAGGAAACGACGCTGTAAATAAAGTGAACTCAAATCAATTATTAAGATGGAATTTTCTTTATTCTTAAAACTAACACGTACAGAAAAAAGGTTAATAATAGAATAAAATAAAAAGATAAAATAAAATAAAGAACACAAAAAAAAAAAAAAAAAATACCAGTTTCCATATACCTATACTAAAACACCTAACTTACTAAAATAATACAAGAAAAAAATATATAGAAAAAAATTAATAATAAAATCCTTAAATCTACTCTAGGGCGAGGAACAGTAGATCCCGATGTACTCGGATGTCGTAGATCAACGGAACGTTCCCGTTCCGGTCTACGAAGCCGAGCTGACGCCTAACCTGGGACGGCTCGCCCAGCTCGCATCGCACGTACCGCCCGGTAATCGGGAGCGGGCTCGCCAGCTCGTCCCAATTTTCTTCAATCTTCCTGACCCCGGTGATGGTGTTGCCCACCACCGTTATTTCTTCCACCGGGTCCGAGCAGTGGTACCGGCAGAGCCCAGGATAATGAGGGCGTTGTTCGACATCTGAAAAAAAACACAAGAGAGAAATTAATTAAAATTCGAAGTACATAAAAATTGACGAAACAGTTTTTGTACTAACGAAACTTACCCAAAATGGCAGGTTCCCTATCCTCCGGATGAGTGGGGTGCGGCTGTTTGGGCTTAATGAACGCTGCCAAGGCCGCCCTCTTTTCTCAATCCATTTGCGGTCCTCCGCGTAGAGGGTGAATCTAACTGAAAAGAGAAAAATACACACAAATATTAATAAATTGAACAAGACAGACAAGCAAAAGAAAAAGGCGTGCCATGGTTGAGCATGCACAAAGACCTCAGCGGAGTTAAGAGCTGAAGTCTTCGGTCATCTCACCATGACATGTCTATTAAACACCACTCGAAACAAACGACAACTTACCGTCGTAGTCGGAGTTGGCTCCGGACGCAGCAGTCGAGACAGAGGATGATGAAGCCATTTTTTGTGTGTTTCCGAGACGAAAGAACTGAGAGTGATTTTGATTTGGAATTTTCTCGACGAAGAAAACTTTCCGACAGCCTTTTTCCCACTTAGCACGATTTTCTCTCACCAAACTCCCACACGCCACGACGCACTGGACAGGTAGAATCAGGAAAAAATGGAGAGAAGGGATAGAAGGCGAGAAAAGCTAACGCGCGCGACCAAAATATTCGGAACCCAGGTAGACAGAGTCAAAAAGGGTAAAGCTGTGTTTTAACGGCATATTGCAGATGAGTCCGACAAGGAGGGAGCTATGGAGCGTAGCAATACTACTCTTGTGCCGCCTCCTACTCCCCGTGGACGCTCTGATTGGTTACGACTGCGGAGGAGCCTCGAGCAACATCACCACCTTATCCTTATTGGAAGTAGGGGAATGCAATATTCCTCAACCCGAGATTAATGTTACTAAAACTTACATACAATTAGTGCAAATTAACCAATACGGGTCAATACACGTAATACAATGCAAAGTCGAAATTCTGCGCACGATAAAAAAAATGCGGAATGTTTTCACACACCATAGACGTACCTAACGGTGAATATGCCTACGTCGACGACATATATAAAAATCGGAAATACTGAAATCGTTGGAATAAAAGCGAAACATACTACCACCAGACCAGTGTCGATTAGCGGTAGTCTAGACTCAGACGGCAACTGCCAAGGAGTTTATTACTCCGATCCCTACGGTAATTGGGATAATGTAATAGTAAAAGGGACGGTAAAAATATCTTTGAGGGATTACACGGCCGAAGTAAACGTGGACACGAACAAAGTTCATTTGCGTTCGTGCACACGGTGTAATTTAAACGAAGGACAATGCGACAACGTGGACGGAGGAAACACTTATTGGGATCCGCACCCGGAAAACACATGTAAAACAGACAGATACGGGTTGCTATACGAAGGAAATGCAGATCAAACAACAGACATAGTCACTAATTTTAAACAAATAGTATATCCCATGACCGAAGTGGAAATTGTATTCACACTTACCGCCAAGGGCACGACGAACGTCTGTGGATACACTTTAATTCGCACTGAACACCCCAAATTAATTATTGTACCCACGGAAAAAGGAAGTCCGTTTATAAAAAATGAATTCATCTCTGTAAACAATTTGGATTTGTTCGCATACATGAACTCCAAATTCGTATACGTCGAAAAACATATTCATACGGAACTCAAACACATGTACCACGATATTGTTACGTTGCGAATTGCTATTTTTGAGACATAAATGATGAGAAAGACGCTACTTTTCCCGTATTATTTCGGGCGCAAAATGCATGTTTTACCAATTATTATTTTTTATTAGCGTCACACCTGGCGCGGCCGGGGTCAGTGGCTGCCAGGGCTCCAGTAGTTTGACAAATAAGTTTCTATGATTTTACTATAATTAGGGCGCCAATTAGTTTTATAGGAAACTAATAAACTTTGACAAATTTTACGGCTAGCTCTTTTATTACATAATCGAGACGGACTACAGGGCGGGTAGAATTGGAGGACTCGATAAGGAAGTTTGCAAGGGTGAGCAGATGCAAAGAATAAGCGGATGCACGAGCGAACAAAATTAACTTACTTGAAATTATTTATTTGACGAGCCACAGTCACTCGACGAATCTGATGGTTCCACTCTAACGGCGGAATTTCACTTGACAAACTCTCGACAACAATCTCGTGTCGGATAATAATTAACAAATTAATATAGGTTACACACAATTAATATAAATTACACAATTAAGGATCGACAATAGTAGAGCGAGACTCCTCGAGAACCGACATGCCTCCTTACAAATCTGGACGGCAAGTCACCGACGTGCCTCCTTACAAATCTGGACGGTAAGTGATTTTCGTCTCTCGATCTTTCTGCGCTTCGTCTCGCGTAGCACGCTTCGACTTGTTCTATGGCCCTATTGGTCGATTAGGGTCGATGTGATTCGTCGCGGGGCGGTCGATATCGGCGTCCTCGCCGCACGGTTAGACGTGAGCGTTTCGACGATTATTTGCGCGCGGCTTCGATCGTTCGTGGCGCTGTTTCGACAATTATTTAAGTCGAATTTTCCCGTGAGGAGTAGCAGTCGCGTGTCGTCGATTTATAATTAACATTTGGTAATGAACGAAGCGCTCTCGAGGAGTTGGCAACGGGGTTCCGAAGTCGAGGATGTACGTTTTTCGGTTTTCCTGTCACAATGATAACAGGCAAAGGGAAAAAAATCTCCCCCTATTGCTCTGCGGTATCAATGTGACTCAGCCAAAACGCGGAGGTGTTCTGTTTAGAGCCTACGCTTTCGGGCAAAAGCTCGGGAAGGAACTTGAAAAAGTAATTCTGACTTTAAACTAAATCACAAAAATAAAGATTAAAATGAATGAAACCAAAAACTTATCCGTGTGGAGAAAATGGGCAAATATGGGATAGAACCGTGCGATTGATGAATAACCAGATGAATGAGAAGGTGAGAATCAGAATGATCCCAATGATCCAACGCTGACGATAATCCTCTGGCTCTCCACTCGAATATCAGATGAATAGAATTTTCCGATGATAAGGAAGGGCGATGGTGTGGTTCTTTCGGATTTGAACACGGGTCCTAATTCACTGGTAAAATTGATTTTTATTTTGCCCGTTCAGTTTGTCAGGGCAATGTCAACATAATATTTCACAAAAAGTTTCAGTTCACAATTCAAAATTTGGGGTGTTGGTTGTTTCACAATTTCACAATTAAATTCTTGAAAATAGGAAATTAAAATATAATTTATAATTTAGTACATAATATTTGATTTTAACAGGTTGATTCACCACTCGATATTTGGTTTTAAAGAAGGCAAAGTTCACAGTTCCACAAATACGGCGTATTAGAAGAGTCGAAGTTCACAATTTCAAATTTGGACTAAAAGAGTCAAAGTTCACTATTACACAAATACGTAGTTTCAGTCACAACATCGAAGGCAAATGGGATTTTCGATTTAAAGTCCGAACTATTATTTGAAATACCGGTGATTTACAATTTCTAATGTTGAAGAGTTTTAACGATCTCAAATTCACAAATTCACGATTTTTTTCAAAGTCGATCTGACGGATATTTCGATGACAAAAATGATCTGATTCGGGTCCGGAATATTAATGAGCTCCGTCGCCTTTTGCGGCTCATTAAATAAGCTCCTCGCTATTTCCCCGCTGTCGCCTTGAGGAAGGGATGACGGTCGAGCGGTGCGTTACGCGTCTTACCGTCCCCTGACGCTTCATACCTGACGGCTACTCTTATCGGATTCTCACTATAGCAATCGAACGGTGCGTCGTGCCTACCGTCTCCTCACGCCTCATACCTAGCGGGCTACTCTCATCGCGCTTACTCCCACTCATGCGTCACTTGCTTCTTTCAGATTACGCTAATTTCTTATTTATTAAATTATTATTATCGTTGATTGTAATTTATCCTGTTTCTGTTAATAAACTATATGTCTCTCCTATTATTTACTTAAACGAATTCCCAAATATTAATTGTTTATATAATTATTTATCAATACATTTATTATTTAAATCATGATTACATTTAATTTAAAAAAACACCTTGTTGATGGAATTTATCCCTATTTTACCTTTGATTTTTATAACAATAGTTTCGCAATATTTATCGACAAATTATAACGATCGCGACGAGGAAGTCGTGTGATTCGGTGACGATGTTCCCCACGCTTACTCCAGACTTCTGCTTCTTCTCCAATAGTGTCGGTGGTGTGGTCATCATTTCTCCTCTTTTGGACTATAGGGGTTGTTGCTAGGTGCGTCAATTTCCTTTGTCGTCCGATCTTCTTGGGTGGTGTTTCTGCGTCGTGGATTGGAATTTTTCTGCACTGGATGGTGTGTTGTTTCACACCACCGACGATAAGTCACACTTCGTTATTTCTCTCTTCGGTTTCAAAAATCGGTATTACCATTTACCGGGTGTTTAACATTTGGATAATTATGATTTAACATTCATTCATTATTAATATTTTCCGTTATCTTCTGTTCGTTTATTTGTTTTTCTAGTATTTTTCCTCTACCCAACTGTCTCGACTTGACCCGTAGATTTTTAAATCAAAACAAACTCGATTAATTTATTATTTTATTTGCAACTGTCTCCCCACTAATTCACCATTAATTCACATATCACGGCAACTCAAAGAAAGGCACCACAAATATAATTTCGTTAGGTCAGTGGAGTACGAAAATGAGTGGAGATTACGAAAATGGTATGATTCACACATTTTTGGTCACCCGGTAGACGCGTCGCGAATCCCCGCGAAGAGTCACTGGAACGCACTGTCTTTCGGTTACTCGGTCGGGACAATACCTGACCCATTCGATATGATAAGATTTACCGATGCACGCCCGACTCGTTATACTTGCGACCTCTGGTGCCACACGACGCACCTCATATATATGGGTGACGCGTGTATGTGCGTCCACCTACGGTCGCTACTCACATTCTCTCCTCTTTGCCTTATTTATTCCATATAAAAAGGATATATTACCGTAATTTTTTTTCAGTTAAAAACGTGTAGTCCCGAACAATCACGGGACGTAACAATATATTAACGCAAAAATGCAATCTCCAGCGTCAAGTCCTCCAAAATGCCCTCACCATCGCTAGGCGATCGCCCGACGAATTCGCTTACAATATAATGAAAGGACCCGTTTATATGGCTCTTCCAGCCGGAGATGTCGTACGCATAATTAAATGCATCCTAATCGACGTAAAAATCCATCAGACTAAAGAGTGTTACGATCAATTACCCATTTACATTGGAAATAATACATACTATATTTCACCTAGAACTCATACTTTGACAAAAATGGGACTGCAAGTCACGTGCAATCGCTTGGTATCGCCTATGTATATGCTAGACGGCGTTTGGTATAGCATGGGACCGGACCCCGTGCGCGCCATGCCGCCCGCAGTCGTAAAACCTCTCACGACGCCTACCTGGCAATACAGAAACCCACACAGTCTCGCCACCATTGGCATGTACACACAGAAAGATGTCGACGAGCTAAGGGACCATATAATGTTCCCCGCCGAACGCCCGGCTATATTAAATTCTGTGGCTCGAGGGATATCCCCGGTCAACCCACTATCATGCAAGGAGGATCAATCTCTAATTTACTCGATGATGCATCTGTCACAAAAATTATCCAATCCACTTGGGAAACAACGTGGGGATATTTATCCATTTTCGGAAATATCAGCACAGGACTAATTGGACTTCTATTAATTTGCCGAATTATTAAACTCATTTTCGACACTATTATCCACGGATATACATTACATACTGTGTACGGTTGGTCTATATACCTTTAAGGAGCAGTTTGGGACTCGGTCACTAATCTGCTTTTACATTTGAGTCGACGACCAAGCAATTCTGGAAAACCCGAGAAATCCAATGGAGAACCGTCAGCTCCAGGCAGTAAAAGCGAAAAAGTAGTACGAAAAAAATCTAAGGGAGACGACTCTAACGAGAATCCATTAAATGACATGGCCATTATGTACAATGTACACGAACCCGAAAATAGAGAAACTAATCAGACCGAGTCCGCTCCCGGCTATGCTCCCCCGACGCTTCAAACTTTTTCTGAAAATTGTTTGCCTCCACAGTATAACCGTTACTTTATGAAAAATCATTTGACACAACCATTATCCTTCGTCTGGACAACGGGAACGCCTAATGCGTCTCCACACATTATCACCACCGCACCGTCAACCGAAAAACGCAAGACAAAGAACACGATAAACACGGACCCCAGTACTGCAGCTAATACGGGAGAAAGCAGTAAAATGTACCCCGACTTGAGACATGACCCGTCCACCCCACTCGACCTTACTAGAGACAGAAAACAACCAAACATTCCTTGAAGAAAAAGAGGGAAACGATCACAGAGCCAGAAAAGAAATTAGAAAAAAAATATTAAAAAGGAAAAAGATATTAACAAAACAAAAAAAATATTTTAAGTCACGATTAATCTTCAAAAACAAAGAGAAAAAAAATGAAAAAAAAAAATTCGAGTTAACCAATAATTATATATCTCTTGGATTTGACAATGAAAATACACAAGAAAAAATATACAATCGGTTATGTTAATGTCATAGATAAGATTAGTTCGTTAAGAACGCGTATTGCCTCATTGTACCTGTAATTGTAGAATTAATTCAAGAATTTAAATTATAGAGCGATGATCTTCATGGTGCACCCGAAAAATTGTGGAGAACGATGCACCAATAGTAGAATAACAAATAATTAATGAATCTATGCAATCTTAGGCCTGCAACATGTCTCCGCGCGAAGGAAGGAGGCACCCCTCACCCACCGAGAGTCACCTTAATAAATCTACGAAAAGATCACGATCAGATGTTCCCCCATCGAACAGAGTACTCCGAAGTCACAAAAGAACAGGTTTAATGGCCACTGTGAAAGCGTCATCATATCACCACGATCGCGAAATCTCGGAGAATATCCCGGACCCTCAACCCTCTACGAAGGAATCATGCGAGGTTCCGGCACTGGAAGAGACCTCGCAGTCTTCCATTAAACCCACTATAGACGCACCACCACTGCCTTGCCTGAGCGGAGAGGAAGTGGCCGAGGTATTGAATAATCTTTATTCAAAAACGGAGGAAATATTGAGTGCACTCGGAGATGTACGGGCCGCAACGAATATCACAAACCAAGGCTCAGGTTACACCTCACCAAACAAAGGACCAAGTACCCTAAACAAAACCTCCACCTTCGTGACGAATGATGATTTCGAACTTGCGCATTTACTCATAACTTACCTCAGTTCCGTGTACGAGGTAAAGGAGTACTGAACAATATTTCCACCCCCATGTGGTTAAGACCGTACGTATCACCAACAATCTCGCGAGTAAAAATTATTTTTGTTATAACAAAAGTTAACCGATTTCCTGGGGTCAGATCTAAAATGATCTTAAAGGCAACATCTAGGGATGGCTACGAATGATTCACACTAGGGTATTATTTAAAAAAAAAAATTGTGTCCATGGAAAAAAGAAAAAAAATATATATATCTATATATAATAATAACTAGGGGGCTTCCCCCGCGCGCTTCGCGCGCTCCCCCCTCCCCCGTGAAGTTTTGATGTCTTATAATGTTATTGTAAGTTGGAAACTTATGCATCAAGTTACATTTTGATAACCGGGCGCAACGCTGCCACGTGTTAATTCTCAATTTTGTCTTGATAACCGGGCTCAACGCTGCCACGTGTTAATTCTCCATTTTGATAACCGGGCGCAACGCTGCCACGTGTTAATTCTCCAGTTTGATAACCGGGCGCAACGCCGCCTCGCGTTAATATTTTTGTGCTTTTCTCAATAAAAAAAAACATTTTCATCATTTTAATCATTTTAATTATTCTGCGTTTTTTTTAATAATCGGGCGCAATGCTGCCACGTGTTATTCTTCATTTTGTTTTAATAACCGGGCGCAACGTCGCCACATGTTATTCTTCATTTTGTTTTCATAACCGGGCGCAACGCCGCCACGTGTTAATTATTCTCCGTCATGTTTTGATAACCATGTGCAATATTGCCGCATGTTAATCGAAAACTTCTTTCCACACGACATTGTTAATTTCATCTAAGTCTTGTGAATCATTTTCAATGAATAATTGATCCGAATTTTTACATCTTGATAATGCTACGTACAATTGCCCATGAGAAAACAAAGGCCTACGAAAGTATATTCCAACTTTTTCTAAGCTTTGTCCTTGTGATTTATTAATCGTGATTGCAAATGCGAGGACAATAGGAAACTGCCTTCTATATAGAATAAATGGTAAAGATGACAATTCTCCAGTGTCTAATAGTATTCGAGGAATGAAAGCACTATTTCCAGATCGTGTACCGGTAATTATTTCTACTTTAATATTGAATTTGTATAATCCGGTAATTTTCATCCTTGTTCCATTACATAACCCATCATTTATACTTAAATTCCTAATCAGCATCACAATTGCACCAATTTTTAATACTAATTTATGAATTGGAAGTCCTGGAAATCTTAAAGAATTCAAATATTCTACTGGATAATCTAAGTTGATGTCAATATTGGTCTGATCGATTCCTTTATGTCTTGCATAGTCTATACTGTAATAAGTCTTTTCGACGTTATTAATTTTTTTCAAAATTTTCTTATTTAGTTTATAAATATCGTCGTTATGGCAAGATAAAATAGCACGACTTGATAAATTATCATTTGTTGTAATGACGCAACCGTAAATTGTAGTAGAAATATCGAGCGATTTCCACTTTTCAGGAATTGCCAAAGACTTAATGACACCTGTTCCAGTCTTCGTTAAAAGATTTGTGAAATTTTCATCCGAAGAACGCATATTCTTCTTGAGTTTCATAATTTTAAACTGTGGCCATAAATATGAACATTTTATTATATCATTAATAACTTTAAATTTGGACCCATGTTGTATAACTGGAAGAATTTGTCGGAAATCTCCCCCCAATATAACCAATTTTCCCGCAAACGGAATATGATCAATGTTACAACAATCTCGAAGAGTTTTATCAACTATTTCTAACGCCTCTTTCGGTATCATGGATGCTTCGTCCCATATGAGGACGTCACATTCTCGTAATCTCTTCTTATCTGATGCTAATTTAATAAACGAAGTTTCAATGCCTGTTAAATCTAATGGCAATTTAAAAGTCTTATGACTTGTCATTCCTCCGGGTAGTAAAATTGATGCAATACCAGTCCATGCCATAGGTAAAACTTTTTTTCCTACGCTTAAGAAATGATGTATTAAAGTTTTATAAAGAAATGTTTTCCCTGTCCCTCCCGGGCCATCAATATAAATTAATTTATTTGTGTTTTTACTTGTTACATAATTGAAAATTATCTGTTGATCCACGTTTAATTGATTAATTAATTCATCCTTTATTTTTTTATGAGATGACATTATTTTTTTTCTATCATCAAAAGTTTCATCAATTCCATCTGGTTCGGGAAGTCCAAAATCGGAACATTTCATGTTCTCCGTTTTTTAAATATTATTTATTTCGTGTAAAGCTCTGTTTTCGTTATTGTCAGCAAAACCTTCGCAAAAATATTCGTTAAATTTATGCCATATTTCACACGAAATGGAAAAGTTATCAGAAATTAGAAACCATGCAAAGAATTTTCGCAGTTCAATAGGCATCATAATACTGCAAGCTTCTTCAAAAATTTTAACGATTTCAGCATCGTTTTCGACTAATCCGATTGCGACTGCTGATTCTTTGAATGTATTATAAACTATACCTTCGAATGTTTTTAAATCTTTAAAACACGTGGCTCCTTTGACACGATTTAATATTAACTTTAAGTGAAACCGCTCAATATCTCGTGAGCTTACACTAACGATACGACCAATTGCTTTAGAAAACACACGTCGTTTCACCCATTTTTTACATGAATCATATAAGTAATATTTCGGAATATTTGCATAAATAATTTTTCTGGCTTTTTCATCTATTTCATTTAATTCGAACCAAGCAGTTAAAGTTGTTTTGTTATTCATCAACGCGTTTTTTTTCATTTTCTTCAAAAATAATATTTTGCTGATTTTCCGTATGCACTGCTAAACGGACAATACTATGAGATCTACCGGAAAGTGGCAGTTCTTCTATGCGCCAAGCGGCTTCCATAGGGCTTACGTACCGACTATCAATATAATCGGAAATCTCGTCATATGTTTCGTCAGTTTGATTTTTTTTTATTTTCATATATGCACGGTCATGTCCTTTGTGTAAATATTTGTAAAGATACTTGGTACGCATAATAGAAGCACAATATTCAACATTTACGTGACAATTATATTTTAATAGAATTTCAGAATTATAAGGAACTACCATTGAGTTATATACACTTACAAATTCACCATCAACTTTTTTGTTATACATATAGCCTAAATTACGATTGTCTCGACGTCTGTATATAGGGAACCCATTTTTTTCAAATTGTGTATCTACGTTAAAATTTTTAGGGAATTTTTTTGTACATACATTTTTTTCTTTATCATAACACGGTGAAAAATCAGTGTGAGGACCATGTAACATATGTTTTATGACTAATTCCCGCAATTTAGTATCTGTAGAAGGAATTTCTGCACTAATATATTTATCAATGGCTTCTGGGCTTAGCAGTTTATGTTTGTAATCGAGTACGAATAGCATATGCGCATGTGGTAAGCCGCGCTTTTGAAATTCAATAGTATAAACGTATGCTAAAATATTTCCAAACATTTTTCCACTTATGATTTCAGATAAAAGAGCACGAAATTTAGCGTAAAATAATCGTACTGTTATATTTGGTATATCGTTACATGTTGTCCCAGCTGGAAATTTATTTCGTATTCTTTGTAACTCAGGCCAATTAGGATTACATGTCATTGTTATGAATAGATCCGGTGTACCAATCATTCTTACAATAGCCATTGCATCTTGATAATTTTGATGCATATGTCTGGGACTACCTAAATATGTTGATGGTAGAACAAAAATATTTCCCTGCCGCTCCGACATATTAAAATTATTTGGATTATTTAAAGCACTACGGGCTACATGATCTACCAATCCTTGGTAACATTCAATACGCAATTTTTTTTTATTGTATCGTAGAAAGTCTAATTGACTACTTTCTATAATGATATACGCATGAATTACATACTGTTGACTTAATCGACCGCAATATAAAACTGGATTAAATATTTTACTCTTGGGTCTGTAAGCTAATCGATGTGAGTAATATTGTCGAGCTGTAAGTCTTTTATTACTATTTTGATTGTGTTTAAATTATGGACTCCATCCCAAATCACCAGATGGAAATATAATTGGAAAAGCCATTGGATCCGTATGAAATGATAATTTACTCAAATATGATTGTGTATTAACTCCTTTTGGAAGGTCTTTAGGATAGACACGTAAATCAAAAGGAGATATTTCTAAATTCTTTGAAACTATCAACGCTGCACACTCCGCAGTTCTTGGTGCATTGTAACGATTTTTATTTAAAAAATTCATATTTCTGACAAAATATAAATAATATCCCGATAATGATTTATTTTTTGTTAATTCATATAAATGCTTATATTTTTTAGCATATGGATTTTTTGAATTCAATACTTTTGATATAATTTGAATGTGTTTTCTTGCTAAATTTTTATTGCTTTTCAACCTCTGTTCAATTGCTTCGTAATCGTCGTAAATGTAAATTTGATTATAACGCGGTGTCTCACCTTGCTTCGTACGAATACTACTCGGTGTATTATGAAAAACTTGACCTTGAATTTTTAAATTGTAAACTCCTCTTTCAAACGGATTTATTACATTTGCATTGAAACTGGCAAAAGAAAAATGGTTGTTGTAGTAACGGATCAAATGTCTATACTGTCCATCGTTCAATAATAATTTATTCAAATCTTCATCATAATTACTTAACGGAGGAAGTTGAACTTTTCTGAGATGGCAACAACTTTTTTTTGAAAATTCTGCTGACCAAAACAAAGCGGAACAATGAGGACAAATATAATCCATATTTCCAAAATCTAAATAAAATGATTTTCCTGGCCATAATTTAATTGCCTGTTGAACACATCGTCTTTTATTAAGACGGTTTTCAGTCATACTGGTAACGATGTCTTTTTTTCTCTTTTTGCTTAACCGTTCATAGTCCATGTTCTTAGCAATATCTTTTGCTTTCTTTTTTTCTAATCGCTCTTCAGTCATATTCTCAACGATGTCTTTTCTTCGTTTTCTTTTCAACCGCTCTTCGTTCATGTTCTCAACGATGTCTTTTGCTTTCTTTTTTTCCAACCGTTCTTCGTTCATGTTCTCAACGATGTCTTTTGCTTTCTTTTTTTCCAACCGCTCTTCGTTCATGTTCTTAACGATGTCTTTTGCTTTCTTTTTTTCCAACCGTTCTTCGTTCATGTTGTCAACGATGTCTTTTGCTTTCTTTTTTTTCAATCGCTCTTCATTCATGTTCTGATCGATGTCTTTTGCTTTCTTCTTTTTCAACCGCTCTTCATTCATGTTCTGAACGATGTCTTTTGCTTTCTTCTTTTTCAACCGCTCTTCATTCATGTTCTGTACGATGTCTTTTGCTTTCTTCTTTATTAACCGCTCTTCTTTCATGTTCTTAACCATGTCTTTTGCTTTCTTCTTTTCCAACCGTTCTTCATTCATGTTGTCAACCGTATCTTTTGCTCTTTTCTTTTCTAATCGCACTATATTCATGTTCTTAACTATATCCGTTTTCCTTTTCTTATTTAGCCTTTCATCATTCATATTCTCAACCATGTTCCTTTTCCTCTTTTTACTAATTCGTTTTTCGTCCATATTTTGAATCGTGTCTCCTTCTCTTTTCTTCTTCAACCGTTCCATGTTAATGTTATTAACTTTGTTTGATTTTCTTTTTTTTCTAATGCCAGAACAGACAAATTTGCTACTTGTCTTTTTTTATTCATTACCTCCTTGTGTTTATCGTAATATGTACGTTTATATTGCCTGTGATATGCGGCCCAGAAATCTTGATTTGAACACTGTAATACATCATAATGCCCACTATCGATAAGGCCGGACAATAAGAGCTTTAATTGACCGTTACTACAACTTTCACCATAGACTCTGCTTGTTTGGGCACCATTTCGTTGAATAATTACTTTTACATTATAGATGTCAACAAAGGATTGTACCTCTACTTCTCCTCCATAAACACCATCTTTCGTCATATGCGATCGATACGATATTTATTCGTTATCGCCGTATGATATGATTCATCCCCTATAATAAACGGAGCATAATGCAACCAATTTTTAAGTACATTTGAAATAATTCTTAGATCCAATGATCTCCTGATCATTGTAAAGAAAAAATGACAATGACCTAAAAAGGCAATTACCATCACCTTTGATAAATTCTTTAATATTATTTCTATCCATTTTTATATTTATTAAATGTATTAATAATTCTATGTATTATATACAATTAATTTTTTAGATTTACTTACAATCTCGTGCGTTTTTGGACGTGTACGTGGTAGAAGCTCAGAAAGACAGAGCACAAAGGGGAGGGGGGGGGGGAGGGAGAGGGAGGGGGAGAGAGAGAGAGAGAGAGAGAGAGAGAGAGAGAGAGAGAGAGAGAGAGAGAGAAGTTTATTTCGCACCCAGGGACTGCGCCGCCGAAGAGTACTAAAAAGTACAAAGTGTACGATTACATAACAACAAATAAAACAAAAAACACAAAACGATTACATTTTCATTTCGTTGATGTTGTTATCCTACAGTTTGTACATTTTTTGTGGAGGCTTAAAACATTACTTACCATGCTCGTTTACAATTGGCATCAGGATGTCGACCTCTTGCCAATTCATCCGGTTCACCGCGTTGACGGTCTCATCGAGCAGGCCCTGGTGATCCAGCAATCCCTTGTTAATCCCTTGTTAACTATTGTATCAACCGTGGCACTTACATAGATGATTACGAGCTGAGTGAAAAATCATTGGGGTAAAATGTCGTCCGGTCAAAATTGACCGAGTTACAAGCGTTTCAAGTTGAACCAATGTGACAAAATTTTTCAACGAAATATCCGGCTACCTAACATCTTTCCCACCTTGTTCTCACCTTGTTCTCACCTTTTTATCAACATGTTCTCACCTCGTTCTCACCTTATTCTCACCTTGTTCTCACCTTGTTCTCCTTGTTCTCCTTGTTCTCAACTTTTTCTCACCTCGTACTCACCTTGTTCTCACCTTGTTGTCACCTTGTTCTCACCTTGTTATCAACATGCTCTCACTGCCTCGAACACCACTGTCAGCTATTAATCGAACCCAGCCGATTGGTGGTCGGCGCTACCCGCAGACAGCCCTTCGGCGTTGCCGCGGCTGCGGCCGCCGATACCGTGTTTGCCGGGGCTCGAGATATCGACGGAATCGGCGATGTTGATCTCGGGAATTGAACGCTCCCGGGCCGCCGTTCGAATTTTGGTACCGCACGCAGGTAGCGCTCGAACTCGGTTACATTCAGCCCTCGGCATTTGCGTCGCCGAAACCGTCAACGTCTCGAGCCCCCCCGGTCGGGATGGTGGCGGCGGCAGCGGCTGAGGCGGCTCCGGAGCCGCAGCCGCCATCCACCCAGGCCGGGGCTGGCATAAGCAGGACAGTCGCGCGTCGCCGAGCGAGATCCCGCGCCAGTGCGAGGAGCGCAGCACAGGGGGAGACACCGCGCGGAATATCGATCGACCGCCGCGATTACAGCCAGGGGAGCGACAAGAGCGTCTCTTTCATCGCGACCAAGGACAAGAGCATCAACACCGTCCCCATCGTCCTCCGTCCCGGTGACGCCCGGGACTTCTTGGCCGATTACACTGAGGGGGAGGGCATAGCGCCCGCCGTAAAGCGAGCTATCTATGCCAGGCATTTCGCCATGCAGCGGAAGCTGGAGGCCACCCTCGGCCAACACGATGCGCGCGACCCGTTGTTGGCGACGGACTCCGCCAGGACTCCAGGGACAACGATCGCGGAGGAGATGAACGTAATCCGGGACCTCATCCGCGAAGCAGTCATCCGACTGGGGGCCTTGGAAGCCGACATACGGGGTAACTCGGCATCAGCCGACGGCCAGCCGCCTGCCCCACGGCCCCGCCAGCGGCAGCGGCCGTCGGTCCCAGCAGCCGACAGCCAACCGTCGGCCCTGTCAGCAGCAGAAGCAGCCGTCACCGTCACAGAGGCGACGGCCAAGCCAGCACCACCACCGCAACTGAGCCAAACGGCGACGACCGTCGGCAACCAAGTCGACGACAGGGAACTGGAGACGCCGACCCGAGCCAAGGATCCCGCCGAACCAACAGAAACAGCAATGGAATGCTCGCCACCACCGAACAAGAGGCAGCGGAGGACGACCATCAGCGGCAAAAAAGAACGAGCAGCCGTCGAAAGCCGAAGCCGAAGAATATGCCGAGGAGCCGTCGGCTCGGGCAACGGTATTATCCGGAATCAAGGAGCCGAAGGCCGAAAACAACTCGGCAATCCAAACAATCACGCTGGAGTCCTCCGACGAGGAAGATATGGACTTCACCGTCGGGGAACCGTCGGAACGGGAACCGGATTTATCCAAACCCCAGCCGACGGAACCGGCCGAAATCGCCCCAGGCGAGCGAATAGAAGGACCCGGCGAAGGACCGTCGGAGCGGGCGCCGGACTTTTCCGAACCCCGACCGACGGAACCAGATCACATCGACGAAGCAGAAGAGGCCCGGCTGTTGGCGGACGAAGAGGAGCCGACGGCCTCCTCCTTTAACGTTTACTATCATACTGCTATTCGAAAATACCAGGCCGATTACTGTTTCCGACCTCTCCACTTTTCGTGTCGGTGTCTTTACGCGTTGTTTCAAACCTAATACACCCAAGGCCTCACTCAACTTTTTTGCATAAAAATCCCCACTCAGCATATTTAGGTTAAAATCACCGATGACTATGCCTTTATGAATACAACTTACTGGCTCGAGTTCCTTTTCAACTATATCTACCAGTGTGGCATCGCTTGTACTCGGAGAATGATAAACTCCAGCTATAATTCCTTCATACCATTTTTCAATTATAATTATCCATGCACTTTGCTCGACATTTTTGTGTTGAATCACTTTATATTTGATTTCGATTTTAATATATATTAATACTCCTCCTGTTTCGGCAAAGGAATCGTTCTCGCGGCATAAAATTCGAGCGTGCAAAATATTCCGTCCACGAGTTCTCAGCTGACAAAGTTCATCAACCTCTCGCATTTAATATTCTCGGAAACATTCGCTCCGACAGCTGAGCAGCGGTTTCGATGCGCTGTTTACATCCGCGCGACAATAGTCACCTCGCGATCGCCTCGTTCGCACCGATACACGCACACATACACTACATACCATGTACACACTCACACAGTTATACTCGCTCTCGCCGAATAACGAGAGCGCTTGACCTATGGTCAGTGGCTTCAAGCGAGGCTAACAGTTCGCACGTATTTTCGAAATAAAAGGGAGTCTCGATTTCTAAAACGTGTCCTCGGTTATTTCTCGAAGCCTCAGCAGTCGCACCTTTTCCATTTCTCTTCCACTCTCTCCGCAGTACCCTTTTGAGTTCTCCAAACACCTCCTGTTTTACTATTATTCGAATCGCATCCCACAGATTTATAATTTCCTATATTAATTTCGTGATCCTCGACATCGTTTGTTACGTGTGTTTCCGTGAGAATCGCGATGTTTGGTTTTTGCATTCTCATAATTTTATTTTCGATCTGCTTTTTATGACTCAGGAACCGTTGCGCATTAAGGCATATTAGTTGCTAATTCTTTATATCGTAGTTTATATTTCGTAGCTTCCTGTCGAATATTCTGCGGGTGCATGGGCAGTAACTATCCCTAGCCGTGTGATTTACATCGAAATTCCCCTCCTGTTTGCTACAGTTCGCGCATCTGCTTTGGTCGCTGCTACAACCTTTCGCGCTATGCTCACTAGCGCAGTAACTACACGTTTGTTTGTTTACGCAGTCGTTCGCGAAGTGGTTGACACCCTGGCAGTTGAAGCAACGCAAAAAATCGATATGTTCTACAACCTTGCATACCTGGAACCCAATTTTGATTCTGATGTCCGCGGACCACCGTTCGAAAATTTCCGGGTTCACTGCGACGATCACTACATAGTTTTTATACTCAGCGTCTCCATATTTCCTCACGACGCGGATCCCTTCACTCGTCACATTGTTTTGTTTGACAAGTGTATTCTCGATTTCGACGTTTTCCTTCGTCGCTTCTTCTTCGCGCACGCCGATGATATTCATTTTGGGACTCCGCTGTTGTGGTGTTTCAACTTGGAACTCCTTCATCTCATTGCTGACTGCCTCTCGTAGTCGGTCGCATTCATTTCCGCTTGCACAAGTTACAGCTATACCACCCTCGCGGATTTTGTGTATTCTGGAGATTCCGATCCCCAAATTCACCGAGTTTATTTTTAACTTCAATGTTGATTTCATTTTCATTTCCGCGTCGATGTCCGCATGTTGTTGTGGTGTGGGACCTCTGGATGTGGATGCGCTCCCGTTGTTGTTGTTTGCGCCCACACTTCTTGGCTTTATAAGTACTGTTGCTTCCGATGTCCGTTTACGTGCGATCGCGGCGTATGTTTGTTGATTTGCGACGTTGTTGAGGTTCTCACTAACTCCCATTTTTCTTTTTCCAAGTTTATTAGCTTTTCTTTGATTTCGGTCACTGGTTCCGCCAGTATCAATGTTCCGTTCGTACAAGTTCCCGCATCATTCTGTTCACCTCACTGATTCGTATATATCCCTCGTGTTTCGTAATCATCCCTCCTTCATCTTCGTTCTCATCTTCCCCTTCAATCTTTATTTCTTTGCTGCTTTTGATGACCGATCTCCCTCACTAACGCTGACTGATTTGGTCTGCCCTCGGCAGGTCACTAGAACGTTGCTCAAGTTTAGAACTTTGTGTGACTTAGCGCATCTCGAGTGGAATTTATTCCCGCATGTGTCACATACTGATGCCACTCGCGCTATAATTTCTTCGCATCGCTCACATTCAGTTGGTTCCTCGCTCACGCTCATTTTGAATTCGCGCCCTGTTACACTGTGAGCTTATTGGCTGAGTAGAAGCAATCCGCGAGGCTCGGACACGTCACTTTATCGTATCCGTCCATAGTTGGTAACTGACGAAAAGTTACCGCTCGACGCTGGGCCTCAGGTAGAGCACCGTGCCTCGTGTCGCTGCGCAATGAGTATCCCTTGGGTTTCCGGTCTAATGTGGCTGCCCCCACAGTTCTGTCGTGTCAGGTTTCACGAAAAGTTCATACTGCCTTGTTGCTTATAAATCCTTCCGAGCACGTGAAAATCATGATCGAAATAATTGATTGTACTTCAATGTAATTGTCTATGCGAATATTTTTATTTCTGACACACTGATTTTAATTGATATAGCTGTGTGTTGATACTTTTCGCAACGCGTGTCGCATGTTTATCCTAACTTAACGAGTCGGTAACGGTGACACCGAGAATATCTACGGTGCGTTCGTACTCGATTGTGGCTTTTCCGACTGTGATTTTCTGAAGTGATTGTCTGTATAGGTTAGAGACGTACGCAAGTCTCCCAAAAACTATCGCTTTCGTTTTCGCATTATTCAGTAAAAGGCAGTTTATTGAGGCCCAGATTCTAATTAATTCTATCTGCTTGTTTAAAGAATTAACACAGTTATCTAGATCATTTTTACGTCCTCTGTAAAAGATTTGTAGGTCATCCGCGTAAAAATAAAGTAAGTAAGAGCGGTCCGAGTACCGATCCTTGCGACACGCCTGCTGCTGTCATTGTCTACTGTGATAAGGTACCATTGTCATTTTTAATCGCCTGCGAGCGTCCAGATAAACCAATCGACGGAGTCGGATATTCTGAGTTTTTGGAGCTTGTGGAGCAGCAAATACAACCAATTGACGGGGTCGGATATTCTGAATTTTTGGAGATTGTGGAGCAGCAAATCGTGTTTCACTCTGTCAAAAGCTTTGGAGAAATCAAAATGGACCATCATAGTAAGTTCGCGCTTGTCAACGCCTTCATGGACAAAATCGAGCATTCTCAGCAATGCGGTTTGAGTACTATGATTTTTTCTATGAGCGGATTGGAATGTATCAAACAGACCTTCATTTTCCATGAATTCACTTATTTGATCAGCAACAATACTCTCCAACAGTTTCGGCAGTGCGCATAAAAGGGAGATCGGTCTGTAATCAGCGGGTTGTGTCGGCGATCGTACTTTAGGAATTGGTTTGATAACTGTCTGCTTCCAGAGACTCGGAAAGATTGCATTGATTAAATTGAAGTTGTAGAGATGTAAAATCATGGGAAAAATTGTCGCCATTGCTATTCTCAGTAGTTTCGGTGAGATTCCATCAACTCCTGTCGCATTTGACGAGCTTTTCGCCAATGATTTTTGCAACCTATCTGCGTCAACAACCTTAAAGTAAAAATTGCTTTCATTGAATCCGCACAGAGTGGGATGTGTCGTCTTACGTTGTCATTATTTATGAACGCAAAATACCCATTGAAATCGTTAGCTGATATGCATATTGGAGTCTCAAGAGCCTTACTTCGCACCAGCCCTAGATCGCGCAGTCTTTTCCAAGCCTCTTTAGTGCTTCGCGAGCATACAAAAATTGTGCCGTAATACTTTCTTTTCGCGTCTCTAATTTGGCGTTTCGCCATGTTTCGGGCAACTTTAAATTCTTTTCTAATTTTATCAATTCTTTGTTTATTGTGCAGTCCTCTAAGTTTATCTCGTTGGTTCATTTTCTTAACAATTTGGGTGATTAGCCATGGGGTCGGCGTAGATTTTTGTTGAACCATTCGTTTTGGCGCTGTAGTGGCTTTGTTTTTATTAGGAAAAGAAGACTCGAAAATATATCCCGGGGAAACACGCAAATAAAACGCACAAAGAACATAAACTGGAATATTAAACGCGCACCGTGTCCCTCCTCGCTCACTGATTCTAACGTTACGTCACGGGATGCACGACAAAAAAAACACAACCAATCATTTCCCGACGATCCTCGGCGTGACGGCCCACTTCCCGCGACCGAACGACCGTTCGCAAGGTCGAACTCGTGCTCGAGTTTCCGGCAGGACCGCCCGGACGAACAGGCCTTTCCCGCTGCATCCGGTGCTGGCCCTGGTTTTTACCAAATATCTCGGCGCGAAAGCCTCGTGGGCGCGTCGCCGAGATTTAGCGCTCGTGCGCAAGGGTTTTAGCGTCGCGGAATGCTCGCGAGAGCCCCGTCGACACGGCCGTCTCGCACGAAAGCGACGAGTGCGCGATGTTGCGCGAAAAAAATACAAAGACGAACGAAACCCGTAGGGACTAGAAACAAAATCAACTCTGACGCCGCGCGGCGAGGCTCACCCGACATCCTCGACAACTTCTTCTCTCGGTCTTCACGCTCGCGGGAGGCCTAAGATAGCGGCTGGTCGCTCCAAGTCGTCCTTCTATCGCTCTCCATCTCTTCGTTGGCGGCGGTGGCGGGAGGCTCGAACGGCCGAGCGGTCAGCGGCGCAGCGACGAGGCGTCGGCGAAGTCCTAGGGTTGTCGCCCTCTCTCTCTCTCCCTCTCCCGCGCAGATCCCTCCGTCCGGGTCCGCCCCGGCGACGGCGTCAGCGTCGAAAAACCCCGTGAGGCGGAAAAAATAAATGAAATAAAATTAATAATAATAATAAAATCTACCTATGGCCCTGCGGATCGGTCTAGGCGTCGTCGAGCGGGCGAGCAGAGCGCCGTTTGGGCGCCACGGAATTTTCCCGTGTTACAGCACATGTTTGTCAAAGCTCTGTAAAACCGCTGAACTAAAAATTTATATTTTTTTATCAATGTCTTCGGATCTGTAGAAGGTCATCCAATCGGGCGAGAGGGAGAGAGGGAGAGAAGGAGAGAGGGAAAGAGGGAAAGAGGGAGAGAGGGTGAGAGGGATAGAGGGAGAGAGGGAAAGGGGAAAAGGGCGAGGGAGAGGGGTGATGAGAGGGGGAGAGGGGAAGGGTGGGAGATGTCTCGTGGTAGACCGTCCGAGAGAAAGAGTGAGACAGCGTCCAGCCGAACTGCGCGCAATGGAGCAGCACAACGAGTGCGTGAAATCAGCGAACAGTTGGCGGGCGCTCGACCGTGCCAGCCGACCGATGAGCCGGGGTGGGAGACGCGAGTAGTAGTAGAGCAACCGTGATTCTGATCGACGACCCCTCCGAGCTAGCTGAAGTTTCCGACAGGGACCGAAAATACCCAAGATAAGCTCAGCCTCGATACCACGAGCGGCGGCGTGTACTTAGGCCCGCACGAGCAAAATAACCGGCAACCGAGACTAAGACAACGACGCGCGGTTCCGAGACGCTGACAGCGGGAGGGAGGGGGGCAAACGGGGTGTAAGCAACTTGCAGGTTTTGATTTCACTGGAACTGTCCACACCCCAAATTAAACGGTATAGGTGATAAATGAATGCAAATCATTTTTCACACGTGACTCCGGGCTAGCACCGCCTCTCACGGACCAGTATATAACACACAGGCCAGGACAGGCACCGTCCGAAATGATGAAAGTTTGAGGACCAACTGAACGTCGACTATCACAACTGTCTAGAGGGACGCAACTGGATATTTAAATAATATTTTGTATAATCGATCGATGTCTGATTTTTGTGTTGTATATTCTTAATAATGATGCTAGTGATTAAAATTTCAGATGTAATATGTGTGGGTGTTATATGTTTATTGATAATTTATCTGCATCGTTGCCTCGTGATTATTACAGTTTGAAACAAAATGCTAAATTGTCTTTGTGTATGGGATGAGGTTCGGAGGAGGGGACAATTTGCACGTGTAACTTTCAATAAATAATAATTCAGTACTGGACCTGAGATTATTACTAATTTAGTTAGAAATGTAAACCTCAGACATTGCTAAGCCTCTGCAGCAGAGCATGAGTCTCATCATTGGTTTATATCTTGGTTAGAAATTGATTTGTCCACGAAGAATGGAGTATAAAGCAGAATTACAATGAATTAGGAAATATGATTCTAATGTTCATGTAGAGTGCGGATGACACTACAAGGAGCCGAAGGCTCATAAGCAAAAGGGAGAGGTAAAATTGGGTAATAATGGACTTTATATTCAGAGATATAATAAATCTCATCAACGGATTATTGATTGTGATATACGTTAGACACGTGTATTTATGTCGATGCAGGATGCGGACGTGGTCGGGATCAAAGTAAACAAAGACACCCGCGTTGTCGTGAGAGTGAGTGCGTTCAAATATTCAAGTGAGATGGGCTGTCTCCAGTAGTTCGTGCGAAACTTGAATTTTTGTCGTCCAGCTCTAACTTCGGCGGATTAATTCTCTAATTGCGATACGTAATCGAAATGCGAATTAATTATTAAACCTCGTGAGTTGGGCTTCCTCCAGTAGTTCTCTAATAGAAACGACGAGTAATAATTTCCTCGAGTGAAATAACGCGCGCAAGAGAAATTACGAAATTCCGAAATAAAATATTATTTGTCCCTTTAACGAATTCCGAGAATTCGGGTTCGCGACGGCGAGCGAGACACGCAAAAACGTTAATCCGCCCTAATCCTCGAGAGTGATCATTTCGGCACGGCGAGGTGCGTTTGACCTACCTACGTGTGCGGATATAATATCGATGAATTTACGAATTATTATTTCGATGCCGCGAGGTACGCAATTGCTCGAAGGTCAACAATTGCTAACGGAATAATAATCGGAACGCGAGAGTATTCGGTGCACAGGCGAAATGAAATTCCGAAATTAAAATATTATTTTTCCCTTTAACGAATTCCGAGAATTCGGGTTCGCGATGGCGAGAGATACGCAAAAACGTTAATCCTGCCTAATCCCCGGGCGCGAGAATATCGGCACGGCGAGATGCGAATGAAGGACCTACGGATGCAGATAAGAAATAGCAAGTCGCGGGAATTATTATTTCTATATGGCGAGGTACGTGATCTCTCGATGATCTTTCATTGAAACGCGAATAATAATTTTAACATGTGAGTATTCGATGCCCGGGTGAAGTGAAAATTCCGAAATTAAAATAATATTCTTCCTTCGAACGAATTCCGAGAATTCGGGTTCGCGACGGCGAGAGATGGGCAAAAACGCTAATACATCCTAATCCCGTTAGTATGACAATACGAGCACCGCGAGGTCTAGACGACTCGTCGAGACGGGTCTTACAAATACTTGATAAAGTGCGTGTATGTACGTGACTCTATGGCTCTTTGGTAATTAGGTCAATGTTGCAGTTCACAATACGCGACGCGGGCGAGAATTGGTGAGGAACCAAATCAAGCGCGCAAGTGTGGGTGAGGATTAGATGGATACACTGGTGTCGTTGCGATAACGATCCCAGTGTCTTACTTTCAGGAGTTGTTGAGTGTGCGTGTTGAAGCAATATCAAGCCGTACGGGTTACAAATGGGTGTACCATGCAAGTCAGATAGGAAAGAATAGAGAAGACAATAGGTAATGAATCTATTGGAGCTGGGCTGGCTCAAGGAAAGACCGAATGTGTCGAAGCAATATCGAGCCACTCGGGTGAGCTGGGCTTGCTCAAGGAAACTTAGACGTGTCGTAGCAATAACGAGCCGTCTAAGAGTGGGTTTATATTTTTAAGGGTTTGTCCGGATCGGAGAATTGGTAGGTACTGAGTGACGACGTTGGGAGTCGCCGGCTTTTATAGGAGTCGTCCCCCCACCGGGTACTCGGAGATTTAGGCGGCTGGTGCGGCCGTTCGGTGTAACGGTTGGACGGTCGGCGGTAGCTGGTGGGGAGCTTGCCGCGCGTCGGCGTCTCGGTCCTCTGCGGGCGCGCGAGGGGTATACCGCGCGTTTGTGGTGGGGGGTATGTCGTCCCGTCACAAGTTATTATGTTCCAAACTCGAGAATCGTGTTTACAATATTTCCATGATAACGATTTCATGTTCTATACAAATTTACCTTGCCTACATCATTATGTTAAAAAAATAAAGAAAATCAATATGACACTAAAAGTATTACATTGGCGCCGAACTATAAGGCACGGATTCAACCGCTTCTTGGATGAGTGAAAATAAACAACCAGTATTATCACCACGTGCCACAAGATCTAGTAAGAGGATAATACAAACAGCAAATCGATCTCAAGGCTGATCGCTTGTCGAATCTAATACTAAATTATTGTGTAGTCAAACGAAAAAGAAAGACAAACTTGCATCTGAAAATAAACGTAAGTCGACACATAATAAGGTTTGTGCGAATCCTAACAGAAATAAGTCGTCTGTTGAAATCATGGTTGTCGACGATCCACCTGCTAACACGGTGACTGCATAAACTGCCGACAATCTTCGTTAGAGGTGGGAGCGACTGAGGACTCAAATTTTCAGAGAAAATTTGAGCCACAAAGAGCGGAATTCGAAACGATACGAGCTGCTGTCCAAGCGATACGTGAGGATCCACCTCCACCAGCGCAAGGTAATCGCCCTGATGACCAGGACGCTGCACAACAACTGCCGTATAATCCACAACCGTCTGCGAACGTACAAGAGCGGGAGCAACCTGGTCCAAATGACCAATTTATCGAGGGTTCGGCAAATCACCTACAATATCTTCACATTGATGTAAAAAGGCAAAATTCGTAGAGGAAAATAACCCTCTCGAAATTCTCGTCGATGTAGAAAGCCATTTAGGAAGCCATCAGTTAATTTTGATCCAAAATTTTATTAATGGTAGATTGAAAATTTAATTTGAAATAATGAAGAATACGTTCAATTGTAACTGGACGTTTGAGGACGATGACGGCTTCGGATTAGGCCTCCTCCCTGAAAACGATTAATGAAAAAGATGCCGATTTCCAGCGATTTATTAAAAGTACCAGAAGGTACTTTTAGAGCATTTCTTCCAGTTTACAAAACCTACCTTTAGCTCGCTGTGCGATCATTAGTTCATGAGATATTGATGATCTACGAAAAAAGCTAATTTTTCCTTTAAATGCCCATATCTCAGCGACAAATGGTCGTACAGAGATGAACAAAACACCATTTTGAAGCTGAAGAACCAGGCTAAAGGACCCCAGTATTCACAAAGACAGAAAAAAATTTTTTGTGCCCGTGGACGACTTTGAAAACGACAAAAAATTTGAGAAAATTTCCTTCCCGCTATTCCTTAGGTTCATGCCGAGCGTGTTGCTTAAAAAAAAAAGACTGCATTGATTTTCAAACTAGAGATATGAAGCTTTAAAACGCATTTTGTTTTATTACGATTCGACCATTTTTCACAAACTTACAGCGCTTCAAAAATCAGTGAAAAAACGGTAAAATTTAACTGATCCCTTAATTTTTTTGCTGAGTGTATATTGAGCGTCAAATAACGTATATACAACAGTGAAATTATAATAATAAGATTAAAATGTCCTATAACTAATTATGCTAATTATCAAATAATCGGGAATTTTACAAATGTTGTTAACGCTGGTTGTCGCAATTCCCAGGGTACTTTCCTGTCTCGAGGCTCATTTATCGCTCGCGGGCACCGCTGATTGGTCCCTACGCCTGTCCACCCGTATTTCCCGAATAATTGCTAGCTATTTCCCCGTCTACTCTCGGCTATTACCGTCGATCTAGGGAGACTCTTGGCCCGTCGTTCCGCGTCGATCGATTTTCGGGCTCCTGGCGTCCTCTAGTAATACCAATCCTCAGCTGTTGGCGTGACTCGATATAATTTTGTCCATTTCCTGGCGGTAACGGGTTACCCGCGCTCGACACTATCGACTGGTCGCGGTTCCCGTGACGCGTCGCCGCTCGTCGCCCGCGAGAGCCCACTGCGCGCGCCCCACTCTCGCCGCGCGGCACTAGAGTCCGCCCCTCTATCGATCGCCGTGGTCGCGATCTATGGCCCACGCGCACAGCTGTCACCCGGCAGTCTCGGCCAGATCGCGGCTTGATCAGCGGTGGGGGGGGGGGGGGTGTAGCGCTCGACACCTCGAAACCGTTTCTCGCGATTTTCTCGGGTTTTTACCACCTCGAGTGTGACGTGTGTGGTATCGTCATGACCGGACTCCTCTCCCGCATCTACGCCAAGAGGAATATCGACACCCCGAGGCTTCTTCGAAACCCGGTGAGTCGTTTTGTCTTTTTACTTTCCCCTGGACCCTGTCACTTGCCCCTGGATTCTGTCCCTGCGGCTATCTCCACGTTCCCTTTACGTTGATAACGTTCTCTCCTTATTCCGTCTCCCTGATGTTAGCCCCAACGACCCGATTTCGCCCAAGTCCGACGTGCCTGTCACATTCCCTGGTCACCGGAGAGCAGAAATCCGACCGGAATTCGGCTAAGTCCGCAGTCTGGCTCCTCGCCCAATCGCCAACGTCGCGCCGCGTCGCCGTTCTAACGGCCTGGACTATCCACGGTGCTTTCCGGTCGACTGACAGCTTGGCTCATCCTATCCTCGTTCCCCTCTGGCTGGTTGCGGCGTCGCTGGTGGCTGAAACAGAATGCCCCGACTGCCGCTCCAGCTACCCCTTTTATACCCCAGTTTGTCTGCACCAATATACCTATATCGGTCCAACCCCTACTCTTCCCATCCCTAGCCGTTACGGGTGGACTTTGTACCCGCCAACCCCCTACGTCACACCCCTCTATGAGCCTCAGAGTGTACCCTCTCGCGAGTTACCGACTGTCGGTCTACTCGGAGGGTAACCCCACCGTTTCAATATATGTATATAGATATTATAAATTAGATCGAAAAAAAGAAGAAACAAGCAACCCGGCGCCCCTTCGGGGCGCCGGGTTTCCTGTTGGGGGGCTTCGCCCCCCAAGCCCCCGATTGGGGGGCTCTGCCCCCCAAGCCCCCCGGAAAATGACCCGGCGACATTTTTCCCTGGTGTCATTTTAAGGCACTCGCTTGGACGTCGCGCTTCGCGCTCCGTACGATTTGGACGTCGCGCTTCGCGCTCCGTACGGTTTGGACGTCGCGCTTCGCACTCCGTATGGTTTGAACGTCGCGCTTCGCGCTCCGTACGGTTTGGACGTCTCGCTTCGCGCTCCGTACGGTTTGGACGTCGCGCTTCGCGCTCGGAACGGTTTAAATATGATTAAAAAGAGTTGCAAAGTAGAACTTTGCACACTGCTTCCTCATTAATTTCCCTTTTTCACAAAGCCACCTCTATGAAGAAGCTTATTTATTAACTTTGGCTTCCTCATAGAGGAAGCTTTGTGAAAAAGGGGAATTAATGAGGAAGCAGTGTGCAAAGTTTTACTTTGCAACTTTTTTTTATTCGAACAAAAGAAAACTCCGTTACAAACACCGTTACATCTAATTTCGATTATCTCCAAATGTTTGTGTTACTTTCCTAACTTTTGTGGAAGTAATAGCGGAAATCTATATTTTCTTTTATTCAAAATGTCGTAAAATCCCAACGACTTTACCGATCATTTCAGTTCATTTGTTTGTTTCAAGTAGAACATTGCAGTTCATTTGTTTATATTCAACGTGGTTTAGGGCAAAATGCATTTTTTTCGTAAAATTCAAAATTCAATCCAATCCGAACCGCTTTCACGATTTCGTCGAAATGCAATAGCGAACTCCATTGAAAGTGTCTTTAGTTATGAAGAACTATTTAGCTGAATCGTTGATTTTTTACGAAAGTTAGAGAGTGTACGACATTTTTTCGAAAAATTAAATATTCTATATATTCTGTATTCATGTGTACATTTTTTCAAAAATCACAACACTTGAAGAGCAGTTACCACTCTACTTGCATGCCAAATTTGACGCACGCACTCAAATTTCGCGCACGCACGCACGCACGCACGCCCACATACGGCCATTTTTTCTAAACCATTTTGCTGGGCGTTTTAGGTGATTCTGAACATACTGACATGAAAATCTCGAAAAAAAAAAAATTCTCTAAAACAAAGCTTCCTCAATGAGGAAGCAAAAATAATCTAAAAAAAGTGCCTTTGCGTTAAAGTAATTTAGGAGTATGCAGCAAGTATCAGAATAACTGTTCTGACGACTGTAAAGATTAAGAACGTTACATACATTTCGGTCTGAACATCTATATCGTGGTAGCTTAAAATTGTTTTTAAAAAATACCTCTGCGTTAAAGTAAATCAGGAGTACGCAGCAAGTTTCAGAAAAATTGTTCCATTGACTGCGAAGAATGTGACCAATACATACATTGCAACCTGAAAAATTGTATTGTGATATGTTAACACTATTCTAAAAAGTACCTCTGCATTCAATTAATTTAGGAGTATGCAGCAAGTATAAGAACAATGGTTCTGACGACTGCGAAGATTGATACCTGTACATACAACTCAACCTGAAAAACTATATTGTGGTAGGTTAAAACTATTTGATAAAAATACCTTTTCGTTCAAGTAAATTAGGAGTACGCTGCAAGTTTCAGAAAAATTGTTCTTGCGACTGCGAAGATTCAGACCTGTACATACATTTTGACTTGAAATACTGTATCGTGGTAGGTTAACACTATTAAAAAATGATCTGAAAAATAATCTAAAAAAAGTGTTTCAGAATTAAGGTAATTCAGAATTATGTAGCAATTTTCAGCCAAATTCATCTGTTGACTGCGAAGAATGTGAGCCGGACACAATTTTAGACTCCAAAATGCCAATTTTCTTGAAATAAACACCTCTATAAAAACAGAGAATAATTTCCATACTTCATGGGCATACTTCACAATGCCAGATTAAGAAATATTCCAAATTTCAACTTGTTCGGTCCATTCAGTCCAGACCCCCTGAGTGGTACGGACGTCCGAATAACACAAAATCTAGTCTACGCAGCCAATCATATTTAGTAATGAAATTTCTATATTCTGTTACACCAAGATTATGTATTTTACTATGTTTAAGAAATCTGCTGTAAAAAAAGTAAATAAATTGAAATTATATTGACATTTTCCTATAAAAACGTAATTTAGTCGGTGGAGCGCGAATTCAATAGGCACTTTCTGCGTTTCTTCAAAACGTGAGTGCCTAAAAAACGAACAATTTAAGGGTAAATATGGAAAAAGAAACTTACTGGGCGACACTTATTAGTCCTGAGACGAACTGTCACTCAGAGTGACGCGCACGAGTGGGCGGTTGGACGGAGAATAAGCTCGTCAAGAAAGATTCGCAACCGCTACCTGCGATGTTTAGGCTACAAATTCCCCGGAGTGATAAGAGCCAGCCACGGGGGCAAGCAGCGTAGTCGGATCGCGCTATAGGAAAGGCCGGGAGAAAGAGGAGGCAAGAGACAGGCCGATTAATGTAGTCAGCGGTAAAATAAGGCTCATACAAATACAAATAAAAAAAAATATATATAATTAGTAAAATTGTAATGAGCTGATCCATGAGATTATAAATTATTGTTAAAATGATAATTGTCTCTGCCGAGACCAAGCGCCGTTCTTCGAAGCATCGCTTGTCTGAGGGGGGAGGTGTTACGTCCCGAGATTTTCGGGACTACACGATCAAATTTGAATTAAAATTTCTCATGCGAAAATGAAGAAAACAAAGATGAGTACAGTCGAGCACACACACACACAAAACTCGTGTCTGTGTGATACAATGTGTCGTAGCCTGATTACCACGGGCAAAGGAGTCCGAGCGTGACCCGCCGCGACTTATCTTATCCGATAGGGTCGGGTGTCCAAGCGCTCGGTAGCCCGAAGAAATGGTTAAGGCACGCGCGAAAAGTGATTCCCTGGAGAATCGTACAGCGTGCATCTACTGAGCGACTCAAAAGAGGGAAGCTTCATATCTTCCTGGTATTTATTTCTGTATGAGGAATTGAGGGTGACATTTTTACAATTGATCTAAAGCGAAAGAATAACGGCGAAAATTCAACACGTGAAAATGGAGATAAATTTTGATTAATAAAAATAATTCTCTTATGGATCAGGTTGGGACAAATTTTAAAAGAAAATAGGAGAATAAGGTAGTTGATGGAACATAAAAATTAAGTGTTTGAAGTTTATTAGGATTAATAATTTATAATAATTTTCAAATTAATCACCCAGTATATGCTAGGGTAATGTAATTACAATAAGCAGTAGAGAGATAAGAAAGAATCGATCGGTCAGAAATCAACCGGCGGTGTGAAACAACACACCATCCGGTGTGGAAAAATGCCAGCCTACGACGCAGAATTACCACCCAGGAGCATCAAAGAACAAAGGAAGCCACATCACCCAGCAACATCCCCTCCAAATCAAATGTCACCAAGGGAGGAGAAATGAAGGCGCACAACACCAAGACCATCAAAGGAGGAACGAATTCCCTAAAATTAATCCGGTATTATTACATATTAATCGACCAACAAATTAAATAATATGGAGTTATACATAAACGCGAGTATATTCACAAGTAATGATTTTTGAGATCAATTTCAAAAGAAAAATAAATAATAATTAACATAAAAAATGAGATTATTTGTTTAAAAAAAATATAAAGAAAATCAGGAAATTAAATGTGTTGAAATAAAAATGTTACGTTCAAAAACATAATCCTAGGGTCGATAATAAGCCGAATGATCAGGACAGCGAGAGTGCGAGTAGGCCGCGAGGTAAGAAGCGTGAGGGGACAGTAGCACGGGCGACGCATCGCCTGCCCGCTATCATGGTTGTGCGAGAGAGACAGATAAGAGCCGACCGCGAGGTATGAAGCGCGAGGGGACGGAAAGACGCGCAACGCACTATTCGACCCTCACTCCTTCCTTTAAGCGACAGCGGGGAAATGCTGACGCGGTTATTTAATGAGCCGCAAATAGCGGCGGAGCTCATTAATATTCCGGACCAGATTTGCCATCGATAATAAAATTCATTGTCACTTCGTCCGAATTTTCGAAAATATCAAAACTCAGAAAAAGCTGTAAAACTCGAGCACAACACAATCTAAAACACGGGAAAACGGAATTCCGAAATATCGGGCGTCGAAATTGATTCCGAATCGGTAGTTTACCGGGCAATTCGTTCAAAAATATTTAAAACCTTTTGCGAATATTTTATTAAAAAATCTGTGAACATTTAATCGAAAAACCCTGTGAATATTTTAAGCAAAAATTTGTGAACAACGACCGATAAATTGTGAACGATTAATCGGAAATATCTGTGAAAACTTAACTCGAGGTCGTGAATTCCGAGATTCATCAGTGAATATTGTCGGTTAAAATTGTGAAATCAACAACGATCATATCCAATTTTAAACTGAAACTTATATAAGCTGATTCAAAAATAAACCACTCCTTGTTAAAATTTGTGAACCTTGAAGAAATTTAATTCTTGCAACGTTTTCCCGCTCAAATAAGCGAGGAAAAATAAACATTTATTCAACCAACATCAAAATCATTTGTCGTGTACTTTCATCGGAATCCTTCGTCGCTCCTCCTTTCTTACAACGATCTGTGGGGGAAGTTCGGAGAACGGACGTCACCGACAGCTGGTTTTCGTCAACTTATACTGGTACTTCAACGGCTTTTCGGGAAACTTCCAATTAGGTTTCATTTGTGTCGATTAAAATCACAGGGGTAAGTGTACGTTCTTTATTTTATTTAGTGTCTGGAAAATATTTTCAAGTCAGAACTACTTTTTCAAGTTCCTTCCCGAGCTTTTCCCGAAAAGGTAGGCTCTAAACGGAACACCTACGTGTTTTGCCGAGTCACAGCGATACCACAGTGCAATAGGGGGAGATCTTCTTCCCTTTGCCTTTATATAATGTGTGCCTCGAAAATTGCAATTCACGACGTAACACAATCTCACCGTCGCTGACGTAAATCGTGGTGACGTACTGATAATCAAACTACGAGACACCAAAACCAAAACAACGAGAACGTTCACAGTCGAAGGCGAGTTCCAGAAGAAAGTGATGGCGTAGCAGGCCCTTCGCCCTAAAAATGTAGCCTCGGAGCGCTTCTTTGTTAATTATCGCAATGGGCGATGCACCCTCCAAGTGATCGGCAAGAACAAACTGGGTGGAATGCCCAAAGAAATTGCAGAATTCTTGAAGCTGCCGAACCCGGAATTGCACACGGGTCATTCATTTAGAAGATCATCAGCCACGCTTTATGCTGACGGAGGTAAATGGAATAAGTCTAACGTGAAGGTTACGTAATATATGCTCCAAGTTGCAGATTTTGAATTTCTTGTTTGTTCTTTCAGGTGCCGACATAACCGAAATAAAGAGACTTGGGAGCTGGAAATCTACCACGGTGGCAGAAAGATACATCGAGGAATCCGTAGGGTATAAAAGAAAAACGGGCCAACAGATGTCAGATGCCATCGCTAGTGCATCGACGGCGATCACGACGTTCGAGGACGCACCAGCAAAACAACGAAAACTGGATGAACGCGATAAAGGAAACGCTGTAGCTGTGATATCGCCGCTAAATCCGGAAGCCATCGATCAAGATCTCTCTGAAACGCCTCTCGCGTGGAAAAAGGAAGGATTGTGTGTTCAATTAACTAATTGTACAAACGTTACGATAAAACTCGCAAACTAAATTATTATATCCGTTGTTAACTATTTTTAGCACAGATCGATATAATACCGATACATCGATAGATCGATATAATAAACGTTGTAAAATGTAAATTAATGTGTGTATTTGTTTGTTGTATTTTTAATTTTTGGTGTTTTTTTATTAATTTTTTAGCTTCCAAATTTTTTGTGTTATTCGGCGGGGGGGCTTCGCCACCCAACCCCCCAACGGGGCTCCGCCCCGGGCCCTTCGCCCCTGGACCCCACCGGGGCTCCGCCCCAGACCCCGCTAGGGGCTACGCCCCTGGACCCCGTTCCCGGCGTGACATACGTGTCCTCATCGTGGCACACTCGGAAATCACGTTATTTCACCGCAATCGGAATAGTATATTGTGCAACAAGGGTCGAAAGTTGGCAATTGCGGCGAGTGTGAGGTTTGCTGCCCGAGCGAAGCGAGGGCTGCAATCACACGAGTCGCAATTGCCATTTCGACCTGTGTTGCACATCATACTTTTTGTAACGAGTGCACGAATCTGCGGCACTTGGAATGGCAGTCGCGCGAGACGAATACTGAAAAGTGAGGTTGTGATTGAAGGGATGAAAGTGAATGACTGAAACTCCCAAGGGACGAAAGTGAACGAAATGCGAACTGCGCATGCGTGACTCTGTCATTTCACCACGGGTTCGCAACTGACAGGGAAACGGCCACTTTCGGCTCGCAAGACTGCCATGGAAAGTGCCGCGATTCGTGCACGTGTTACAAAAAAAAATATAGTACGCTACACGGGAGGAAGCCGATTTTCACCTCGCGCTCGGCGAAAAGCAGGCACTTTCCTCTCTAGTAACGTAATGTACTATTTTCGAGTGTTACGTGGATAGCGGCTACAGCTCGTTTTATAACTCGGCGGATCCGGTCGCGAACTCGATTCGCTATCTGCAGCCTCGTTTTCTTTCGTCTTCCTATTGCTTCTTGAATATGTATTGTAACGGAACGGCTTACCCCCGACGAGTTTCTCCGAAAAGTCGTCACTTTTCGGAGAATTCCGTCGCGGAGCCGAGTATTCGAGCACCCTACTCCTCGCTTCGAGCTAGGCCTCGACCATTGTTACGTCCCGTGATTTTTCGGGACTACACGTTTTTAACTGAAAAATCAATTACGATAATATATCCTTTTTATATGGAATAAATAAGGCAAAGAGGAGAGAGTGTGAGTAGCGGCCGTAGGTGGACACACATACACGCGTCACCCATATATATTTGAGGTGCGTCGTGTGGCACCGGAGATCGCAAGTATAACGAGTCAGGCGTGCATCGGTGAATCTTATCATATCGAATGGTTCAGGTATTGTCCCGATCGAGTAACCGAAAGACAGTGCGTTCCAGTGACTCTTCGCGGGGATTCGCGATGCGTCTACCGGGTGACCAAAAATGTGTGAATCATACGATTTTCGTAATCTCCACTCATTTTCGTACTCCACTGACCTAAACAGATTATATTCGTGGTGCCTTTCCTTATGTTGCCGTGATTTGTGAATTAATGGTGAATTAGTGGGGAAAACAGTTGTAAATGAAGTAATAAATTAATTGAGTTTGTTTATGAATTAAAAATCTACGGGTCAAGTCGAGACAGTTGGGTAGGGAAAAACATTAGAAAAACAAATAAACAAACAAAAGATAACGAAAAATATGAATATTGAATGAATATTAAATCATAATTATCCAAATGTTAAACACCCGGTAAATGGAAATATCGATTTTTGAAACCGAATAAAGAAATAACGAAGTGCGACTTATCGTCGGTGGTGTGAAACAACACACCATCCAGTGCAGAAAAATTCCAATCCACGACGCAGAAACACCACCCAAGAAGAATGGACGACAAATGAAATTGAAGCACCTTGCAACATCCCCTCCAGATCAAAGGAGGAGAAATAAAGTCACGCAATATCACAACCATCAAATCAGCAAGAAGGAAGGAGGGATGAAAGCAAGAATACTACATGGGAGGGATCATGGGCGACCTGCACGATTTGTTATGATAATGGACAAAATATTGTAATTTATTATCAATGCAAGGCGATATTTATGATAGACTATTAATATTTAGGGGATCAATACGTTTATTTACATTTTTGGAAGAAATTATTTAAAAAGAAAATATTGATTAATTAGGCAATTATTTATAATTAAGGGTTTAATCAGTATGTTATGTAATGTAAAATTTCCGAGCGCTCAGTCCTATACGGACCATTGTGCTCGTGCCCATTCACGGGAGGGTATCCGATTATGTAGGATAGTCGGTTAGGCGAGCCTCCTTTGCAAAGTGCAGGAGGGCGCGCACCCCAACCTCCTCAAGGTCCAGAGATTCGAGTACGGGCGCCCCAAGTACCTTCCTGCGAATGTCCTCCAGCGCCCTGCATCTCGTAATCACGTGGAGGGGTGTTTCTTCCTCCTCCGTACATCTCGGACAGAATGGTTCTTCACTTAGCCCCAGTCGTCTTAGATGCTTCCCTGTGTGCCAATGTCCAGTGACAAGGCCCACTACAGCCTTGAGCTGATATCTGTCTAGGCCCATTAATACAGAGCCTAGCTTGCCCGAGGGACCTTTAAACAAGGCCCTCGAGTGTCCCATGCCTTCTGTCCGTAGCCAGAGGTCCGCAAATCGTCCCTCCACCCACTGTTTCGACAGGGTCTTAATATGATCCATGGCAATTGGGACATGGCAAATCCTTGCCGGATCAGTAACCGTAGCCCCGGCCCTGGCAAGAATATTCGCCTCTTCGTTTCCCTGGATGCCCACGTGTCCAGGCACCCAAAGAACTTTTACTTTGTTGCTGCAGGCAACCTGCGACAACAGCGCATTGCAGTCAAGCACCAATCCGGACTTCTTCACCACATGGTGGAGTGCCCCGATGGCCGCCCGACTGTCACTGCATATATATATGTGCTTGCCACTGTATCCCTTGTCCAGGATGAGCCTGGCACAGGTCCAGATGGCGTACACCTCTGCTTGGAGCACCGAGGCAGTGTCTCCCAGCGCCAAGGATATCCTTGTTTTGGGTCCACTGCTCCATATTCCCGCTCCTGATCCTGTTCCTGTTTTGGATCCATCTGTGTACCAGACGAGCCCACCAGGAGACAGAAGTTTGTCTTGTTCCTCCATCCATTCCTGCCTACTGGGATAGAGGACTTGGTAATTGTGGTCGAATTGGTGGAAGCGGTCACAGCAATCCCCTCCTCGCGCTAGGATCCCTTCAAGGTCCCCATCGCGCTGCAGTAGTGACGCGTGGCCCGCCTCTGCCCTCTTCCACTTACCACTGAAGTGTAGGCGTAACGCAGCATTCTTGGCGTTAGCCTCGACTAAGATGTGAGGGGGCGCCATGTTCAAAAGGGCCCCCATGGCCAAGGTCGGGGTCGTTCTCATCGCCCCCGTGATTCCAAGGCCCACTAATCTATAAATTTTATCCAGTGTCTTCCTGTTGGTGGCCTTCTGCAAAGCGGGCCACCAAACCAGGGAAGCGTACGTAATTTGGGGAACCAGGATGGCCGTGTATATCCACTTGACCATTTCCGGTTTTAAGCCCCATGTTTGTCCAAACATTCGCCTACAGGCCCAGAAAGTGGCAGTGGCTTTCGTAGCCTGTCTGGCGATGTGGCTTTTCCAGCTGAGCTTGCTATCCAGGGTGACGCCTAGGTAGCGTACCTCCGAGGAGTATTACAGCTCAGTTCCAAATATGTAGGGGGGTTTTGGTTGAAAACCTCTCCTCCGTGTAAATAGCATCATCTCCGTCTTGCTCGGGTTAACCCTCAGCGACTTGGAGGTGCACGATTCTTGCATGAGGTGGAGTGCGCGCTGCATTCTCCACGTCATCTCTGCTGAGTGGGAGCCTCTGACCATTATCATAATGTCATCAGCATAACCCACCACGTTTACCCTGAGCCCATCGAGTGCCGCCAGTAGCCCGTCAACGACCATTGTCCACAGGAGGGGGGATAGTACCCCCCCCCTGCGGACAGCCCCGCTTAACGTGCGCCCTCGCGGTTGACCCTCTGAGCCCTGCGGTAACCGTTCTTGTGCGAAGCATGAGGTGTATCCATTCGATGATAGACTCATCTACCCTGAATTCCCTTGCAGCCTCGCATATGGCGTCGAAGGAGGTGTTGTCAAACGCTCCTTCGACGTCCAAGAACACGCATAGGGCCGACTCCTTCCTGCCGAGCGTCCTCTCTATATCTTTAACAATACAGTGGAGGGCGGTCTCGACAGACTTGCCGGCCTGGTAGGCGTGCTGTGAGGTTTGCACCGGTCTATCAACCATTGCTCCCTCTCTAATGTACCTATCAACCAGTCTCTCCAGCGTTTTAAGGAGGAAAGACGTCAGGCTGATCGGTCTGAATGACTTGGCCTGGTCATAGCTGCTTTTACCCGGCTTTGGGATAAAAACTACCCTAACCTCACGCCAAGCTTTAGGCACGTATCTTAGTGCCAAACAGGACCGAAAGATACGGTTCAGGCGCTTGATGAGAGGCTCCCCTCCCTCTTGTAGGAGGGCGGGGAAAATCCCATCCACCCCTGGACTTTTGTACCGGTCAAAAGTCTTGATCGCCCAGTCTATCCTGCTCGGTGTGACAACCTTGGCTGCCGTCACCCAATCACCCGGTTTTTTGATTGAGGGCGCCTCCTCTTGAGGCTGTCCCCGGTCCGTCAGTTCCGAACCCGGGAAATGTACCTCAAAAAGGTGCGCCAGTACTTCCTCGTGGTTCTCAGTTGTCCCGCCATCAGGCAGTGTGAGTCCCTCGAGTTTGTTTTGCGGGCCTGATGCAAACACTTTGCGGAGCCTGGCCACTAAAGGTAGGGCCTCGATCTCCCCGCAGAATCTCCTCCAGGCCGCTTCTTTGGACTTCTTTACGAGCTTCTTATACTCTCTCTGGGCCTTCCTGTAGGCGTCCCAGTCGTTGTCCGTTTTTGTCCTCATGGCTCTGTTTAGCAGCCTACGGGAGCGGGAGCGGAACTGGTTCAGCTCACCGCTCCACCAGGCCACCTTTTTGCTAGTTTTCCTTCTCCTTAGCGGGCATGCAGCCTCGAAGGACCCGACCAGAGCGGTCTGCAGTAGATCTGCCTCCCGCTCGATCGCGCCCTCCGTCCGCGGCCACCCACCGGTGTCCCCGAGCCTGCTTCTTAGCCCTGCTTGGAAGCTGGGCCAGTCCGCGGTCCTAGGGTTCCTGTAGGTCTCCGTCGGGATCTGGCTATCACTCCCTGCCAATTCGAAGGTTATCAACCGGTGGTCCGAAAGAGTGTCCTCTTCACTAACCTGCCAGTTTGTTATCGTATGGGCCACTCTTGGTGAGCCCATCGTTATGTCAATCACCTCCTGTCTACGTGAGGTGACAAAAGTGGGCTTGGATCCTCTGTTCAGAATCTCAAGATCCGTTGTAGAGAGATACTCTAGAAGAGCAGTACCCCTCTCATTTGTGTTGGAGCTGCCCCATATGATGTGGTGCGAGTTAGCATCGCACCCCACCAGTAAGTTCAACCCCTTGTTTTTACAGTAGTCCACCAGTTCTCTGAGTTCCCTCGTAGGGGGAGGGTCCTCAGAGTCGTATGGGAGGTACGCCGAGGCTATTACCAGCTCGGTTATTACTCCTCCCACGCGAATCCTGATGGTAGCTGCTGCAAGGTCTCTGGTGCAGAATCGGTTCAACTTGAGGGCACCATGTCTCTTATTGATGAAGAGACAGGCCCTCGGACCCGGTTCTGCGCTATCGTAGATCAGTGATCCTGAAACTGTACTTATCCCTTTTACTAGTCCCCTGTGTATCCAGGGTTCTTGTATCAGGGATATGTCTACTTGCAACCTATCAAGGTCCCGGCTCAGAAGAGCCGTGGCCGCTTTGCAGTGCTGCAAGTTAATCTGCGAAACCTTGGTCCGTCCCGCAGTCGTAGGTACCGCAGACGTGCCCAGGTTCACAGATAGTTGAGCGAGGCTTCCGTGGTGTCGCTGCTAGGCTGCTCCGAGGACGAGCCCTGCGCCGCCAGTTTGGCCTTGCGTGCCCTCCTCCTCGCCGCCCCGCTGCGTCCCTTCTTCGGCCTGCTGATTGAGGAGTCAGTAGGACCGGCTTGCGCTGATCCCTCTTCCTTCTCGGAAAACTCAGAGGTCACGCAATGGATGCCCTCCTGGTTCATAAGGGCCGAAACCCCTTCGCCCCAGGTGGGCTCCGCAGTCATGCCGTCTGCGTCGTTAGAGGGTGCGGTGTCCCCTTCCGGGGCCTCCACCTCCTCCATGGGCTCAACATTGTGACTAAAGCACCACATTAAGTCCCACGAGTTGCGAGGAAAAGAGGTCCGCCCCCCCAGAGCCTGCTTAGGGGGGTAAGGCTGTATACAATTGGGGGGCGCCTGGTACCCAAAGGGCATCGTACGCGACACTACTCCCCTAGTGCCATGCATCCCGTTGGCACGATAGCTTACACCGTGGGATTGGGGAGGTGGTCCGCGGCAGGGCCTTAGTTCCCCCAAGACGGATTTTATCCCGCCGGGTTCACGTATAGCACCCGCAGGCCAGACCCAGAAGAGCTCCCGTCTTGTGTTCTGGTCACCTTACGACGCCCCAGTCCACGCGACCGCAGAGGTCCCCGAATCCTGGCCCCTCCTATCCGCCACCCGGAGACGCGCTCGGTTGGCAGCTCAACCGAGTTACCCGCCCCCCTTTACGAGGGTTAGGCAACACCGAGGTTTAATCAGTAAGGAATATCGGTTAATCATTGATATGAAGTGAAAGGAATTTCTGTATAGTTAATTATTCAGATAAAATAAAGTAAAAATGCCGAGATTACGACAAGTAGTTAAAATAGCGGGAGTGCGACTGAGCGCGATGCGAGTAGGCCGATAGGAATGAAGCGTGAGGTGACGGTAGCGCGGGTGACGCGTCGCTTGGCCGCTACTCCTCAAGACAAGGGGAACAGCCTGGTGGGAATAATGCGTAAGAGGACGGTAGGGCAGGTAACACACGGCTCGACCGCTACTCCCACCAAAAGACAATTGCGGGGAAATATTGAGCAGGTTATTTAATGAGCAGCAAACCGTGGCGGAGCTCATTAATATTCCGGACCCGAATCAAATCATTTTTTCACCGAATTATCCGTTAGATCAAATTAAAGAATTAAACCCGTGAATTTGTGAATTGAGTTCGTTAAAACTCTCCAACATTAGATATTTTAAACTATGGACATTTTAAACAATAATTCAGACTTTATATCGAAGATCTCATTTGAACTTGTGAACTTTGACTCTTTTAATCCGAATTCGAAATTGTGAACTTCGACTTTTCAAATACGCCGTATTTGTGAAACTGTGAACTTTGACTGTTTTAAAACCAAATCTCGAGTGGTAAATCGACCTGTTAAAATCAAATATTATGTACTAAATTATAAATCATATTTTGTTTCCGATTAAACATAATTTAACTGTGAAATTGTGAAACCACCAATAATCAAAACTTTGAATTGTGAAATGAAACTTTTTGTGAAGTATTATTTTGACATTGCCCTGACATCCTGAAAGGGCAGAATAAAAATCAATTTTACCAGTGAACTACGATCAGTGTTTAAATCCGAAAGAACCACACCATCGCCCTTCCTTGTCATCGGAAAATTCCATTCATCTCATATTCGAGTGGAGAGCCGGAGGGTTATCGCAGCCGTTGGATCATTGGGATCGTTCTGATTCTCACCTTCTCATTCATCTGGTTATTCATCAATCGCACGGTTCCATCCCATATTCGCCCATTTTCGCCACACGGATAAGTTTTTGGTTTCATTCCTTTTAATCTTTATTTTTGTGATTTAATTTAAAGTCAGAATTACTTTTTCAAGTTCCTTCCCGAGCTTTTGCCCGAAAGAGTAGGCTCTAAACGGAACACCTCCGCGTTTTGGCTGAGTCACATTGATACCGCAGAGCAATAGGGGGAGATTTTCTTCCCTTTGCCTTTTATAATTTGTGTCTCAAAAATAGCAATTCGCAACGTAACACCATCAAAGACAGCGAGCGGTAACTCACTCAATTACTGCACCTTGAACCGCACAGATGTGCTCCCACTTTTACCTTAAGTCCTGTGTGGCCCGCGTGATCGCCCCGCGAGCCACACAATCCTACTGGGATTAGCCCAGATTCACGTCTTGTTCCCTTTTGTTGTTGTTGAGTCATAAGTGATTCCATCATGGAGCCTCACTCCTTAACAACAACCGTTAAATGTCTTTTGTGATCTATTCACTTATTTCCTTTCCTTTTCCCCTACAGTTCGATGATGATAAGTTCAATCGCACTCGTAGACCGGAGAGAATGAATTTTCTTATTCCAAAGAATGAAGCGAATGTCTTCTGGGGACGCTTCCAAAACACAATAATTTATTGTCAGGTCCAGTACACGATCCCAGTCGCTTCCCGATGGTAGAAATCACTCGAAATAGGATTTCGAGTATCCTAATTCGCGATTTTAATCAAATTAAATTTGATTGAAATGGCGAATGAAACATAAATGAAAACGTCATGATAAACATAAATGCAATGACTCATTTGTTTCTCGCGTTATGTTTATCAACTCGAAACGAAACGTTTCGCGATTTCAATCAAATTTAATTTGATTGAAATCGCGAAACGTTTCAGTATATAATCAATCCATGGTACTATTTGGATTCAATGAATTGGATTACAAACAAATAATTACTTTTATAAATATTTCAAACCACCGTGCCTTAATAAATATTTATGGTTGCACGTTTTTTAACATATAAATATTCTATTTCGATAATTCTACTACTCGAGTTGACAAACATAACGCGAGAAACAAATGAGTCATTGCATTTATGTTTATTGTAACAAGTCCCTGTCCACTACCTATTTTTTCCCTTTTCCACCGACTCTCCGTACCTCTGGCCCACGGGCCTGCATTCCTAATTTATCGCTTCCTGACCTGCGGCCCGGCTCGACGCGACGCACTATGTCTTCATAGGTCCCCTAAACGCAGCTATTATCGCCTGCATCATAATACCGCCACTCGCGTGGCCTACGTGACTTTTCCCGAATCCCTTTTTATCGCTAGTTTCCCATGCTGAATCCAGTCACACAAGTGTCCGTCTCCCGCCGAAGCTTCCAGACTCCTCTCAAATTCTTATCCACGTCCCTTTTTATCGCCTGTTTCCCACGCACGCCTCGCCTAATCAGCTATGCGTCTTTCCAGGAAACCAGCCACACGTGCGAACTTTTCCGCCGAACTTTCTGGACTCTTCTCCCAAAATTCCTCCCCACCAACACCATTTTCCCACAGTTCGATCCTTTATAAACGCCTCCCGCGATGCGCTCTAGGTTCATTAACTCCGTCACTCTGCCCGAGTACAGTACGTAAGTCGCAGTTGCTTTTGCTCCGATTTGTGTCTACCGCGTCATAAGATCCATTACCGCGCTTCGTAGCCGGGTTGGTACCTCGTGTAATCCTCAAGAACATTTATAAACTCTGTAAAATCGTGAAGTGTGTGCAATAAAAGCTATTTGAAACAAACCTGACTTCACATTATCATGACGTTTTCTGCCAGAACACGAGCGAACAAATGTACTGAAAACAGTGAAAATATGTTTACCAACCAATTTTCTGGTGAAACTCTTGTTCTGGTAAAAGAGCACCGAAGACTAACACTCAATGAAGTTCTTTCGAGGTTTGATAATCCTCGTATGGACGATTATTGTTACAGCGTGCATGTAGTGAGTAAAGTTTGATTAGGTTAGAATAAAATTACGTTTCTCCCGATCTACAACGACTCGACATACGAATTTAGAAATTTATATTTTTTACAAAGATCTCAAGCTGCATTTCGGAATCGCTTCGGAAATATATTCGTAATTGGTAATCGTCTATTCATTTTTCAAAACATTTTTTTTCTGAACCGTAAGAAAATTCTCGGAAAATTCATATGTATTCAGAAAAACAATAATAATTGACGTTAAAAAATAGTTTGGAAATTTACTGTATGATTTTTTCTCACTGTTACGAATCGAGCTAACGAAACGTAATTTATTTATTGATTTTGGGATCTTGTTCGATTAATGATTGAAATCAATATTTTGAATTGTCTCGCGAGTTAATTATATTAATTAAATGACCGAACTTAACAATATTACAAACACGATAAATCGAGATAAAACTTCTTATATGCCACCGGTTATGGCAATTAACAATTATAATATTTAACTTATACTTAAACTCTAAATCTAAACGATTTTAAAATATTTAAGACATAATTTTTTTATGGTTGATTAAAGACTAATTCATTTTTTCGATGGAGATAGTCAGGAAGGCTTAGATGGGTGCAAGATGGGGGAGTAACTGGCGGTTGTCGTCAGGCCCAAAAATGCTGACTATTGCAGGTGAACGTCCGGTGCGGTCGGAAACCACCCATCGCATGATTTACAGAGGGCATTGAATTGGATTAGAATGTGAGAATAACAGAAAGACAAATTATTAATATTTAAATAATTAAAATATAAACACGGAAGAATGGCCAATACGTAACACTCACTAATTTGTTAAAAAATCTTTATATTATTATTTTGTGAAATCAATGTTGTCGACACTATCAACACGGTCGATTTTTTTAATATTTAATTTCTATCGGGAACTATTCTAATTCGTTCTGAGTTTTACTTTAGACTGAGAATCCTTAAATCTTCGCCACATGATTGATTGTAAAATTACCTCTGCATCTGTAGTTTCGCGAATTTATCGACCCCATTACTCTACCGAATTGGGAAAAAATTACAAGACCATTGGAATAATTCGCTTTTGATCAATCTGTGACTGCTGTGTCCGAACAACGCCTCTACTACAATGTAATGACTCGTGTCAAGCAATCTGCTTTCAACGAGCAATGAGAAACAAGGGCACAAACTCAAGCTGAACGGAATAATGAATGCGATAGTAAGGGTGCAGTGGAGATGGAAAATTATTTTCGCCGTATGACAGTTTCAGGAACAGCTACGCGTTATAATTATAATTACGAGTTTGCACCACCCGGATTTCATAGCTGCTTAGACACTATTAACTCTAACTTGCACCCTTCTCGTAATCCCGACGTTGGCCGTATGGCAGGAATAAACGAACTGTTGCGCCCAGGGTACAACGATAGAGTCGATGCGTGGCGTTACGCGCACATCGACGATAGTGTCGATTCGCGGCGCTACGCACACATCGACATACGCGCGCCGCGGCCAGCGGGCCGGCGGCAGCGCGAGCAGGCAGGCAGGCGGGCGCGGGGGCGCGAGGGCAGGCGAGCGCGCAGGCAAGCGAGCGCGCGGCCAGGCCAGCGAGCGTGCAGGCGAGCGTCGCCGTCGCCTTACCGACCATACAGCTGAGTCGGCATTTCGGCAATCAGTGTAATACTCGTACCGTATGGTATTGATGCATACGATACTCGATGCATCTTCCGTACCGAATGTAGAACAGTAAAAGATAAACAGAGATTGCCGAAATTAGGGTAAATGCTGAGGTGTCTGTTCTCTTACCTCTATATAAGAACCAGAGAGCAGACACTCGTCAGTCATAATCGACTCCTTGAACTGTACGGTTGGTCCGGGGTAAATATCCGAGCAAGGGATTTTACCAAATAAGGTCAGAATAACTTAATTATAGTGTTTTAATTGGAATGTGTGAACAATCTAAACATTGTTTAATTGAAATATATAAACAATATAAACATTGTTAAATACCAAGTGTAAACAAACTAACATTGTTAAATTCGGAAGTAATAAATTATTGTTTTATATAAATGTTCGTGTATCACTTGGGTTCCAACCCTTAACTGGCTAAGTCCCAACATAATTCTTGAGGTCAACCCTCAACGCCGGCGCTCGGAGTAGCTAACCGGGTTTCGGCGGTCTAACAAACCAATGTGTTACGTGGCTCGTACTGACAGCGTCACTGACATGCATTCTGAAGATGGTCGGCTCGGCTCCATGTCAAAATAACTTCGACAATATACACTCAGCAAAAAAATTAAGGGAGCAGTTAAATTTTACCGTTTTTTCACTGATTTTTGAAGCGCTGTAAGTTTGTGAAAAATGGTCGAATCGTAATAAAACAAAATGCGTTTTAAAGCTTCATATCTCTAGTTTGAAAATCAATGCAGTCTTTTTTTTTAAGCAACACGCTCGGCATGAACCTAAGGAATAGCGGGAAGGAAATTTTCTCAAATTTTTTGTCGTTTTCAAAGTCGTCCACGGGCACAAAAAAATTTTTTCTGGCTTTGTCAATACTGGGGTCCTTTAGCCTGGTTCTTCAGCTTCAAAATGGTGTTTTGTTCATCTCTGTACGACCATTTGTCGCTGAGATATGGGCATTTAAAGGAAAAAGGAGCTTTTTTCGTAGATCATCAATATCTCATGAACTAATGATCGCACAGCGAGCTAAAGGTAGGTTTTGTAAACTGGAAGAAATGCTCTAAAAGTACCTTCTGGTACTTTAGAGATTTTATTTTTTTATGTAACCTTAATATTGATTTGAAAAAGACCAAAAAAATGGACTTTTTCCCCGTTTTGGAAAATCCACGTCAACTTGGCAGATATTGCGATAATGACTCATGTTTTTAGGATTTTTTTTAGTTCAATACATGCCCAACGACCCCCCCAAGATTAAAAAATTTATGTGCTGAACCGTTGTTTTTTCCCGAAGCGTCAAATTTTTATAAAAAATTAAAGGAACACTTATTGTTCCTTAAATGGCATTTAATGATGACTAAAATTTAAAAAAAAAACTTTTCCGTTGTTTTTCTCACGGTTTCGCAATAACTACTCTTTTAATCTTTGAAAAAGAGAAAAATTAAAAATTTTGAATTTTTCTCTTTTTCTCTTTTTTGAAAAATTCAAAATTAAAAATTTTGAATTTTTCTCTTTTTCAAAGATTAAAAGAGTAGTTATTGCGAAACCGTGAGAAAAATAACGGAAAAGTTTTTTTTTAATTTTAGTCATCATTAAATGCCATTTAAGGAACAATAAGTGTTCCTTTAATTTTTTATAAAACTTTGACGCTTCGGGAAAAAACAACGGTTCAGCACATAAATTTTTTAATCTTGGGGGGTCGTTGGGCATGTATTGAACTAAAAAAAATCCTAAAAACATGAGTCATTATCGCAATATCTGCCAAGTTGACGTGGATTTTCCAAAACGGGGAAAAAGTCCATTTTTTTGGTCTTTTTCAAATCAATATTAAGGTTACATAAAAAAATAAATTCTCTAAAGTACCAGAAGGTACTTTTAGAGCATTTCTTCCAGTTTACAAAACCTACCTTTAGCTCGCTGTGCGATCATTAGTTCATGAGATATTGATGATCTACGAAAAAAGCTCCTTTTTCCTTTAAATGCCCATATCTCAGCGACAAATGGTCGTACAGAGATGAACAAAACACCGTTTTGAAGCTGAAGAACCAGGCTAAAGGACCCCAGTATTGACAAAGCCAGAAAAAATTTTTTTGTGCCCGTGGACGACTTTGAAAACGACAAAAAATTTGAGAAAATTTCCTTCCCGCTATTCCTTAGGTTCATGCCGAGCGTGTTGCTTAAAAAAAAAAGACTGCATTGATTTTCAAACTAGAGATATGAAGCTTTAAAACGCATTTTGTTTTATTACGATTCGACCATTTTTCACAAACTTACAGCGCTTCAAAAATCAGTGAAAAAACGGTAAAATTTAACTGCTCCCTTAATTTTTTTGCTGAGTGTATTTTCAACAACAAAAAAACTTGACAAAAAGAACTTCAACAAAAATAACTTCGCGACAATAGAACTTTGACAAAAATAACTTCGCGACAATAGAACTTTGACAAAAATAACTTCGCGACAACAGAACTTTGACAAAAATAACTTCGCGACAATAGAACTTTGACAAATATAACTTCGCGATAATAGAACTTTCACACAAATTACTCGCTAAAAAATCAAATAAAATTTAAAATCACAACAAAAAACTAGACTATTACAATAAAACGGCTGCACCCAATATGATCCTAATAATTATGTCCTGATCAAAAATATTCTACCAAAAATATCCTCAGCAAAAATATCCTGTGCCAAAATTATCCAGTGGCAATAATATCTACCAATCTCTCCAGACAAAATCTCCCCAAATAAAATCTGCCCGGATAGTGTCCCCACGCACTAAAATAAAGAAAATGAAGAAAATGAAGAAAATAAAGAAAATAAAGAAAGTAAAGTAAAGTAAAGTAAAGTAAAGTAAAGTAAAGTAAAGTAAAGTAAAGTAAAGTAAAGTAAAGTAAAGTAAAGTAAAGTAAAGTAAAGCATTTTTACCCGCGGATATTTTCGGCACGAGATATTTTTAGTGCAGGATGTTTTGCGTCAGGATATTTTTACTGACGAATATTTTTCGTTGGGATCATTTTCTAGGACATTTTTGTCAAGGATATTTTGGCAAATGATATTTTTGGGTGTTACCCAATAAAAGAATCACAAACACAACAAATATATAAGATTGGAATAAAAACATAATTAATATCATATTTCACTAAGCATCGAATTCGCACAATCACAGAGATATTCGAGAATCGAGAATCGAATAATAAGCTCGTTCGTTCACTCGTATCGTTAGTGTCCGCTTGGTCATGATACATCATAACAATAACAGTGCGAACAGCGATCACGGCAAACGGTTTAGACGTTCGAAATCAGTGTACGCGTCACCACCAAAACAGTTCAGCTGGAAGTTACCCGGTATAACTTCCATCACGAAAACTCGAAAATAAGTGAAAATGCCATTATAATTCATAAAGAGCCAGAAAGGCCACCTACAACTTGTGCTGAACGGCTACATAGATACAAAGTGCTCCGAATCGGATACTAAAGTCATCTGGCGATGTGTTCAGTACATAAATGACCATTGCCCAGGCAGAGCACACACTTCGTCATCAACACGTAACGGTATGTAGCAACAACGTGACATCTTTCCATACAATAAATAAGTGAAGTACAATAAAGTACAGTAAATTTAATAGAATTATTTATAACCGTACTCTGTACTTTTTTCACGTATCCCCTGGCCCTTTCCCGCTCTTTATTCACAAAAAAAAGTCTTTCCATAGTCACACTTCCTTCGTTACTGCGATTACTAACCCCCCACCGGCCGTCACGTCGTTCGAACAGGCACAATCAAAGCGACTCACGTTTGCAATATTTCGTTGTACGAAAAAAAATTCGCAACGAAAGCGCTGCTGCGAACTCATGAGCAGAGACTTCACAGCTTCCGTCATGAGTGCAACGTGTGTGGCAAGATATACGCGCAAGACAACGACTTGTCACGCCACAAGCGTCAATCACATCGCGATAGAAGCGAAGACCAACGAACTTGTTCACGATGCAGAAAATTCGTTGTCGATCTTCGGCGCCACAGTCGTGAGATTTACGAACGGATTGTAAATTGCTAAACTTGCAATATTGCGTTCTCGAGAGATGACCTTCGACAGCATTCCACAGTGTGTGTCGCGAAATTTATCTGTAATAGGTGTAACAAGGATTTTTCATCTCGGCAGGCGTTGGAAAATCAACGGGTCGAATACAAGACTTGCGATTCTCGTCAGTGAATAACAAGTACCACCGTAGATTCACGCCCGGTGTTTATTTTTATCGAGCATCGAGGCGACTCGTCATTATGTAGTCAATGAGCTCCGTACTTCACTGATGAAAGGCTCAAGAGACGGGAATCTAATAAAATGTGTATCATGTGCTATAAAACTGTAATTTGAACAGCCGTATACTGCATCATCAAAATAGTCCGAGAATAAATTTTTAAAAGTTCGAGTTTCAAATTGCACTTTAAACCAATAAACAGACATTAACTGTGTTTCCCCGTTTTCATTATACCTTACCTGAAATATTCTAAAAAAAGTTGCAAAGTAGAAATTTGCACATTGCATCCTCATTAATTTTCCTTTTTCACAAAGCCACCTCTATGAAGAAGCTCGTTTATTCACTTTGGCTTCCTCATAGAGGAATCTTTGTGCAAAAGGGAAATGAATGAGGAACCAATGTGCAAAGTTCTACTTTGCAACTTTTTTTAAAATTTGAACAAAAGAAAACTCCGTTACGAATACTGTTAGATCTAATTTTGATTAGACACAAAGTTTAGTCTTACTTTCTTAAGTTTTGCGGAGGTTATAGCGAAAATCTAAATTTTTTGAAAAATTCAAAATGGTATAACATCCGAACGACTTTACCGATCATCACCAAATTTTGTACGTAGCATGGCTGTATGTTATTTTTCTACTGTGGAACATTTCGGTTTCTTTGTTGAGATTCGACATTATTTAGAGCAAAATGTATTTTTTTTATTTGATTCCTACGTATACCTTCTTCAGGTTTTTACGTCTTTTCTCCCCACTCCCCTTGATCCCCTTTCATTCCTTGTATTCCCCTCCGTGTCATTTATTGAGTTCACCCCCAGAGTGTAACCCGCAGCCACTCTTTCCTAATGCACTACTGTATCGCACTTGCACGAGGGCACAGGGAAACTGCGGAAAATCTGTGCCGATACAGGCGCCTATATTTTTCTGAGTGTCTGTTGCATGAGATTACATCAGAAACTCAGAAAAACTGCCTCCCGCTCAACAGTTGACGTGCAAATCAGTGCATGGCTAAGCGGTCACCCATCCAAGCAGCGACAGTGAGTCGAGCTGCTTAACATGGGAGATCGCCGAAGCCATGCACCGACCGCACGCCCACTGCTGTCGGTTTTAGAGCAAAATGTATTTTTTCGAAAAATTCAAAATTCAATCAAATCCCAACCGCTTTACCGATTTCGTCGAAATTCAATACCATGCAACATTGAACGTATTGTTACGTCGCGAATTGCTATTTTTGAGACAAATGATAAAAGGCAAAGGGAAGAAAATCTCCCCCTATTGCTCTGCGGTATCAATGTGACTCAGCCAAAACGCGGAGGTGTTCCGTTTAGAGCCTACCCTTTCGGGCAAAAGCTCGGGAAGGAACTTGAAAAAGTAATTCTGACTTTAAATTAAATCACAAAAATAAAGATTAAAAGGAATGAAACCAAAAACTTATCCGTGTGGCGAAAATGGGCGAATATGGGATGGAACCGTGCGATTGATGAATAACCAGATGAATGAGGTGAGAATCAGAACGATACCAATGATCCAACGGCTGCGATAACCCTCCGGCTCTCCACTCGAATATCAGATGAATGGAATTTTCCGATGACAAGGAAGGGCGATGGTGTGGTTCTTTCGGATTTAAACACTGATCGTAATTCACTGGTAAAATTGATTTTTATTCTGCCCTTTCAGGTTGTCAGGGCAATGTCAAATTAATACTTCACAAAAAATTTCAGTTCACAATTCAAAGTTTTTATTATTGGTGGTTTCACAATTTCACAGTTAAATTATTTTAAATCGGAAACAAAATATGATTTATAATTTAGTACATAATATTTGATTTTAACAGGTCGATTTACCTCTCGAGATTTGGTTTTAAAACAGTCAAAGTTCACAGTTTCACAAATACGGCGTATTTGAAAAGTCGAAGTTCACAATTTCGAATTCGGATTAAAAGAGTCAAAGTTCACAAGTTCAAATGAGATCTTCGATATAAAGTCTGAATTATTGTTTAAAATGTCGATGGTCGAAAATATCTAATGTTGGAGAGTTTTAGCGAACTCAATTCACAAATTCACGGGCCTAATTCTTTAATTTGATCTGACGGATAATTCGGTGACCAAAATGATTTGATTCGGGTCCGGAATATTAATGAGCGCCGTCGGCTTTTGCGGCTCATTAAATAAGCTCCTCGCTATTTCCCCGCTGTCGCCTTGAGGAAGGGGTGACGGTCGAGCGGTGCGTTACGCGTCTTACCGTCCCCTCACGCTTCATACTGATGGCTACTCCTATCGGATTCTTTCTATAGCTGTCGAACAGTGCGTTGCGCCTACCGTCCCCTCACGCCTCATACCTAGCGGGCTACTCTCATCGCGCTCACTCCCACTCTGTGTCACTTGCTTCTTTCTCATTACGCTAATTTCTTATTCATTAGATTGTTATTATAATTGACAGTAATTTATCCTGTTTCTGTTAATAAACTATATGTCACTCCTGTTATTTATTTGAACGAACTCCCAAATATTAATTGTTTATATAATTATTTATCAATAGATTCATTGTTTACTCATGATTACATTTAATAAAAAAAACACCTTGTTGATGGAATTTTTCCCTATTTTACCCTCGATTTTGATAACAATAGTTTCACAATATTTATCGATAAATTAAAACGATCGCGGGGAGGAAGTCGTGTGATTCGGTGATGATGTTCCCCACGCTTACTCCAGACTTCTCCTTCTTCTCCAATAGTGTCGGTGGTGTGGTCATCATTTCTCCTCTTTTGGACTGGAGGGGTTGTTGCTATGTGCGTCAATTTCCTTTGTCGTCCAATCTTCTTGGGTGGTGTTTCTGCGTCGTGGATTGGAATTTTTCTGCACTGGATGGTGTGTTGTTTCATACCACCGACGATAAGTCGCACTTCGTTATTTCTTTCTTTGGTTTCAAAATCGATATTACCATTTACCGGGTGTTTAACATTTAGATAATTATGATTTAATATTCATTCAATATTCATATTTTTTGTTATTTTCTGTTTGTTTATTTGTTTTTCTAATGTTTTTCTCTACCCAACTGTCTCGACATGACCCGTAGATTTTTAATTCATAAACAAACTCAATTAATTTATTATTTTTTTTACAACTGTTTCCCCACTAATTCACCATTAATTCACAAATCACGGCAACATAAGGAAAGGCACCACAAATATAATCTGTTTAGGTCAGTGGAGTACGAAAATGAGTGGAGATTACGAAAATGGTATGATTCACACATTTTTGGTCACCCGGTAGACGCATCGCGAATCCCCGCGAAGAGTCACTGGATCGCACTGTCTATCGGTTACTCGGTCGGGACAATACCCGACCCATTCGATATGGTAAGATTCACCGATGCACGCCCGACTCGTCATACTTGCGATCTCCGGTGCCACACGACGCACCTCATATATATGGGTGACGCGTGTATGTGTGTCCACCTACGGCCGCTACTCACACTCTCGCCTCTTTGCCTTATTTATTCCGTATAAAAAGAATATATTACCGTAATTGATTTTTCAGTTAAAACGTGGAGTCCCGAAAAATCACGGGACGTAACAGTATCATCAGTTACGAAGAACTATTTAGCCAAATTGTCGAACTTTTACGAAAGTTAAAGCGACCACGCCCTTTTTTCAACAAATTAAAAACATTTAAAGGGGGACGACTACTCTACTGGCCAAATTTGAGCCCGTTCGCTCGAACGGTTACTGAGTGAGAGGCAATTGAATTTTCTAAGCTCAGCACGCACGCTCGCTCGGACGCACGCACGCATACATACATACATACATACATACATACGGACATTTTTTCTAAACCATTTTTTTCGACGTAGAAAAAATGTAAAGCAAAAATGTAAGCAAACGTAAGCAAAAATGGTAAAATGTTCAACCGTAGGAAAATAAACAATTAATTATGCTTTGGTTTGAGACATACAGAGAGAAATGTCAAGAAATAGATCATGAACTTATTTAGCTCAACATTCGGGAATGTCAGTTAATTCAAATCGCCATTCGGGCGTGGATAATAATTTATCACCCGCCCAAAAAAGTTGGAAACATAAAGAAGGTCGACAGGTCACGAAAATCGCTGTACAGGTAAAATTAAGTATTTTAAGACCAAACTTTGGTGCCACAACTAACCTTTTTCCTCCATGTGTGAATTGCAACTAGTTTGATTCAAAATGTCCGACAAGTAAAAGATAGTGTATTTATTCTCACAGCAGTCTGGCGCACTATGAGGCCGTAAAAAATTATAAATTTACTATGCCCGGAACAAGTGTTACGTCAGGCCGGGGTGTGGTCCGACTGTACACTTCCCGAATCTACACGAGAAGCACTGTACACGAAAAGTCTACACCGAACAATTGTGCACGCGGACAGCTTCACACGAAAAATCTTGACACCGAAAAGTAGAGCGCCCAACTGTGCACGCCGATTGACGTACATAAAAATTAAACACCGATGAACTCTACACGCAGAAAATTCGACATTAAAAAGTAGACACACAAAACTGTGCACCGAATAGTTCTGCACGGGGACAGGTTTACACAAGTGGTATACAGCGAGCGACTGTACACGCAATAACTTCTACACCAGAAAACTCGACACCGAAAACTTTACACCGCGCAATTGTAAAGACTGTACACTGTTTCGACAAGTTTCGACACTGACACTTCGACATGTTGAAAAGTCGACACTAAGACGGTCGACACGTCGAAAAATCTACACCAAAATGTCGACACGCAAAACTTGGACCTGACAAAATGTAAATGTCGACAACGAAAAGTCGACACGACGAAAGTCGGCGAAAAGTCGGCACGACAAAGAGTAGAAAAGACGAAACAAGAGGTCGGCACACCAAAAACTTGACACCACAGACACGACACGACGAAACGAAAAGTCAACACGCCAATAAGTCGACACCAAATACTCGACACGACGAGACAACATCTCAACACGCCGAAAAGTTAACATCAAAAACTCGACACGACGAGACACAATCTCAACACGCCGAAAAATTAACATCAAAGACTCGACACTAGGAAAGAAACGCCAAAAAATCAACATCTAAAACTCGGCACGCAGGTAAGTCGACACCTAAAGCTCTACACGCAGGAAAGTCGACACCTAAAGCTCTACACGCAGGAAAGTCGACACCTAAAGCTCTACACGCAGGAATGTCGACACCTAAAGCTCTACACGCAGGAAAGTCGACACCAAAAACTCGACACCATACAATTGTACACCAATTTCTACTCCTTGTATTTTTGCATATGAATGATATAAGATTTCGCCGAAACTCACACCATTTTTGAGTTTGGCAGGATAATCACAATCATTCGCTGTTACCAGTGTCAATTAATACGTAATTCTTTACGCGTTAGCGTATGGAAATGCACCGTCGGACAATGTTTTATTTCAAGATGTTCATTTTTCAGCTCGCAATTATACCATTTATAAGATCTCTCATGCATCAGTTTCAGCCGAAACTCACCCGAGATTTTTTAGTTTGAGGCAGAATTTTCAGGAACGTTCGCTGATGCAGTGACAATGATGCAATTACATGATAATTCTATACGTATTAGTGAATAAACTTGGCTATCGCTAAGAGAGCGAGCGTGACTGTGATGGGAAAAGCGGTGAAGGTGATGTCCGACAATATAGAGCCCCGCGAGTTCTGCTACGATCCCTCGAAGATGTTGCACAGCGTTTGCCATTGATTTGGACGATATGCACACAAATTTGATGTTGAATTTCGAGCTGCATCTGGCTGGTAAACGATCTGAACGCCTCGGTGTCCCTGTTTATCGTTGTCGCGGTCGAAAAAAATTCGCGAAAAAACCATCGTGAAGCTCACGCGTTATTGTCTGCTCGGTAATGCTTGCTTTGTAAAGAAAAACGTCGGATTGAAAGACTGCACTTACGTTTTGTTGTACATTCTAATCGGTATAGAAATTACTGATTTTAAATCTGATGAAAATGAGTAAAAGATATACTAAGGAATTTATGAAAAGGATGCGCGGTTTTACTGCGAGGTGCCGAGCTGCTGGATGGCAGCGACGAAATAAGATGTTACAGGAGTTTGCATTGCTCTGCTTTGCGTTTCAGATTGATGTCGTCCTGGAAATACGCGATGTGCTCATGTCAATCGTTGTGGATAGAATGCGACACCGGAGTAGAATATATAAAAGTGGGGAAGTGCAGTAGAATCGTAATCGAAAGCGCGAGAACCGAGTGAAGAGTCACTCGGAAATTAATGTCCACTGTTTATATATATTTATTTACAGTAAATATCGGCGAATCAAATAACAATGGAACGAAGGTAACACAAATATGTACTCTCTCCCTTACACTAATACATAGTCACAATTTTGTAATGGCAATTAAATTACTGAGAGCGCATCCATACAGTGTGGAATAAGTAAATGTACTATGAGCACATTGACTGACATAGCAAAAATATGAGCAATTTTGAGAGCGATTTAAGAACAGTTTTTGATGGCATAAGAATCTGAAAAAAATCAAGTATATGGAAAGTGCTAGAGTTCACTGGACATAAACCAATGTTTTTAATGAATTACTAAAACAAATACTTTTTGTCGAAACACGCTGCAAACTAACAATTATTTATTTTAGTAATTAGTTCATAACATTTTTTCATTACTACTGTTCGATGTAATCTTTTTAGCACCTTCCATATGCTTTATTTTTTTCCAGATTTTTATCTCAACGAGAACTGTTCGTAATTCACTCTCAAACTCCCTTCAAGTTATCCGAGTTCAGTCAATGTGCTCATACTACCTTAAGACTTTTGAATTCATGAATCTCATGAGAGCGGGCGGCGCGGTGTTCGCGGGTTTCTTTGTAAACGCTGTGAGCCGGCACTCAAGATCGACCAATTCATCGGTGACGAGACAATCGCTGTTAAACCTGTGGCCTTAGGGAAGAACGTAGACAGGCATGAGAAGTAACTGGACCTCGCAAGCGTGTCCCTCACAAGCAGGAAACTGCAGCGAGAGCGAATGCCCTTCAATGTCTTTTCTGATGAGCTCGGCTGCTTTCGTGACTCCTACAATTCCGCCCTCAAATATTGGATGTGTTGATTGCATTTCTGAAACAGTTGTAATTTTTCTACATACTTGAATCTTTAACCTGCGTTAAAAAGCTGCGAGACCGACTGCTGACCTGAAGGGAGTTGTAAATCGCGTCCTTGATATGATCGATCGTCACGATGTCCGAGAAAAATGACAAATTGTCCTCGATCCGCATCAAGTTTGAGAAACTCCATTGCCTGCTCGACATCGTCGCGTTCGCGGTCTACATGCTCGGCTGTGCGAAATCATTTTCGTTAGCTTACGGAAATTATTGGTTTTTTGAGGACAAGAAACAGAATTGAAACGACTTGTTTTTCCTATTTCATTTCATAAATAAATAGTACATTACTATACGGGGGCAGAAAAACTTTTTTTCACGAGTGACTAATGAAAATAAAGAGACGGAAGAGCACGTTATTGTTGGTCTGCTGATATTCTTACCTATTTTTAAATTACGGTGTACGAACGATAATATTCAAATACATCTTCACGGCACACTGGACAGCGTCGTTCGTCGCTAAATACTCTGAGTGCGCAGGCCTCGCAGAAGCAGTAGTGCCCACACGGAATGAATATGTGTGTCGTGTCTTCCGTCAGGCATATTACGCACTTTGCCGCTGTAAACAATAATATGTGTTAGTGTATGTTATTTATGGGATTGGTAGCTAACCGCATACTAAATTAAGGGATCATCACAGTGTGATCCCAGGAAAAATAGCATATCTTCACTATTTTTTATAGTTACAATAATCTAATAGACTTTAATTTTTTTTTACAAAGCAAAGCACTGAAGGAGAATACGAAATAATTTTTTTCAATTGATGTGTTTATTGCTTAACACTGATCAAAAGACGCGGTAGCGTCTCAACGCCAAGTATTAAATGAAATCTGTATTCCGCCTGACGAAACTCCTCGCGACACGAGACGCAAACGCTACTCTTATTATGTGGAACATCGCCCTTTTTTCGTCTGCTACGAAATCTAACTGGAATAACCTGAGCTAAAGTGTCGCGGACGCCAAATGTGTCAGGTACAATATTTTTTATTTTTCTTCGCTTTCTAATGAGCCCTGTTTCAATCAAATCGGTGCCCGCAACGCTAACATCTGGCCACTTACAATTCAGCATCTACCAAAAGTTTTTCACATCTGTCCGCACTCACACAACGTTGAACGCAAATTTTTCCGATTGATATACGTGCATGGCGCGTACTAGAACACTCACATGTTATCTGGAACTCTACTTTTCTCAGGCAATACAACGCGGACGCCAAATGTATCGGCGCCAATATATTTTTTTTCCCGCTTTTTATTGAGACCTGTTGTGATGAAATCGGTGCCCGAAGTGCTGATATCTGGCAAAACGTCACATTTGTCCGAACTCACACATCGAAACGAATTTGTCCGATCGTATATACGCGAGCATACGTGTGAAGAAAAAACGCACACACAACATAACTAATAGCGCCCGCAGCGGCAGCCCGATGAAGTCGCGGCGATCGTTTGCCGACCAGCACGCTTTCGTCGTCTGACAGAGAAAAGTGACAGAGTCGTGCGTGATAATTAATCTGGTGTTGATTTAGTAATAATATCTCTCGTCCTAACACGAAGGTGCCCTTTCAACACTTCGAAACGAGAACATGGATATTTCCTCCAGCAGTAAGTAAAAAAAATCGACTTAGGAGGTTAAATCTTGGACTTTCATATTTAATTTTCTAGTGGATAGCAATGACATTTTTAATTATGACTATCAAACAGATGTGAAGTCAACCAAAAAATGTTTCTTCGAAACAAAAAAGTTAGGTACGCCAAGTATTAAAACTGTAGCTATACCTTGCGAACAACAAAATTCTTGAATAAAAAAAAATTCTTTCAAAAATATTAACAAGAAATGCATATATTAGCCAAGTAAAATTCATCAGATAACTCGCTATAAAAAATTTGTCATGTCAGCGAAACACCAAGTTCTTAAAGACACACCAAGTCACTGGTACGCCAAATATTTTATACCGAGTTATCTGATGATTTATAGTTGGCTAATATATTGCATTTCTTTTTAATATTTTTGAAAGAAATTTTGTTTATTCATGAATTTTTTTGTTCGCAAGGTATAGCTACACTTCTAATACGTGGCGTAACTGTTTTGTTTCGAAGAAACATTTTTTGATTGATTATGTTTATCGAAAGTACCGGTGAAAACAAGGACATTTTTGAATTATTATTAATGCAAATAAAATGCAAAAAAGAATCAATTAAAAACAAAAATACAGACTTGTAATAATTCCGCAACCCGTTGAATCTTGCACCCTCGATTGTCGCTGCGCGACGGCGAGAGGCCGTTTACACACATTGATCCCACACAATCGAATCGCCCAATTCATCCCGATAGCGTATCGCGAACGCGATCAATACCGCGTCTGTGAATTTAACGAGCGATTAACATAGAAATATGTTAATTCTTTGTTCACCCATCTCATAAAATGTATATTATTACGTTATTTACTTTGCAACCGACCAAGTTTCGTTTCAGTTATTGCTCATCGAAATCTAAATTTTTATTTTTAAAATCGCAATGTCAAAATCTAAATTTCTAAATAAATCGAAACCTAAACAGACGTACACTCAAGTGCCAGAGTATACTATACCACTATGCTTGAAACATGGCAGACGCGTGCTCTCGGTCAAACACACTATTCCACCGCACTGAAAGATTAGCAGACGCGTGTTCTAGGACAAGAGCACACTATTCTACTATGCTAGTAGCAGAGCAGCCGTGTACCCACGAGCAAATAAATGGGACCGAAAAAAAATTCTAATATGGATGACTCAAAAGCTTGTCTAACTATATTGAAATCTTAGCACACGCGTGCTCACAGGCCAGAGTACACTATTCTACTATGCTGAAACATGGCAGACGCGTGCTCTCAGTCAAACACACTATTCCACCGCACTGAAAGATTAGCAGACGCGTGTTCTAGGACAAGAGCACACTATTCTACTATGCTAGTAGCAGAGCAGCCGTGTACCCACGAGCAAATAAATGGGACCGAAAAAAAATTCTAATATGGATGACTCAAAAGCTTGTCTAACTATATTGAAATCTTAGCACACGCGTGCTCACAGGCCAGAGTAGACTATTCTACTATGCTGAAACATGGCAGACGCGTGCTCTCGGTCAAACACACTATTCCACCGCACTGAAAGATTAGCAGACGCGTGTTCTAGGACAAGAGCACACTATTCTACTACGCTCACAGCACAGCAGACACGTACCCACGGTCAAACGCAATAGTCCGGAATTTACTTTATTTTAAAGCCGCCACCGACCAACATGAACGCTTGGAAATCAAGAGACGCGGTAGCGTCTCGACGCCAAGTTGAACGAAAGAAAAAAATAACGGCCGCACTCTTACTTTTCTCAACGTTTGCCCTTTTTCGTCTGTTAAGAAATTGCAACTCGCATTATTTGAGGTACCACGCCGGTGACGCCAAATGTGTCAGATTCAATTTTTTTTCCTCTTTCTAATGCGACCTGTTTCACTCAAATCCGTTCCCGGAATGATAATATCTGGGCATTTTAAATTCTGATCCTGTCAAAAAAACTTTTTCGTTTTCGTCCGCACTCACACATCGGTACAAAAATGTTCCCTCGCATATACGTGCATGGCGCGTTATCTCCTCAATCACATCTCGTCTGTAACTCGAATTATCTGAAGCAACTCGTCACGGACGCTCACTGTGTCAACGCCAATATCTTTTATTTATTTCTCTTTCAAATGAAGACCTGTTGCAATAAAATCGGGAACCGATGTGATTTGTCCCCACTCACATAATCGCACCGATTTGCCCTCTCGGATGTACGCGAAGGAAGCCGCGCGTACTCAGCGGCGACATGCCGACAAATTCACGACGATCGGTTAGGTCAGCTCGCTCGTGTCTTGTCAGTGTGAATTTTTTGACGGTCTCGGATGTGTCTCGGACTTTACCCTGATATCTCCCTGACCACGGTTCTGACGATTTCTATTTAAAAAGTGAATAATGCCAATGAAAATGTATCTAAATCCTATGCACATCTTCGATTAATAATTTATTTTGCCAATTAACGGTGAATCACATTTATAATCGTTATTATAATAATTTTCTGGTAGGTATTTTCTCTTCAACTACTCTGGCATATAGACCTCAGATTTAGAGAAAATGTGCGAAAGTATTGCAGAATTGGACTATGCTTCGGGCTCCTCGATAGTCGCAGCCGTTCATTCGGTAGAATCGAAAAACTAAAAGGTGCGAGAGAGAGAGACAGCGCTAGGTGCGGCAGAGGCAGTCTTATAGGCGTTTAGCACTGGACGACGAAGTTCTGAGCGAAGTATTATATCCTCTTAAGAGCTAATATTATTTTGAAAACACAGAAAAATATATTCCTACAAAACAAATGTATTTTTTATGTATTTATGGAAGGTTCGGTGGAAGTTCACTATCTTTTCAGAACAATTTTGAAATTCCCTGACTTTTCCCTGACCAAATTTATTTCCCCTGACGTTCCCAGGTTTTCCCGGCTTCCCCTGACCGCGGTCACCATGTTTAACTTGGTGTACCAATTTTGTTTTGAAAAAACATTTTTGGGTTTATTGACTTTAGTTCCGATATTTCAAAGAAATACACAATCGCATTCATAAAATACACTAGTGACATTATCTCATGCAAAGACTTCAGACATTTTTTTGTCAAGAATTAACATGATTGTTTATTTAATTTATTTAATTATAAAAGCAAAATTTTCTTTGCACGAGATAAAGACGATATTGTGCAGAGTGCACACTTATGCAAATGTACACTCAGCAAAAATATATTGTACGTCATGTCACCTTCAACTTCCTGGTTCCTACGACGTCTCTTCCGTCCGTGGGATCGAGGCCGAAGCGTACTACGGAACCCGGCAGCAATTAAATGTTGGCGGTGTCGTTTGCGCCGTTCGTGTTTTTTGCGAGCACGTGATTCTGCAAATAAAATACATAATCGTATTTCTTACACAATAACTGTTAGTCCTGACAGGAATAAGTGCAAGTGAAAAATACTGGTTGTGTCGCCGAGCTGTAGGCTTGGAGTGGGATCTTGGCTCGGGCCGGGATTCCGGCTTGAGCCGGGTTGCGGGATCGGGCTCGGGTTGGGATTCCGGCTCGGGCCGGGCTGCGGGATCAGTCCGGGCTGCGGGGTAGGGCCGGGATTCCGGCTTGAGCCGGGTTGCGGGTTCGGGCCTGGGCCGGGATTCCGGCTCGGGCCGGTCTGCGGGATAGGGCTGGGATTCCGGCTTGAGCCGGGTTGCGGGATCGAGCTCGAGCTGGGATTCCGGCTCAGGCCGGGCTGCGGGATCGGTCCGGGCTGCGGGGTAGGGCCGGGATTCCGGCTAGAGCCGGGTTGCGGGTTCGGGCCTGGGCCGGGATTCCGGCTCGGGCCGGGCTGCGGGATAGGGCTGGGATTCCGGCTTGAGCGGGTTGCGGGATCGAGCTCGAGCTGGGATTCCGGCTCAGGCCGGGCTGCGGGATCGGTCCGGGCTGCGGGGTAGGGCCGGGATTCCGGCTAGAGCCGGGTTGCGGGTTCGGGCCTGGGCCGGGATTCCGGCTCGGGCCGGGCTGCGGGATCAGTCCGGGCTGCGGGGTAGGGCCGGGATTCCGGCTTGAGCCGGGTTGCGGGTTCGGGCCTGGGCCGGGATTCCGGCTCGGGCCGGGCTGCGGGATAGGGCTGGGATTCCGGCTTGAGCCGGGTTGCGGGATCGAGCTCGAGCTGGGATTCCGGCTCAGGCCGGGCTGCGTGATCGATCCGGGCTGCGGGGTAGGGCCGGGATTCCGTCTAGAGCCGGGTTGCGGGTTCGGGCCTGGGCCGGGATTCCGGCTCGGGCCGGGCTGCGGGATCGGACTCGGGTTGGGCTGCTGGATAACTGGCAGCCGAGCCGGGCTCGACTGCCGCGCCAGGCTCGACTGTCGCTCCGGGCTCGACCGTCGTTCCGGGCTCGACAGTCGCTCCTGGTTCGACTGCCACGCCGGGCTCGACTGCCGCGACGGGCTCGATAGTCGTTCGGCGCTCGACTGCCGCTCTGGGCTCGACGGCAGTCGCGCAACGTCGTCCTCGATTTCTACGGGATGACAATAAAAATATGTAGTTGAGAACAGATTGCACTCGCTTAGTCACCCCTAAGCGATTTCATTTTTTTCTCTTCTACAAATCCGTGCATGGCTAAGCGGTCACCCATGCAAGTACCGACCGCGAGTCGAGCTGCTTAACACGGGAGATCGCAGAAGCCATACAAACCGACCGCGTTCCCACTGCTGTCGATTTACGAAGACTTGACCCCTCTTGTAAAACGTTCATAACTATTGGTTGCCAGTAAATTCATAGCGATTAGTCGGCAGGAAACTAAACAAGTAGTTTAATGTCAAATTTGACATAACAGGACAATAGCGTCAGCGCCCGTAACCTTTTATGAGTGCAGCAGCGCAAAAGATTTTCAGGCATGCGCGCCAACGCGTGTGATTGGGGTAATAAATTGTCGTTCAAAATGTTACTTCCCATGTCTCCGCCCTCTGGCACTACGGCCTCGGGTGCCAACCCTTCTCGCGGTGCGTCCACGATCTCCACGACCGCGGATTTGTCTTGGGTCTCCGCGACCTCTTCGGCCTCCGCGACCTCTCTGGCCTCCGCGGCCTCGCGTCGCTCTACGACGTTGAGCATCGTCTGCAAATCAATAAGAATTTCACTTCGGATTTGTTCCTTACAAATTATTTGTTTACTGAAGACTTACCGTTACTCTCCGATGCAGATGGCTCGGCATTGCTAATCTCGTTTTCGACAACCGATGCGACTGCATCTGAATCGCTCACTTCGCCTACATATTAAAAGATAAATTGCTGATTAGATTAATTTCATAAGTACAGTAAAAGTTATATGAGGATCCCAGGGACGCCCAAAAGGGCGCGTACTGGGCATTAATGTAAGATTTTTTTTCAGGGTATTTATTAGTTTCGAGGGACGTCTGAATGGACGCGTACTGGACGTAAATCATTGCATGCTGGCGCCAGAGTACTCAGAAGATCCCAGGGACGTTTGAATGGACGCGTACTGGGCCTTTATCATCGCGAGTTATTTTCAGACATTGATTACAAAGAACTTACCATGCAACGGTAGAGCCTGCACCGTTTGTCTCGCAACCCGGCGTCTCGGTCTTCCCCGCTGGAGAGCTGGATCCTGAAGGTCGTCTCCGTATGCACAAACGGAAATAGATAATTAAACACCATTATCTTGTTAACAAAATAACAAGGGTTTTCAAATATAAATTTACCTGGATAGGCATCTGGGGGATTCAATATCTCTTCCGGGTTCGGTAGTTCATGCTCCTCGGCACCGTCTCAAAAAATGAATATTCATTAATTGCTAATACAAACAAATTAAAACCAAAAGAATCCCACTACTAAAAAGGACATGACGATCGAGAGTCGAAATACTGAAGCCGCCTTTCGAGCCTTTCCCATTGGTTACGGAGGTTCGATATTCGATATTCGATACGTCATGCCCGCCGCGTAAACTCAGGGCGACATATCTGAACAGAGCGCGAGCAGCGCGCCCGTTCATAGCGAGCCATGCGACGTGAAAATAATTGTAGCGCGAGCGTAGCGAGCGCGTTGCTGCTAGTAGAATTAAGATTTACCAGCGAGAAGGCTTCGCGAAGCGTAATGGAGGTCCTGTCGTTGATAAGGTGTTGTAACCGCACGCAAGAACTCCTCTACTCCGTATCTATTGAATTAAATTGTTAAATACTTCGTTTATTCTAACGAAGCGGATAAATGGGATAACCAGGAACTAAAAAAATGCATGCATCACCTTCCCGTGTCCAGGAGTCGGTGATGGTTGGCGATATTGTCATCCGCACGAACCCAGGCTTTGTGCAGAGGCCTTTTGGTACTTTGGCCTGTGGTCCGCCATCTTCTGAATTTGGTTAACTCGTCTTTTATCGTTGTCGACAGTTTATCTAAAAAAAACAGGTCCATGACCAGCGTCGGTGGTCTAGCGGTTAAGTACTGCCCAGTACTACTGGCGACTGGGACGTTCGGGTTCGATTCCCGTCGAGGGAAAAATATTAGTCTCGGAGCAGCAGCGCGCTGGGTATACAGTGTACTCTTGAAGTGTTAGGGGAATGAGCGTACCGAGAAATATCCATACTGCCGGATGCACCCCTCCTAATCTCTTCGTGGCGTATCTATTGAATGCCTCCGCGACATTGTTCGTACGTATTGGGGTACCGTATACCGACGCTACCGCAGCAAGTGGGACCCACTGATTTCGCAGGTAGTGGCAGAAATCATTCAACGCACGCAGCGGGCCAACGGCTAGGGGGTCAGCAATGTCGGTTATGACCCGGCAACCTTCCGCAAATCGATGGGCGGGTAGAAGGGCGAGGTTCCAGGCCAAGTATAGTATTTCCATTGGGAGATTCGGCATTCTGAATGTTTTCCATTTTCGGTATACAGCCTGCGCAAGAAAACAAACGCAGTGGATATATGAAAAATATCCAACATAGGAAACCGTGCGGCCTTGAAAAATAATGGCAATAAACTACATTTTTGTTAGATTCGTTTAGTTCCATTACACACGTACGCACGTGAGGATTTTTTACCTTCCCTAATCTGCCCCCACCCCCCAATCTTACCCTCCTATCACTCCCTATCTGTACTTAGCTAAAGTAACCTAACTTTCAATGCGTCCGCAGCCGACTCAGCTACACTATATCGCATTCGCCGAAGGCACGGTGAAACTCCGGAAAACCCGTGCCGGTACAGACGGCAACATTTATTTCGGATTCTCTGGTGTTTATACGAAAGAAACACAATGTAACTTCAGTACAGACACCAGAGTCTCCGAAAAAATGCCTCCCGCTCACTATTTGGTGCACCAGTCGATAAACCTTGTAACGTGGTGGTGAACCAACGATTTCCCAGGGAGCGCCCGGCGTTTTAGTATTGCGATCATAAGCCGGGTTCGAGGGGAAAATATAACGATATTGAGTAGGATTTTATTTTGAAGCGTCTCGAGCCACGTGTTACTGACGTGGATGCAGTCTGTCGTCTTCGCTCTGCAGAATTATTGGGTATCGAGCTCACCGAATATTTCGTATTGGTTGTTTTGTTCAATTTGTAATTTTGAAACACTATTGCTATTTTTTGTTGTTGTTTTCTGCCAGCTGCCTAATCCGAGACTATTTAAACCACTAAACCCTATCCCAATTTCAAATTGTTATCAATGAATCGTTAAACTTTTTTTCTATTTCCTGAGTTTATTATTGTTGTCGTGATTCGGTCCCGCCCCTCTACCGTTAATGAGCTGAGCTAGTGGGTTGATTTCCGACTCGGCTGTTTCGCTGTAGTTAGTAACCGAGCTAGTGGCCGAGTAACATCGGTGTCAATTTTATTAGGGCCATCTTTGGATGGCTGGCGCCCTTGAGGGCAGCGGGCAGCTCGAGGTCGAAGGTAATCGGGGGAAGCGAAAATCCCCGGTTACTAACTTCATTGGACTTTGATCGTGGCATGTTCTTTCCAGAGTACTTAGAGGATCCCAGGGACGTCCACAAAGACGCGTACTGCGCATTACTGAATGTATTTTGTTTCAGGAAAGCGATTGGTTCCTAGGGTTTTCCGAATGGACGCATACTGAGCTTTAATCATTACATGTCAAAATGTCAATTCAAACTTACACGACAGAAATGGAACCAACAGCCGTGTATCCTTACACGCGGGAAAAATTGACGAATACTCTGGATAGCGCCTCTCTCGAAGTCCGTCCAAACACCTCTTAAAGAGACTTGCAGATCAGGGCAGAGATTAATTAAATATCTCCATACCGCGTCATACATTCCTTTGGTTCGTTTTTCGCAAAGGACGAATACCGCTGCGTACCCCTGCGAAGAAATTGATTTAATAATATTGTTTCGTCTTTGCGTACGATACAAACATTGCTTCCTCATAGAAAAAACGTTGTTTTCATAGAATTCTTTTTTTTTATATTTTCATGTCATGACACTCGGAATGGTTTAAAACGTTGAGAAAGGTAATCCCACTAGTTTAGAAAAAAGGCCAATTGCATTTATTCGAAATCAATAAAGCGGTTCGAATGCTAAAACATTTTGAATTCCGCAAATAAAAGAATTTTTCTCCATATCATTTTGTATTTCAACGTATTGAACAAGGCTGCAAGGTAGAACTTTGCACATTGCTTTCACGTTAATTTTCATTTTTCGCAAAGCTTTCTCTATGAAGAAGCCACCGCTTAATCATTTAACTTACTTTGTCACCTTCCCTGATGAAAATGATCCATAATTGATGGGCGTTCGGTGTTCGTGGTACAACCTACGTAACCATTAACAATCATTAACTATTAACGACTTTTTAATAAGTTTGATCATTTAAAACAAAGTTAAAAATGTCCATTCACCGAAAACGTCCCATCAATGTGGAGCCATGTCGCCCTGTTTAGGAGCGCTAACATCTCTAAACTCGCAAATATTAGAGCAAAGGCGCCACCAGATCGCACGCTTCCTCGGTATATATCTTGCGTTGGTGCGTAGTCAATCAAAGCGTTGCCCAAATCTGCCACCGTGCGCGGCACAGGCGGCACGAGATGGCTTCTGATCCGTTTTATGAAACTTCGGGTGGCAGGAACGGAGCATCGTTCTGCTGCAGCAGGCATGCTGTATTGACAAAATCAAAGGAAAGGCACACTTGAGCCCCTCGGTTCAAATCCTACATATAATACAAAATAGGCAAAAAAAACTTCTCCGTACGAGTGTGAGGGATTACAGAGCGATCTGCAAGCGAGTGTCGCGATCACACGATTTTAGAAAAGATTTTTCCTACGAGTATTGTATCAAATCTGACTTCACCAGTTGTTCGAATCAGTTTCACGGAAGCGAAATATGCGTTAAACGGTCATTACCACAAAAATTGGAATAAATACAATTCTTGTTGCAGTCGGCCATTGGCCATTATCCAAGGTAGACGCGAAAGTTACCCAAAAAACATTTCAATAATGTATGGATAATTGAAGAAAAACCCAGCTGTTATCTTTGGCTATAAGGCGCTACTCACGGCATCTTCTGCAGGCACGAGGATTGACACTTCTCACGCATGTGTTGCGTAAAACACTTTCATTCGGTGCGAGAAACGCGGCTCCATATACGCTTCGCGTGCGTTTAAACCCAATGCGCCTTGCCAAGCAAAATTGTATACGATACTCGGCGGAGAAACCTTTTCTCACACTCGCAAGGTAACATTTTTCGGCCCTTGTTTCGTAATATACTATTATTTTACCGGACAGAAGCTTGCCGAAGAATTTCGTCCGGGTTCAGCGAAATGTCAGCTGCAAGATCCTTGACGATTTGCCGGAACAAACAATCATCCTTACAGTTCGGTTCTGAGGGATGGTTATGTTCTCCATTAGCCACCGGCTGTCCGTTCTCGGGCACGTAGATAATTGCTGTACATTGCGTGGAGGTTGTGCGAGTGGCACACCGGTAATATGTATGCGGCGTGTCATTGTACCGGGAATCGAGGTGAAATGAATATTCACCGAAGAAAAAAATTCTCGATCCTGGTCGCTGACCGGGGAGTTCCTCCATCCCTACAAATTAATCAAGCAAGAAAAGAAATTGCCTTCTTATCCAGTGCTTCTTTGAACATTAATCAAAAGCGCGGTAGCGTCTCGATGCCAAATATTGAAAGAATAAATGTCATGTTGCAAAAATAAAAGTAATGTTCGAGGGTGTGACAGAGATTAGGTTCTCGTGATTTACAGCGTATTTTGATGTTTTCCCTCGCTGGCCCGAAAATAAAAATCTATTCTCTATGATGACATTAACAATTTATTCAGCACACGAGTACTTTCGACAAAGGACGGAAATAAAACGTTTCGTGATTGTAACTAATTGCTTCAGCTTCGCCCTCCATAAGGGAATTACGAAAGTTTGAACATTTTGTTGACCCGTTCGCGTTTACGAGCAGCGAGCGTAGTCAGTTCATGCGCCGGACAGCAGTTTGGTGAAATAGTCATTTTGAGGTGATTTTGGCAATTTAGGATTTTTTTGTAGGTGCCTCAGTACAGGCTTGATTATCTCTTATTGTGAAGAGGTTAGCCTTTTTCATCATTGGCACTCAGCGGAGTGTGTTAAAAGGCATGATAGCCAGCGGTCTCATAAAAAATGAGGGGAAAAATATAAAATACTGGCGTTGATACATTCAGCGTCCGCGATTTCTTGCCTGAGATAATTAGAGTAACAGACGAAGTGTGAATGTGCTGGTACACGCCATGCACGTATATGGATCGGACTAATTCGAGTTCAATGTTGTGTGAGTGCGGACAGAAATGAAACATTTTTGACATACTCTTTATTGTAAGTGGCCAGATATTAGCATCGTGGGCATCGATTTAATTGAAACAAGGTCTAATAGAAAGAGAAAAAAAAAATAAAAAAAAGATTGAACCTGAAGAATTGGAGTTATATTTCATAGCAGACGAAAAAGGGGCGAGCTTGCTGTAAAGTCAATGAGAAGTTTCGTTAGGCAAACAAATTTCGTTTTTTTTATTTTTGACGTCGAGACGCTACCGCGTCTCTTGTTTTAATAGGTAACAGGACGGAGAGGGAAAGTAGATGTCGCGTGTCACTATCGAGATCTTATCTATCAATATCCTGTTAATTTGTAGTGAGGAATAAATTATGATATTTGAGCGAATTTCGAGTAATGAATATTTTGATAATCTTCTCTTAAAAAAGACATGGCACATCGAAGGTCGAAATATATCGAAATACTGTAGCCAGCGTAACTCGTGCCGTTATTGGTCGATGTCGCGGAGCCAACTTCAGACTATCGTCACCGCTGCAAAGTCACGTATGGGGCGCGTTTTAAATGACTGAATTTTTCGCAGTTGTGGTAAACGAAACTCCAAAGATATGGCACATCGAAATTTGTTGATTATATCGAAACACTGAAGCAACACCTAACCTAAAAGAGCGCCAAGTCATATGGAATTGTAAAAACATGCAAATATCTTATTTAGCCGCAAGAAAAGACAAATAAGAAGAAAGGAGTGCGAGCGAAGCGAGCACGTTGTTACTAGTTCCATAGTAAAATAGACATGGGCAATCAAAGTCGAAGTTCGAGAAAATCGTTAAGCCGTATTATCGTGATGTGATTGGTCGTTGATGACTACGTCATAGTCGATAAACTTAGAGCGATAAATTTAAACAGAGAGCGCGCAGCGCGCCATTTTGTATCGAGTACAATTATAATTAAAAACGAAAAAGGAAGAAGTATGGAATTTTATTTCCACTGTACAGCGACGTCGCCTTTTACATATCCATCCTTAAATTCTAATATAACATAAGCTCAAAACGGAAACAGGATTTTTCATCATTGAAGATGTTTTATTTAAGCCTCTTGAGACACAATGTCTCAGGAATCTCCGCACAAATAAAAGTGAGGTTAGGGCGTTCGGCAGCAATCTGTGGCTTTTCATTAGCCACAGATTAAAAATGTTAAGGTATTTCTGTCGCTTCACGGTCACTTCACATAAGTTTTTGTAAAACGAAAGGGAATTGCAGCTAATTTTCGTTAAAATTAAAATCGGAAAAAATCATACATTCTAATGGTGCTGAAAACATTACCTTGGCATAATGATTCCAAAATATTATTATCAAATTAATGAAAAATGTTATTGTTCAATACATTTTCCGACCATAGAATTTTCTTTTTTTTCCGAAGCAAACGATTCGTTTATTTTTCTGAACACTTCGAATTTTGTTATTTCTTGCACGTAGAAAATCAAAAAACGAATTGCAAAGAAAAAAAATCATAAGTCTTCTGAACAAAAAACGAATGTATTCTGAACAATTTTCACCTAAACGAAAAAATTTAGTCGTCGGAAAATTAATTTTAAAATCTTACTTTTCATCAATATGTTAATAACACTTTGAAATTATTGTTATTCCAAAATGATGTTTTCGTCACATTCACTATGCATACTTTTTTCAGATTTTTATGTTGACGAGAAGTGTTTGCAGATAATTCCCTCTGGCTGTATACAAACTCATGCGAATAGAGCTTGGAGCGAGAGAAATACCTCAAGATTCAATAATACTTCGCTCGGAACTTCCTTGCCCAATGTTAAACGCCTATAGGGCTGTCTCTTTCGCACGTAGCGTTATCTCTCTCGCACCTTTTTGTTTTTTGATTCTCCCGAGCGAACGGCTGCGAGTATCGAGAAGCCAAAAGCTTGGCCCAATTCTGCAATATATAAAATTTACGAAAAAACAAAATGACGAAATAGAAACACACGTGTTAAACTATTAGTTCTCTAAGTACTGTGAATGTCAGTAGTTAATAAACTTCACGAAGCTCCGTATAGGTTATGTTCATTTATGCTTTACTTTGTACATTAATAATAAACTATCATTGTAATTGAATTAGAAAATATATGATGAATAAATTTAAAAAATGTGTCAATACGTTGTGGAATTCGTTTTAGTATTGTAATGTGTATAATTTTTAGAATTATCAGTATCTTTCCCAAGTGATGAATTAGTTTAAATTAATAAAAATATTTAATGTACGCGTTGTAGGTAATCATCACAACTTTATAATAATCTAAGAGTCAAACAAAAAGGTGTCTGGAAAAATGTAACATACGCTGCGAGTCTCAGCTAAATTCATCTACTCAGTCCGAAGACAGTTACCCACACACGATTGAATACCTGAAAAGTGCAATTTTTTAAAGGTAAATGCCTATACGAAGGAATGGATAAATTATTATAATATTTGTGCATAATACTAGATATTATAATAAGAGACGTAGGAAATTTCAACATGTTCGGTCTGTTCAGTCCAAAGGTGCCATGGTTACGGACGTCCGGGAGAACCAAATTTTGTTTTCACAAAATGAAATGCTTAAAGATTGAAAATTGTATATTGTGATACACTAAGACTACGTATTTCATCATGTTTCGATAAAGCGCTGTAAAAAAATGGGTACATTCCAATTATAATAACATTTTCCCATTAAAAGGGAATTTAAGCGAAATCTGCCCGAACTTAATCGCCACTTCTGTGCGATTTTGCAAAACGTGAGTGCCTAAAAATGGCCGATCTTGGATATAATAGGAGTATAACGCTAGCGTTTCGTTCATGAGGAGTCTTGTTAGGAGGCATATACATTTCTTTAGACAGTTGACGTCGAGACGCTACCGCGTCTCTTGATAAAAACATTAGAGTCGGTTTTCGGTCGAGCATCGGTCGAGTTAGAGCCACCCGAAGCGTTGTTACTTTGCGTCATTCCGTCGCGACCAACGCCTCACAAACACGAACGAAATTTCCATTTTATTTTATCGGGAAAGACTTACTTTAAGCTGGTCCGCGCAATTGCTCGCGTTCTCCTCCTGTTGACATCCTGTCCGCAATCAACAGTCGCCTTATCCGTCCTATCTTCGTCCTATCTGCACTTCACTATTTCATTTACACCAAAACGTCGCACGCCTGCGGTGATGCGTGGTGGAATGCCCGCGAAGAAAAAGGATGATCAAATTCGCTGTTTCGTAGAGACGTGATGATTTTCCGTAGTTTAAAAGTTCGGTCGCTGCCCCCGTCGCGCCTGAGCGCTCGACGCGCGCGTTGTCGCTGGGCGATAGGCGCTGCGTTATTTCTGAGCCCTCGGCGCGCTCGTGCACCTGAACTCCAGAGACCCGGCGTACTCGTGCACCCGAAATCGGCCCGCTCGCAAGTGCCAGCCGACAACAAGCCGTTCGCACGTGGTCGCGGCGTGTGTACCAAACATCGGTACTTTGTGTTGTAATTTCCGAATTGTCAGTCAAGTTGTACAATTCAGTATGTGACAATGAATTGTTACGTTCAAGTGACGTGATTGTGCGCTAGATTTCATTCTGGGGACTGTTATTTCGTTTTACCTGTGTTACCGAACCTGAAAACTGTCCTTTATTGTTATAAACACAACTTGCAAAATTCTTGAGTAAGTATCCGCGACGATTAGGAGGGTGTAAGGTGTGGGAGTCGCAGACGGTTGTCGTCAGGCCCAAAAATGCTGACGAGTGCAGGTGAACTTCCGATGCGGTCGAAGCCTCCACATCGGGTGATTTGTAGAGGGCATTGACTGGGATTGGAGTGTGGGAATTGCAGAGAAACAAATTATTTGTTTTGCAATAATTCAAGTATAGAAAAATTGCCAGTACATAATATCCGTTGTGATCAGCGAGAGTATTCTCGTCTTTAATATAGTAATGAACATAAAATAAAGAATTAAGTATTAATTAATACTGGTAATAGCGAATCATACGGATATTACTGCCAGACTCAAAAATGATGTTGAGTTTCGGCGGAATCTTATAACATTCAAATGCAGAAGTACGAGCAGTAAAATTGTGGAAAATTATAACGAGGTGTAAAATGGTATGGTGTCGAATTTCCAATCGCGACGCGGCAACAATAAACAGAGACGCCGAGGCGTTCGGATCGTCAAACGCTGTGCAACATCTTCGAGGGATCGTAGCAGAACTCGCGGGGCTCTATATTGTCGGACATCACCTTCACCGCTTTTCCCATCACAGTCACGCTCGCTCTCTTAGCGATAGCCAAGTTTATTCACTAATACGTATAGAATTATCATGTAATTGCATCATTGTCACTGCATCAGCGAACGTTCCTGAAAATTCTGCCTCAAACTAAAAAATCTCGGGTGAGTTTCGGCTGAAACTGATGCATGAGAGATCTTATAAATGGTATAATTGCGAGCTGAAAAATGAACATCTTGAAATAAAACATTGTCCGACGGTGCATTTCCATACGCTAACGCGTAAAGAATTACGTATTAATTGACACTGGTAACAGCGAATGATTGTGATTATCCTGCCAAACTCAAAAATGGTGTGAGTTTCGGCGAAATCTTATATCATTCAAATGCAAAAATGGGTGGGGTCCGACTCTACACCTCCCGATTCGACACAAGAATAACTCTACGCAGAATGTCTACACCGAATGACTGTACACGCAGGCAGTTTCGTACAAAAAATCTCAACACTGAAAACTTTTCGCGCACAACACAAAATGTATTCACCGATGAAGTCAACACCCAAATCTGCACACTGTGTAGCTCTACACGGCACCAAAACTATACAGGGTGTATAAATATTATATGTCGCGACTATGCGGATCGGATTCTCCAGCTCATGATCGGCGAAGATCCATCAAAATATGGCCCCGCAAAATTGACCTTGACCCTGAAACTCAAGGTCAATTTTTTTTATTAGCTTAAAAAATTCTCCACATCAAGGGGAACAAAAGTCTCAAGGGGACCATGGGTCGGAAATGCGTTTGTCAGCCTTAAAATAGAGCATCAAGTTGAAAATAAACGAATAAGTGAGTTCTTCATAAATAGCTATTATGGTGACCTCATAAGAAAGCCGTTCGACACTCACAACCAAATCTCTGTTGTCTGCAATCAAGAAATGTCCCGATTGGCCGAATTTAACCACGCGGAAGCGGATGCGCGACAGTGATCTTCGCAATAATCCATTTATGTGTCGCAACTAGGCGCATTTGAACCAGCTGATTTTCGCTGAAAATCAATGAAAACACGATGCCGCCATGTTTGACCTTGACTATAAAACTGAAAGTCAAATTGCGCACGTATGGGTAAAATATATTAATTAGCGGCAGACCAATTGCTTTTAGCGGTGGACAATTGTTCGCGATTGGTGTCCATCATCGCTATTGCTGTCAAAGTCTTTGTCGTCACGATCTCTGTCGATCTCTGTTGTCATCACGATCTCTGTCGGTCTCTGTTGTCGTCACAATCTCTGTCGGTCTCGGTTGTCGTCAGAGTCTCTGTCGATCTCGGCTGTTGTCACGATATCTGTCGGTCTCTCTCGTCCTCACGATCTCTGTCGGTCTCTCTTGTCGTCACGATCTCTGCCGGTCTCTGTTGTCGTCACGATCTCTGTCGGTCTCGGTTGCCATCACGATATCTGTCGGTCTCTGTTGTCATCACGATCTCTGTTGGTCTCTGTTGTCGTCACGATCTCTATCGGTCTCGGTTGTCATCACGGTCTCTGTTGGTCTCTGTTGTCATCACGATCTCTGTCGGACTCTGTTGTCGTCACGATCTCTGTCGGTCTCGGTTGTCGTCACAGTCTCTGTCGGTCTATGTTGTTGTCACAATCTCTGTCGGTCTCTGTTGTCGTCACGATCTCTGTCGGTCTCGATTGCCATAACGATATCTATCGGTCTCTGTTGTCATCACGATCTCTGTCGGTCTCTGTTGTCGTCACGATCTCTGTCGGTCTCGATTGCCGTCACGATATCTGTCGGTCTCTGTTGTCCTCACAATCTCTGTCGGTCTCGATTGCCGTCACGATCTCTGTCGGTCTCTGTTGTCGTCACAATCTCTGTCGATCTCGATTGCCATCACAATATCTGTCAGTCTCTGTTGTCGTCACGATCTCCGTCGGTCTCGGTTGTCGTCACAGTCTCTGTCGATGTCGGTTGTTGTCACGGTCTCTGTTGGTATCGCTTGTTGTCACGGTCGCTGTTGGTATCGCTGGTTGTCACGGTCTCTGTCGTTATAACATGGATCGTGGGCGGCGACCACATCGTGGTCGTTGACCAGACGGACAAGACCAATGTCTAATGTTGCGCGGTATTGATGAAGCTTTCGGGAACTTCGCAAGAGCTCGTGAAATTTATCGCGAAATGCTCCTGGATCGGGCAAACGGTCTTCCTCTACGGCCGGGGGCAATTCCGGATCGGCGTGAATTTTAACGACTAGAAGAACGTTTCAACGATCAGATGAGGTTTGAGGTGCAGAACGCTGGACTTCGGAGAGCCGGTCGCCCGCGAGTTCATTGGCGCATTGAAGACCGCGTTATTGGACTTGCACGCGCTTTTCCCGTCATGGGCTTACGTCGAATAAGCGCTCCCGTTGGCATAGCACATATGACGGTGCGTCGCATAATTCGCGAAGAGGGTCTACGTCCATACCGCGTTCAATATGTGCAGGCGCTACAAGTAGGAGATCGCCGGGCTCGTCGAAATTTCTGTCGATGGATGCTACGAATACTGGAGAGAGATCCCCATTTTCTTCGACGTGTCATATTTACCGATGAGGCAAGCTTCTCTAGCACTGGAATTGTGAATCGGCAGAATTTACGCATCTGGGCTGAGAGGAACCCCCATGCGATAATGCAACGCGTTCACCAGGGCCATTTTGCGGTAAATGTCTGGGCAGGGATCGTTGGGAACAACCTTATAGGTCCCGTCTACCTTCCAGCGAGATTACGCAGCCGAGAATACTTGCAATTTCTGCAGCGCGATTTAATGCCGCGTCTAAGGGACTTGTTTCCACGACATGCTCGACGAGGCATTTTCTTTATGCACGATGAAGCACTACCTCACTTCGGTCGTCAAGTCCGTGAATTTCTCAACGAAGTGTTTGGAACGCGTTGGATCGGTCGAAGCCCTGCACCTCATATGTGGCCACCACGCTCTTCAGATCTGAATCCCTTGGATTTCTTTTTCTGGGGAGCACTCAAGGCTATTTTCTATAGAGAAGGTCGAGCGATCAGGACGCTGGCGGATCTCAGACGCCGAATCGATGAGGGAGTCGTCAGGTTGTTGCGGAATCGGGATGTCCTTGCCAGGGTTTTGGAAAACTTAGAGGCAAGGTTGCGAGCGTGCTTGCGTAATAATGGTCGGCATGTGGAAGCTGGGGAGCAAGCCCGAATGTTGCGAGTAATTGGCCATGACGGATCTGTTCTCTGGGTTCGTCGCCACCGCCGCCGACGTCCACAACCGCTGCGCAATGAAGCCGTTTAAATGGTTGAATTTTCAATGGAATAAAAACAAAACGGCCCTTCTCAGGGCCAAGGGATGCCGGGTCGACAACCTCCACGTGGTGTATCCTGGGTAACGCTGATTTTTTATCGCGCAGACGCAGTCTATTATTAATTATTATATTTAAACCACACGTGCGCACACACGCAAGCACCATTTGACTCTGAAAACAAAAACAAAAAAATTGACTTTCAGTTTTAGAGTCAAGGTCGAATATGGCGGCATCATGTTTTCATTGATTTTCAGCGAAAATCAGCTGGATCAAATGCGCCTAGTTGCGACGCGTGGATTATTGCAAAGATCACTGTCGGGCATCCTTCCGCGTGGTTAGATTCGGGCAATCGGGACATTTCTTGATTCCAGACAACAGAGATTTGGTTGTGAGCGTCGAACGGCTTTCTTATGCGGGGCAATGAAACTCGGCGCACCTCACGGGATCTGGGAGGTGCGCGGTGTTCCGGGCTGCGCTGGAGGTGTGCAGAAAGCGGGCCGGAAGACGGACAGAATAATCCAGGGGAACCTGAACCGAAGTAGGAAAGCAGACATGTTACTACCACAGATAGCAGACGGATACGACGCAAACGTACTGATCCTGTGCGAACCGTACAGAAAGCGACCGACGCAGACGTGGATCACGAACGACACTGAGACCGTAGCTATCTGGGTGAGGAGCGCTGCCCGTTCTCGGGGAACCGGCCGCGATGTGGGGGATGACTATGTCTGGGTCAGAGTGGGCTGTGCAACCTACGTCAGTGTCTACCTGACCCCAAACTGCGCCGCGGCGGAGTTTGAGAGAAGGTGGCGCTCCTTGAGGTCGGAATTAGGGATCTGCCCAGGGACATCGTAGTCGCGGGGGATTTCAACGCGAGAGCCATCGAGTGGGGCATGACAACAACGAACAAACAGCTATTTATGAAGAACTCACTTATTCGTTTATTTTCAACTTGATGCTCTATTTTAAGGCTGACAAACGCATTTCCGACCCATGGTCCCCTTGAGACTTTTGTTCCCCTTGATGTGGAGATTTTTTTAAGCTAATAACAAAAATTTGACCCTGAGTTTCAGGGTCAAGGCAAATCTTGCGGGGCCATATTTTGAAGGATCTTCGCCGGTCATGATCTGGAGAATCCGATCCGCATAGTCGCGACATATAATTTTTATACACCCTGTACAATACTTTTTCGCGGAGCGACTGTACACGGGGCCAGCGGTACATAATAATTCTCAACACCGCCAACTATACACCGCGCAATTGTGAAAACTGTACACTACACGATTAAAGGCAATCAAATTTCGGCACCACAATCTCAACACGCCGAAAAGTCGACACTGAAAAGTCGACACGTCGAAAAGTCGATACTAAAAAGTCGACACGACGAAAAGTCGGCATGAAAATAGTCGGCACGGCGAAACAAAAACTGTTTACGCCGAAAAGTCGACACCGAAGGCTTGACACGACGCAAAAAAACTGTTTACGCTGAAAAGTCGACGCCGAAGGCTCGACACGACGCAAAATAAAAATTGTTTGCGCCGAAAAGTCGACACCGAAGGCTCGACACGACGCAAAAAAACTGTTTACGCTGAAAAGTCGACGCCGAAGGCTCGACACGACGCAAAATAAAAATTGTTTGCGCCGAAAAGTCGACACCGAAGGCTCGACACGACGCAAAAAAACTGTTTACGCTGAAAAGTCAACGCCGAAGGCTCGACACGACGCAAAAAAAACTGTTTACGCCAAAATGTCAACACCGAAGGCTCGATACGACGTAAAAAAAAACTGTTTACGCCAAAATGTCAACACCGAAGGCTCGACGCAACGAATAATCGACGCCAAAAAGTCGACACGACGGAAAGTCGACATCGAAAACTCGTCACCGAGCAAGTGCATCGGACGAGTGTATCAGGTACGTATTTTTTCAATACTCATATTGTAAAATCAACGTTCTTTTCTTAGCAAAAAAAGATTGCACGTTCGTAAATGTTATAAAATTCGGCCGTCCGCGCCGTCGAGCCAACCTCGAGTTCCACGGCATTTCGCTGTCCGACGAGTGATTACTCCTCTTGCTGTTGAGTCCTCGGGCGTCGAATTCGGAGATTCCGGAATCAGCGACCGAAAAAATGAGAAACTACGACAAAATAGAAACAGTTCTCAGCCCACTCTGGGTTAAGGAAAATGTTATATCTGATATGGGATTTCTGAGAAATTTTTCAGATTTTCAAATTCCGGCGATAACGACATTTTCATTTTAAAAAAGGGTAGAACCTTGCAAATTGGTTCCTCAGACTTTTACACTTTTAACGAAGCTGCATCTATGAGGAAGTACGTTGTTCGATTTTGGATTCCTCACAGACGAAGCTTCGTTAGAAGTGTTAAATTCTGAGGAAGCAAAGGTTCTACTTCGCAGACTTGTTTGAGCTCGAAAGACATAAAGAAAATGTAAAATGTCATGAAATTTGAACCGCTCGACCGATTTGCTTCAAATTTGTGTTCAAACATTGGTCCAGGGTTGTCCGTATGTGAAGCAAATTTCAGATAATTTGACAAAAGTTTATGTTTAACGTAGGGGCTATTTGTTTCCTCATTGATAAAAAAAAATATGAAATAATTCTATTCTTTCAGGATTGCAGCAAAGGTTTTTTTTACGCTGGATCCAGCGGTTGGGTGAATCACGTGCTTCGAAACCAGAAATATGGGTTTTTCACTTTGTTCGCAGTCCAGAGAAAACCAATACAGAATTGGCCCCCGCTATGGCTCAATCTCTTCGCAGTCACATTTCCTATCGATTAATTGTATGGATTTTTTAATGATTCTTAAACCCAAGTCACAGATAAATTTATAAAAAATGCTGATGTAATTGGCATCAGTGATATGAATCTTTAAAAAAAAAATACACGAAATTTAATGTACCACTGCTTGAAATTGTCACGCATAAACTGGTCCGTCGAATTTAATGCACCAGAGCGATGCAAAATTAATGCACAACATATTAAATACTGACTCTACTTTAATATTACCAATTTACTTGGATTTTACCGTAAAACTGCATTTATTTCGCATCGCAACTGCGCCCATCGACATCGAAGGTGCCAGTTTACGCTTGAACCTGCACTTTGGTACACGAAATTTGCAAATTTTCGTCAACAGCCGTGGCGAGTATCGTTTCGATGGTACAACAAACGAAAAAGGAAAAATACAATAATATTGCGGGGCCGCGCCACGAGTATCCGAACCGATCGGCACGCTCGTGTCGACTATGCGCGAAGGTTCTTCCTCCACCTCCTTCGTAGGTTCGTACATCCGTCACAGTTTCCCCCGTGAATTTACACACGGAGAGTTTTACTTCGTTGTACTTTGGAAGGCCGGATTCAGGTTCCCCTTGCTCGTCACGTTCGAGGGCAGAGGGTTGCTGATGTACATATCATACATTCCGTGTTTGCTTCTTGCTCATCGGAAATTGGTGTTAGGCAGCTATATAAAAAAGTACACTCTTCATAGTAATTGTTTTTTTAATTACGAAATTCGTCGTTCAACATTCGTGGTCCGATGATAATTATAATTAATGCGTTTCGTGTTTCTTGGAAATACGCGTCGACCGCGTAATTCGCTTTCCGCTCGAGTTTACGTGATTCGATCCAGTTGCCGATTTTTTTTCAGCTGCGTTGACTTGTCGTTTCTTATCGTTTTTACCGCTGCTGTGGCATAGGCCTATAATTTGAATACGTATGAATTATTTCAGATTTGATAAAAATCCGAAAAAATTCATACGTATTCAGAAAGATGAATGAATTGTTTTTATCCACAAAAAAACTTGGTTCACCGAAACATTTGTTAAACAATTTTGTTTTAATCAATTTGTTAATACAATTTTAGAGTTATTATTATTCAAATTAATCTTTTCAGCACCTTTAATGTGCATGACTTTTTTCAGATTTTTATACCACCGAGAAGTGCTTGCAATTCTCTCTCGTATTCCTCGAATTTATGTGAAATGAATATTATTCGCAAGGACATGTGAAATACCGACAGCGGTAATATAAACTGTAATTAATGTTTTTTACGTATATTTGCATTTACAGCTAAAAGAAGAATTTCATTCCCTTCACTGGTGAAATCCGCAGGGATTGAATTTCTTCTTTTAGCTGTAAACGCAATTATCCATCAAAAACGTTCATTACAGTTTTCGATACCGACTGGGCTCGACGTGGATGTTTCACATCGCCCCGCTGCGCGCGTTACGATCGGCTTTCTCAGCTGGCACCGGCGAACGCGGCGAGCGCTCAGCAACCGCGCGGCGCATGCGCCGTGCGCCCAGCGACACCCGCGTGCCGTGCCCCCAGCGACAACGTACGCGCCTAACTTCCGTCACCGATGAATCGTCTCGTCTCTAGCTAACGCAAAACTTGTTGAATCGTGTTTCTTGTCGGCCATTAGTGCCCTCATCGTAGTGATGTCGCATCGTAGAGCATCGCAAGTGGAGCTAACCGGAGCCAGGACCGCGAAATTTACGAAAAAGAAGAAGTGCACGCATCGTCGTAGACGAACGACGGTCGACGAAAATTCGTGAAAACCGACGAGCGGGAGGACGCGCGGAAGACGCACGGGTTAGTACCGGTTTTTTTTCGAAGTTCTCTGAGATTTTCAACCGAGAATTTCCGTGGTTTTGATCGGGCGTCGGTCGGGTCGGATCGATTCGTAATGACAACGCTTCGGGCTCCGGTTCGACCGATGCTCCACCAAGAACCAACCGAAATTATCGATTGTTCCGAAGTGTATTTCCCGTTTTTATTCTGATCCCGGTGATCATTTCGGTTGGTTTTCGGTGGAGCATCGGTCGAATTGGAGCCCGGAGCGTTGTGTTACTCTGGGTCGATCCGACGCCCGACCGAAACCACCGAAAATTCGCACTTTTTGCTCCGGCTTTTCCTCGCCCGATCCGCGGTTCACAATTCAGGTCACTTTTTTCCCCTTATTTTTCACGTCGCCCGGCAGACGCGTCGCAACCGAGAAAATGTTTTTACGACTCGCTTAAGGAGGTAGACTCGCTGAGTATTCATTCGCATAAATTCGAGCAAAAGTTAGAGAAAATTGCAAACACTTCTCGATGGTATAAAAATCTGCAAAAATGCATGCACATTAAAGGTACTGAAAAGATTAATTTTGAATAATAATAATTCTAAAATGTTATTATCAAATTGATAAAAAAATAATTGTTTAACAAATATTTCGGTGACCCAAGTTCTTTTGTGGATAAAAACAATTCATTCATCTTTCTGAATACGTATGAATTATTTCAGATTGTTATCTAATCTTTGAAATTTGTGTTATTTTTTATGTAAAATAACACAAATTTCAAAGATTTGTGAAATTGAAATTTGTGTTATTTTTTTATGTAAAATAACACAAATTTCAAAGATTTGATACAAATCTGAACAAATTCATACGTATTCAGAAAGATGAATGAATTGTTTTTATCCACAAAAAAACTTGGGTCACTGAAACATTTGTTAAACAATTTTGTTTTAGTCAATTTGTCAATAAAATTTTAGAATTACAATTATTCAAAACTAATCTTTTCAGCATCCTTAATGTGCATGCATTTTTTCAGATTTTTATACCATCGAAAAGAGTTTGCAATTCTCTCGCACTTTTTTCTAATTTGTGCGAAATGAATACTCCGCGACTCTATCTCCTTAAGGAATCGAAACGGTTGGTTAACCGAATTGATTCCTTAAGCGAAATGATTGTTGACCGAAACCACCGAAAATTCGCACTTTTTGAAAGATGAATCAATTGTTTTTATCTCGAATCGTAGAGCATCGCAAGTGGAGCTAACCGTAGCCAGGACCACGAAATTTACGAAAAAGAAGTGCACGCATCGTCGTAGACGAACGACGGATGACGAAAATTCGTGAAAACCGACGAGCGGGAGGACGCGCGGAAGACGCACGGGTTAGTACCGGTTTTTTTTTTCGAAGTTCTCTGAGATTTTCAACCGAGAATTTCCGTGGTTTTGATCGGGCGTCGGTCGGGTCGGATCGGTTCGTAATGACAACGCTTCGGGCTCCGGTTCGACCGATGCTCCACCAAGAACCAACCGAAATTATCGATTGTTCCGAAGTGTTTTTCCTGTTTTTATTCTGATCCCGGTGATCATTTCGGTTGGTTTTCGGTGGAGCATCGGTCGAATTTGAGCCCGGAGCGTTGTGTTACTCTGGGTCGATCCGACGCCCGACCGAAACCACCGAAAATTCGCACTTTTTGCTCCGGCTTTTCCTCGCCCGATCCGCGGTTCACAATTCAGGTCACTTTTTTCCCCTTATTTTTCACGTCGCCCGGCAGACGCGTCGCAACCGAGAAAATGTTTTTACGACTCGCTTAAGGAGGTAGACTCGCTGAGTATTCATTCGCATAAATTCGAGCAAAAGTTAGAGAAAATTGCAAACACTTCTCGATGGTATAAAAATCTGCAAAAATGCATGCACATTAAAGGTACTGAAAAGATTAATTTTGAATAATAATAATTCTAAAATGTTATTATCAAATTGATAAAAAAATAATTGTTTAACAAATATTTCGGTGACCCAAGTTCTTTTGTGGATAAAAACAATTCATTCATCTTTCTGAATACGTATGAATTATTTCAGATTGTTATCTAATCTTTGAAATTTGTGTTATTTTTTATGTAAAATAACACAAATTTCAAAGATTTGTGAAATTGAAATTTGTGTTATTTTTTTATGTAAAATAACACAAATTTCAAAGATTTGATACAAATCTGAACAAATTCATACGTATTCAGAAAGATGAATGAATTGTTTTTATCCACAAAAAAACTTGGGTCACTGAAACATTTGTTAAACAATTTTGTTTTAGTCAATTTGTCAATAAAATTTTAGAATTACAATTATTCAAAACTAATCTTTTCAGCATCCTTAATGTGCATGCATTTTTTCAGATTTTTATACCATCGAAAAGAGTTTGCAATTCTCTCGCACTTTTTTCTAATTTGTGCGAAATGAATACTCCGCGACTCTATCTCCTTAAGGAATCGAAACGGTTGGTTAACCGAATTGATTCCTTAAGCGAAATGATTGTTGACCGAAACCACCGAAAATTCGCACTTTTTGAAAGATGAATCAATTGTTTTTATCTCGAATCGTAGAGCATCGCAAGTGGAGCTAACCGTAGCCAGGACCACGAAATTTACGAAAAAGAAGTGCACGCATCGTCGTAGACGAACGACGGATGACGAAAATTCGTGAAAACCGACCAGCGGGAGGACGCGCGGAAGACGCACGGGTTAGTACCGGTTTTTTTTTCGAAGTTCTCTGAGATTTTCAACCGAGAATTTCCGTGGTTTTGATCGGGCGTCGGTCGGGTCGGATCGGTTCGTAATGACAACGCTTCGGGCTCCGGTTCGACCGATGCTCCACCAAGAACCAACCGAAATTATCGATTGTTCCGAAGTGTTTTTCCTGTTTTTATTCTGATCCCGGTGATCATTTCGGTTGGTTTTCGGTGGAGCATCGGTCGAATTTGAGCCCGGAGCGTTGTGTTACTCTGGGTCGATCCGACG